>JAIWNI010000031.1:0-286487 GCA_025331435.1 Choanephora cucurbitarum
CGCATTTCATGATTTGAATCAGGATGATGTTTTAGATTCAAGATAGCTAGATCTTTTCATACAAATAAAATACATTACTACTGCTTGGCTCAGAGTGTTATATAAAATGTGATCTTGGATCATGTTTCTTAAATAAGTTTATTTCTCAGTTTTTCAAAATTGCGAGCAGTGCCGAGGCGCCTAATATAGCTAGCCAAGTGCGTAAGGAAGTGTACTTTCGGCTTCAAGATATATGATTAATGTTTCTTTAAGGTACATGTACAATCAAAGTCATATAAGGATTGGATCAGAGCTTTTGCGGCGATATCAACTTCATCGACATAAACAGCGAACTTTTCGGCTACCTGTCTTACAAACAATGAACAAAGCTTGCCAAGCTTAATGAAACAAGGAATCAAGCGACCTAACTGATCTTCAGCAATGGGAAACTCGGTGATCAAGATAACTGGCAAGATTTGCAACAGCGACTTATAATCCCTTCCAAGAAAGGAACCACAGTGGTTGAGGTTTCTGCTGAATTGACGAGAGAATCCTAGTGAACTCTTGTATGAGTCCAAAGCAGCATTTACTCTTCTTGTTTGTTCATCTGTCAGCACAAGTTTGACCAGGCCGTTGATCAAATATTTGGCTATCCCCAAGAGAACAGTGTGGAGGATTTCCGTTGGTGTATCCTGTTGAGGGTCAAAGGACTCCAATTGTAGCAAGGAATCTGTGTTTCGATTCTTGAATGACAAATCTGAGGCCTTTGTCGTGAATCCTGCCTGGGGAGCATCAACAATCATTGAACTTCTGTTGAGTGTTGACGCAGCGAGAAGGTAATGCTCCTTCGTTCTTTCTTGGTGTTCTTGAGAGAAATGCTCCAGAGAGTTTAGAGCGCCTCTTCTTCGAGAAAGAAGTATGTAGCATTTTCTGCAGGGATACAACGTTTTGAGGCCCAACAAACCACACAGCTCTGAATGGCATGGTGAGTCTGCTTCTATCCGCATCAAGGGTGCCACCACAATCACATACTCATTGTCAACAGCTGACCACATCTGGATTCCGCCCTCTAGCTGTTTCAAGTCATCAACAAGAGCAGGGAGAAAACTTGTGCCGCTAACACCGTTCTTCTTCGACACTGCTCCAAGGAAGTGGAAGTTTTCAATGGAAGAGCGATCTTGGAAGGACATTGATGCGCAACGCATCGACCAGCTCTCATAAGCATTGAACTGCTTACTGCTGTTGTCACTAGTATCATCAGTGAAGAGAATGATAGGGCTTATTTTGACCTTATAGTACTTGCCCAAGGAACCTCCAACTTGCTTCTTGAAATGATGTTGGATAGTAAAAAGCTTTAGAAGCTTGAGTGATACCATAGTACCGTCCGACTGAAAGACAGGTCTGTTTCGGTCTACAAATACAATTGATTGTAGTTGCAGTACTGGTACATGTATTTCTACTTCTGACAAATAGACTGCTTCGGTGTTGTCATACATTACTACCTGGTAGCATTTGACAAACATATCAGAATGCATTTTGTGGGATGACTCCACCAAGATATTGTAACTTTGGTCATCGATTGAGCACTGAACAACACCGCCTGACCAAACATCTCCTCCATCGAAACTCCACATCGGTTGCTGAAACAAAGGATGGAATTGCCATTTTCCAGCTTGCTGAAGACATGTAGATTGATCTGGTGTAAGATTAGGAACAGAAAAAATCAATGGTGCTTTTTTGGGATTAGCAGCCAAGAGTTGAAGGTGATCTGAAGGCATGTTGATGGTAGCGTTTGCTGTTTCATTATTACCTAGATCAATGGCAATGTTTCTTGAAGGGAAGATAGGGATTGCGTTGTTGATGTTTTTTGATATCTCATCAACTCGTTTAATGTAGGAAGACAAACTCGTCTTTTGTCTTTGAATGCCTTTTCGGCAACAATCAACACCAGTTTGAATCTTTTTTATCATCCTTTCGGAAATCATGTCATTATCGCCATTCATCAGCACATGCATAATCATACTTTCAATAGTTTTGAAAGGCAAAAAGTGATCAGTGAAAGGGCTCCACTCAGGTTTGTCTAAGGGAACTACTTCTCCAAGCCGTTCAGTTTCAAGATAAAACAACCGCTCGTTAGCTCTTTCTTCTTGTTGCTGAATAAAAAACCAAGTCACTAAATTCCTCCTGCTGTAGCCGATTGTATTGAAATGCGTCCCTCCTGAATTTATCCATCCACTCGCTCTCTTGGTAAGGCATCCTTTCACGTTACAGCTTTTGTTGCGAAATGTGTATCTATAGTCTTTCTCTTGACGGGCATATATCATATTGGATTCAGATGAAGTAGGTTGAAAATGGTTTTGTTTTCTTTGATAGAGATACATTTTGTTACATAAAAAAGAAAATGAAAAAAAGGGAGAAAGAAAAGAAAGGCGATGAAAAAATATCTCAGAGCGCATCACATTTATTTTTGTGGTTCAACGATTAACAAAGCCTGTTTTGGGCATTTGGTCCAGGTAACTCGCATTGGACTGTATCACCTTTCCTCCCTTTTTAGTAACTGAAATTAAACTTTTTTTTTTATCACTCAAATAAATAACAATCTCTTTTATTTTCGCATAGACTGACGCTTGGCTTTACCGGGTCGCTTTAGGCTACTCTTCTTGTTAAGAGACATGCCCTTTTTAGCAGGATTAGCGCCTCCTTGTTGACCTTCTCTCTTTCTTTTCCCTAATGCATATTTGGCATTCTATTGATATAGAGTTATGGCATTGTAGAAATCAAGCACTTGATTGTACTTACCTTTGTGTCTCGAGTATAGTTCTTGGCAGGACGATTACCCTGGGCAGCTTCAGGGTTTGTAGCAGCAGCCAATCGTTCTGCTTCATCTAGATCCAAGTTAAAGTCATCTTCTAATTCTACTTGAGCACCATCCTTTTTCTCTATTTTTCAATAGAAGCATGAGTAAAAGAAATGAGAACAACAAGAGGACTTCATACTTCGCATCAGTAACTTGGCACGCTCATTCATCTTTTGCTTCTTTTGTTCTTTGTTAAAGATGTGTAATCGGCGCAAAGCATCCTCGTTACCATCTTTGGCTTCTTCTAAAAGTCGTTGACGTACTGCTTCCATCTGTTTATCGTCTTTTAACATGGGTGCAATAAAATTATCTGGTTTGAAAAAAGCAGCACCTGCTTCCTCTGTCAGTTGACGGCCTATACGGGCTGCTTCTAGCGCTTGTTGGTAAAAGGCTTCTTCACGAGCTAAATCATCAAAGACATCAGCAACTTGTAGAGGTTCTTTTGATGTGACTGTCAATGCTTCGATCCAAGGCAGATCTAGCTTGAGATCTTCTGTGATGCGTTCGAGGGCATCCTTTTTAGAAAAGGGAACTTGTTAGCTGTCATCGATAGAGGAAGAAACTTTGCTTCAAACTTTACTGTATTGTTCACAAGTAATCGTTGTTCGATCACCATGTCACCGAACTCATCGTCTATATCTTCTTCGTCGAGATCTTCCAAGCGAACCCATTCAGGTTCTTTTTCTAACTGATCTAGCTGTTGTTCCATTGTCTAATTTTTTTTTTCTTAAAGAGAGAAAAAGAGAAAAAAGTGTTGCCTTTTTTTTTTCTGTTGTGCAGGACTTCAAAGTCACGCGTATTTCTCGGTGTTTTTTTTTCTTAAGCTTTTTTTCTCTCTCTTTTTTTTCTTTTATACATATAGCACACATAGAATGGGTATCGTCGAGAAAATTCAAGATATTGAGAACGAAATCAAGCGTACTCAAAAGAACAAAGGTAAATGAGATAAATAAACTGGTTGAGCTACTATTTAAATTCATTTTATTAGCCACTGAATACCATCTTGGTCTTTTGAAGGCCAAATTGGCTAGATACCGTGTTCAACTGTTAGAAGGCTCAAAGACCAAGTCAGAAAAGGTACAGAAAGAAGGGAAGGGATATCAAAGTGGACGGATAGCAATGGCTTATTTTGTTCCATTTTAAAGGGAGAAGGTTTTGATGTTATGAAATCAGGGGATGCTCGTGTTGTCATGATTGGTTTCCCTTCAGTTGGTAAATCCACCTTGTTATCTAAATTGACTTCAGCCGAATCAGTTGCTGCTGCTTATGAGTTTACCACCTTGACTTGTGTTCCCGGTAAATTTACTTATAAGGGTGCTACCATTCAATTGCTTGATTTGCCCGGTATTATCGAAGGTGCCTCTCAAGGTAAAGGTCGTGGTCGTCAAGTCATTGCTGTTGCTCGTACAGCCGATATTGTCTTAATGATGTTGGATGCTACCAAATCAGCTCAACAAAGGTAACTGAAAAAAGAGGAGGAAATTTTACTTCGGGACATGAATTGAAAGCAATGATTAGACCTCTTTTAGAAGCTGAATTGGAAGCAGTGGGTATTCGTTTAAACCAGAGTTTCCCCAACGTCTCCTTCAAGATCAAGAAAGCAGGTGGTATCAGTTTCAATGCAACCGTCAAATTAACCAAGATTGATCAAAAGATGGTGCACAACATTTTGCATGATTACAGTACAGTATTCCTCATTCAACTTCTATTGTATGACTCACATTTGTTGTATTTCTCTTTAGAAATCTTTAACGCAGACATTGTCATTCGTGAGGATATTAATGTGGATCAGTTCATTGATGTTATTTTGGGCAACAGACGCTACATCAACTGTATTTATGTAAGTATAGGCATAATGTATACACACATGTGCTAATAGCTATGACATGTTAGTGTTACAACAAGATCGATCAAATCAGTTTGGAAGAAGTGGACCGTTTAGCACACCAACCAGATACAGTAGTCGTCTCTTGTGAGGATGATCTCAATTTGGATAACTTGGTAGAGACTATTTGGAAAAAGTTGAATCTGATGCGTGTCTATACCAAAAAGCGTGGTGAATATCCTGATTTCAGTGATGGTCTGATTGTTAGAAATGGTGCCACTATTGAACATGTCTGTCATGCCATTCATAGAACATTGACAGATAACTTCAGATATGCACTTGTTTGGGTAAGTTTGAATCGTCTGTAACCTAATGTGTTGAAATGACTCATATTCGTCTGTTCATAGGGTACATCTACAAAACACAATCCTCAGCGTGTAGGCATTAATCATTTAGTTGCAGATGAAGATGTCGTACAAGTGGTGAAAAAATAATAAACTTATGCTTAAGATTCTTGATTTACTTTAAAATCAGCCATAAATTTTGCGTCCTCCTACTCATTTTTTTTTTTACTTTTAAGAAAAAAAATTTCTGATACTTATGGAGATAACACAGGCAGATCAGAACAGTTATGAAGCCATTAAAGATCGTGTTGTTACAACTCAAAATTTTCTAAATGGTAAATGGCTGATCCCTTGCACTGAAAGAAGATCGTGACTAAAAAGAACTATGATAGACAACAGCAACGATAAAACAGAGGCAACAGAGACCTTACGCGATACACTTGATATCTCTTTGCGTGCGATCGAACTGAAAGATCAAAAGCAGGCAGAGCAAGCAAAAGAAATCGAGCAGCTCAAACTCAAGCTCAGTCAATTAAAACACAAGATAGAGACAGAAGGTGTCTCTGATAACCATGCACGCTTGACAGACATGCTTCAACAGAACATCAGCAGACTCGAAAATGAACGATCCGCGCAAGACGCTCAAATACGCGGTCAACTGGCACATATTAAAACACTAGAGAGACAAATACAAGCGCTTAAAAAACAGCTGGATATGCTCAAGGCCAAGCCTACTATCACATCAGCCATGGAGTTGAAACGAAAGAAAGAAGTGGATGGCTATCAAATTCAGATTGAAAAGCTAAAGGAAAAGCTAACAGTGACAGAACAGGCAAAAGAACGACTAGCTCAAAAGATAGATCAGCTAGAATCCGAACTGGCCAACGAAGACGAACAAATGACATATCATGAATTGTACGGAAAGTATACCTTCTACATGACTGAAAATGCGTTTCTTAGAGAACAATTGATACAATTACATACCCGCTTATCTGAACAGCAGTTGACGGCTAAACCTTCTACTTTCGTTGATTATACCATCGAGTCCCAGAGACCAGTCTTATCGCGTTTTAAAAAGCCATCCAACAATCATACAAAGCTAGTGACAGATCAGAAAGTCTTGCTTCGTTCTTCTTCTGGTCTTGTTCCTCCACCTTCTAATATCACACAGCGACAGAAACTACAGAAAACACAAAAGCCACAGACAACTACAACAGCACCAATTGAGCTAGATACTACTATCATTCGTTCTCGTTCCAGTTCGCCAGATATTCCTTCTGCTCCAATTTTGACATTACTTTCATCATCACCACTACCGCCACCGCCACCATCAGCACTAGTAGCACCTTCATCACCACCCGTATCTATATCTGCACCTGTAGCCCTATCAACACCCGTGCCAGTACCAGAATTTGTAACAGAATCAGTATTAGAACCAGTATTAGAGCCTACATTACCTTCACTACCAGCAAACAAGGAAAGAGCAAAGAGTAAACTAAACCAATCTGTCGATGTCACAAAGATTACCAAGTCATCAAGTAGCATTCCTCAGAAACGCGCTGTATCAATGGACGATAATCGAGGTGAAGAGAAGCGACAAAAGATTGTAGAACAAAAGCATTATGAAAAAGCCAATTCATTGTTGGAAAGTCAAACTATACTTAAATCAGAAGACATCAAAGGGAAAATGGCTGTTTCGGTAGTTGCTGAGATTGATGAGCATTATGCGCATATGAAGAGCTCATTTACTATCCCTGGAAAAGCAGGTTTGATAAACTATGGTATTCTTAATGTCTGCACAATTACATTACCAAAGAAAATGGATAAGCATGAGAAGATCTATGCTTGGTATTTAGCTATGATTTATAAAGTGGAGGTAAAAAAAAAAGAGAGTTTTGAGAAACTTTTTTTTCTTTTGGTACTTACACTGTTTATTAGCCTTCTGAATTCAATATTATCCTAAACCATCTAATCCAAAAGACCCATGATGCCTCTATGCAAAAGGCTTCCGCTTCTATATTCAAGAACCGATTTCTGTAAGTGCTTTAGAGTAATCTCAAAAGAAGAAGAGCGAGAGACTAATTTGATTCAACTAGGCGACTCTTTCGTTTGGTAACTGTTCTCTTACGTATGACAGATAGTAAAGAACGTTTACGTGTGATATTCTATGATTATTTAAAGACACCTGGATGTGCTATGCATATGATACCTTGTCTATATAATGTTGTGGTGGCTTGGAAAGAAGTGCTTGAAGGGGATGGTATCATGATGGCATCCATTCAGGCTTGTACTCAACACATAGCCGCTCGACTCACTATGCCACCTACTGTAAGGATTATACTGATTTATGCGTAGATAAACACCAAACTTATCATATCTTAGGTTCTATCTATTTACAACAGGGCAAATACCATATTGAAATGGACACCTTTATCCATCAAGCAATGTATCGAAATCACAATGGAATTTATCAAATCTGATCAACTCAAGCACATCTTCCGAACTAATAAGGGTAAATATGATGCGTTTAGGAAAGAAGTGAAAAAGGACTCATTATTTCTGTTGATTAGAAAAATTCCATCAGCTAAAATTCAATGTCACAAGAGGACTTGAACTTTGTTTCATAGTATTGGATGACTGGAAATATGTTTATGATTATATATTTTCTGTTCGACTTTGGCCTTTGTTAACTCAAGAGATCATTTATCTTATTGTGGTGGATCTTATTGGTACTGTTGGTCGAATGGGCATTCACCAATCTACCGATACAAAGCATGGTATTCGATTTATTGCACGATGTCTGACAACAGTCATGAACCAGCCTAATCCAAAAGGTAAAAAGGAAGAAAAAAAAAGGAAATAGAGTACAAGACTAATGAATTTGTGATAGAAATTGATTTAAGACTAGCTGCTGCTAAATCCCTCTTAAACTTTTCAGATGATGCTTCTGATCATAAGCATATTGTCAAAATGTTAGCAGAAGTGAAAGCTTTTTTAAGAAGAAATAATAAAGTTTAGTATCACGTTTAGTGGTATGAAATAAAAGGCATGTACAAAAGAGATAATAATAGAAAGAAAAATGCAAGCTATACAATAAAAAGAAATTTACATGGAGAGAGGAGGTCTTTCCTTCTAATGAGGGGTAGAATAGACTTATTATCCACTTCTGAAATCAGTGATAAGTTGTTCAATAGAACTCTTGGTACCGAAGATGAGACCTACAATACCAAGCAACAAAATAAGAGCACACCAAGCAATTTCGTAGAATGGCTTGTTGCGGAAACCAGTTAACTTGAAATAAAAGACAATAGGGAAGATGAAAACTAAACCACAGTTGGCAAAAGAACCAATCAAAGACATCAGATCACCAAAGTGAGGAATGACAGCACCAATGACAGCTACAACAACCATGATCGCAATGCGGAGAACAGCACGAATCACGAATTCCTTCCATGCACCAAAACGTTCTACAGTGATGTTCAACATTTCTTCAACATCCAAAGCAAATGAAGTGATTAAGATAGGTGTGGCAGTGAGTACGTGGAATGTCATGACAACGATGGCAATAGTCTTGGGAATACCATCACTGATGGAGTTATAGACAGGACTTTCAACTTGATCACCATAAACGTAGTAACCTGGGACAGCACTCAAGAAATACAGAGCAGCACAAGTACTGAGACCAGCAGCCACAGCCATGGGCCATTGTCTAGGCTTCTTCATACTGGCTTCGACATGAGGATAAACAGGGTTACCACCAAAACTAAAAGAGATGGTACTGAGAGCAATTGGGAATTCTTGCCAAATAACAGGGTCATGATGAGCAGGTGGAATACTCTGCTTGTCAACCATGGCAACAGCAAGCACAATGAATACGACAACAAGAGTAGCAACGGCACCCATGGCAGACATGATAGCTACTTCCTTCATGTTCTTGACAAGGATGAAAGGAATAGCAACAAGGGCTGAACAAATGATACTCCATTTAACAACACCAATTTCAGCTACAGTACCCTTACACAATTGATTCAGATTAGAGCCTGACAAGACCATATACAAGACAGGAGCACCGACAGTGATCCAAGAGTTAAAGAAAAAGGTGACACAGCTACCGACTCGACCGAAGCAAGCATAGGCGACGTCCTTGTAACTCGACAGACGTTGCTTTCCATTGGCGTATAAGCATCGAATAAGAATGATACCAGTATAGACAGACATGGTCCAGGAAAGAACGAGAATGAGGATACCAATCCAACCACCTTGTCTTAAGGCAAAAGGTAAACCTAGTGTACCAGTACCAGCTACTACACAGACAATGTTAAAATAGGCGAGGAAGGTAGAACCAGCATGTTCACGGTTCACGTCAATCATGCCTTCTTGTTCGGCATATTCTATTTCAGCCTCTATAAGAAATAGTATTTGTTTGGATGAGACGATGTTGTTTTGATAAAATTTTTTTTTTTGACATTTTACCACTATAGGCATCAAATGTAACAGCTCCTTCTTGGAAGTCTCCTGCCTGTTTTTTCTCCAAGTCCCTTAGTTCCATTGGCATTTTGAATGTAAGAGAAAGAAAGTAAAAAAAAAGAAAAAAAAGAGTTAAGGTGTAGTAGAAAAGAAAAAGTGTTAATAGCTATGTCATTTTCTATTTTATATTAAAGTCGAAGTTTCAAATTCTAGTCCATGTCTCACAAAGAAGTAGTAATGACTTTCCAATCGCTGAGAGGAATCTCAAATTGGATAGTTAGTCATATGGTCTAACCAATAACTAACTTTATCTTATCTAAATTCTGGTCCGACGCGGACCTGTTTACTTTTTGTGCAGATTTTTTTTTTAGAAATTATATTCTAGAATTCACAAGGTATGACTTGAGTAAACAGATAGCCTGTTATATCATGAAAAGAATTTTCTACAAAAGCAGCAAAGCCTCTCAATTAGGTGAAATATTAGGTAAGCCAATGGAATGGGGTTTCATTGTACTAAAGTATAATTGCACTTAAAATTAATTTGATTTTTGGTATTACCTTGAGTCATACATGCAGAATTTCTTGTCCTTTTCTTAATGGAAATAAGACAGTTTTTTCATTCAAGAGAAGCAAAGAGAGGTAAAAAAAAGGCGTTTAATATGATCTGAAAACGTATACCTGGATAAAAGATCAAGATAAACTTTTTCCTTTTTTGAAAAAAATTTTTTTTTTCCAGGGAATGTTTGGTAAGCACTAGGTTTATACAGATATGCAAATGTGCCTCTCAAAAAGGACTGAAAATAAAATTATGCTTGTCCAATAATCCGCTTTTATAAAACCAACCCAAGATGAGTTAGGTAGGCTATGAATATAAACAGTTTTACTGCGAACACAACGGAAAGGACGCTCATGGATTTCAAATAAAGCAAATCGACCCTGACCGAGTTTGTATTTGAACTTTAAAACCTTAGTTTCTTTCTCACGCTTACTTGTTTGTTGAAAAGAAAATAGCTCAATTTCAGAAGCCCAAAATAAACAATGTAGACACAAAAATTCAATTAAGCCGAGAAAATGAATTTGAATCAAGAAAAGAAGAACAACCCACTGTTGAGATGGATTTGATCAAAATAACTATAGATTGTGGAGATAAGACAATAAAAAATCGAGGGATCAAAGGCAATGTTTATTTTGATAGATTGAGCAAAGGAAAGATAGCTTGATGCAGCTTTAGAACACAAAGCAGTCTCAACAATATCGGTGAACAGGATCTAAGAGGTCATGTACATGATTGTTTATAGAAAGAAAGTTTATGTCACCATAAGTAGAAAGAAATAAGAGGACTTCAAACAAGCTTGAGAGGTTCTCGGAACATTTACGTACTCGGCGATATTCATCACCCATAGTTTAAGTCAAGTGAATATCTGCTGTCGACAATAGTCGATCGATTCAATTGCTAATAGTCTTGAGATCAATTACTCTTGTTTTACGCATACCCTTTTTTGTTTCAAATGATTGTCATTCTTAAATTAGACATCAGGCGTATGTCTTCTCTCCTTTCAGAATTATAACTAGCAACTGCTTTCTCTGAATTACAGTTCAACTTTAGTTCTAGATACTAATAGAAAAGACAAGACCTTTTCCGCTTGGTTTACTCTCTTTTTCTTGGAATTCTCTTTTCTTGTTACTAGATGATATCATCAAAAAGCATACAAGGTAAGCATTTTGGCTCTACTTCATCAGTTTTTTGCCCTTTCCTTATAGAGAGCCCCTAATCAAGGGAATATATAAGGTATTTGAGAAAGATTAGTTTTGTTGGATTTCTGATAGCAGAATGAATCTATCTAGGAGCACCCGTATTCGAATATAAAACAGACCATTTCGAGCAACATTATGACCAAAGAATTCTTTACTACTTGTTGATGAGATTGAAGTCTCATAATCTGCCAAAAAGAATGTAAATCATGTATAACAAAATGCATCTACAGTCGAATCAAGCATTGATAATCTGACATCAACTCGCTTTGGTACTCATTTGTTCACCAAACACTAATTAGCACACAACAGATAAAGCTAGACTTAACTGCTACTTTAGGTAAGAAGCTTTCTCAAAATACTCTTTTGCTAAACAACTTAACAAAGTCATTGTGTGCTATCTAAACCTTAACCTAAAATTGACTAGAGGCAAACTGACTTCAAATTTTGACAATCATTGTAAATTTGATACAGTGGTCTTCTTCTTGTTCCCCTTCTTGTTTTTATTTCTTTTTGCCCAAAGAACGTCAAGAATGCTAGCAAAAGACTTGCCATTTGAAATCCAGTGGAAAATTCTGGGTCAGTTGGGTTTTCGCGAAAAAAAGATCTACAGTGTTGTTTGCAAACAATGGAGAGAAGTAGCAAAGTATGCTATTTTTGAATCAGTTGATATAACTGGGAGAAAAACAATAGATGCATTTATTGATACAGTCACCAAGTCGCCATCCAAAGGAGAAATAGTGAAGAAGATAATGTTATATGTACGTCAACGAGATAGACATGTACATAATGCATCTCAATACGAGGACGAAGCTCAAAAGTGCTCGACAGTAATTCGTTTGACGCCCAATGTAAGAGAATTTCGAGATCACAGCTTCGGAAGCAGTATGTTTAAGATTGTCTTGCAAGAAATACAAAACGGTCACTGGAAACACCTTTCCATCATAAATGAAGTTACTAGTACGAGAGAAGTTGAAAGATACTCGACAGATGGCTACCATTCAATCATATCAGCTTTGCGAGACAGACTCTCAACTATCACACTTGATGTCACATCAGGATATGGGAGTGATTGCTTTCAAAACTTTAGGTACATTACCAGAGAGACTCGCTTCAACGCGGCAAAAAGTTTACGTTGCTTTTCTGATGGTATGGCAGCTATCGAATCATTGGATGATGTCTTCGCGCTTTGTCCAAACGCTACAGAAATCAAACTCGAACTTCATGATCTTGGTTGTGGCTATCATACGCTGACGCATTTCGAGCCAAACACAACAGTAGAAATACTCGACATTGAATTGTATGATCCCAGAGAAGCTAATCTAAAGTATTTGTGTCAAAAATTTCCCAATGTCAAAGAACTAGTGTTCTCTGTCAAAAGGTTTGAAATGGACAAAGATTCTCGTTGCTCAGATGCTGAATTCATAAACCCACTTTGGATGTCAGCAGAAGCAATAGCCTTTTTATTGAATTATGCTCATTCAAGAGAGAAATTCTGTATGACATTGGGGTTGTTAGAAACGATTGAGCCATTTCTTGCTACGTCCGCCTCATTACGATGGCAAGGAGAAATGACCACTACATGCTATCGGGATGAAGAGATATGGTTTATATACGACAGATTCAAACCACAAAAATTACACTTATCATTCAAAAATCATGTGCCGCGTTTTGAGACTTCTCAAATAACAAGTATGAAGGCATATTTAAATCAACTAGATGAGCTTGATATTGAAAACAATCCATATCTTAAACTCAAACAACTCATGACTCATTGTACATCGCTCCGAGCTCTGAAATGGCATCTTTGTTCTGAAAATACTTATGAAGGCCCTGTGTTGCCCATCACTCATCTGACACTGCTTAGCTACGACAGTAATCGAAACAGAAAATTCCTCAAGCAATTACATTCATTCATGCCCAATTTGAGAGATCTAATCCTCTGTACGAAATTTCTAATGGAAAGTGAAATTGAAATTGACCTGTCTTCTGCCTGCTTACAATCTTTTTGCATCAACTCCAAAAATGATAAAACATGGCTCTATCTTCATCTGGTAAGGTCTGGAGAAGACACATATTATTGTCGCCAAAATACACAACCAAGGCATATGTCGCCCAAATACTCCCTACAACAAATAGAAGGCAACGAGTATGGACTACGCGCGCCTACTTGTAGTAGACTGCATATGGGATCTTATTGTGGCCTGGACGTGTCAACTTATACTATACAGAAAGTAAAAATAATCTGCAAAGACATTAAGCGCCTTGAAGTGCGCGGTCATTCGAACCGTCATGATATTTTTGACTTCCCAAAACCAATGACAACTGAAGATTTTTCTCAGCGTGTATCTTTATCTTTCTACAATTAATTTTCATTAGCTTTTCTGATGTCCCTTTCCTTTTATGCCTTTTAATAAATCAATAATCATAAATTGTTTGATGCAACAACTGTTCAATCATCCTGACACCAAGCGTATTCTGCGTAAACACTAACTGGTGCTAATTTACATAACAACGTAGCTTAAGCATCATATGTACAGATCTAATTATTAAATTGCCCTTGAAAGAAACATGGCAGTTCAAAAAAAAGAGATTAATACAACTTTCAATAGAGGTTTACCGAACAGAGAAATAAGCGAGGAAAGGAACAACTGATATCAGAAACTTGAATAGAGAGAATATTATACATACATGAAATGCATGTATGCAATCTTGAAGTCTAACCAACAGTGCCCATATTCTTGGGAAATGCATTCTTATATTAAAGTACTCTTGAATCAAACACTCTTAAATCAAGCAACCATTATGTATTATTAGGAAAGCTATATCTAACAATCTTTTAGACTTTGTTTTGAGCCAACATGTTTATCTTTGTGCTTATAGAAATTGATGGTTTGTACTGATATGATGATAGTAAATGCATACCTATTCTAGAAATCCTCTTTGGTCATAAGAGACCTTTAATTGAATCGTATTGTGTAGCTGCCATTGAATTTACCACAGATATTTTTTTATTTTCCAAGATAAAAAAATATTTTTCTTTTTCTTCTTTTCTAACCTTGATAGTAAAAACATGAGAAGTGCCTTGACTTTTAAGAACATAGCAACCTGTTCAACGACAAAGGCAAGAGTGTCGATTATGACTCTGCCTCATGGTCCTGTGGATACACCTGTCTTTATGCCAGTAGGCACTCAGGGCACTATGAAGGGTATGTTGCCTGACCAACTTGAGGAACTCAACTGTCAAATTCTATTGAACAACACCTACCATCTTGTAAGGGTTTTTTTATACTGCTATCTATGTTATCAATCTATATTCATTGATAAAAAACAATTAGGGCCTGAAACCTGGTAAAGAAACATTAGATATGATTGGTGGTTCACACAAGTTTCAAAGTTGGAGAAGAAACATCTTGACAGTAAGATCAAGTTAATGAAGAAGAAAGAAAGATTTTAAATCGGCCTGTATCATTCTTAGGATAGTGGTGGGTTTCAAATGGTCAGTTTGTTGAAATTAGCTGAGATCACTGAGCATGGTGTTCAATTTGCATCACCTCATGATGGTTCTTTGATGATGTTGACACCTGAACACAGTATGGAGCTTCAAAACACAATTGGTGCAGATATCATGATGCAGCTGGACGATGTTATTTCTTCTTTGACAACAGGTCCCCGTGTAGAAGAAGCTATGTGGAGATCCATTCGCTGGCTTGATCGTTGTATAAAAGCACACAAAAAGCCAGAGACACAAAACTTGTTTGCCATTATTCAGGGTGGTCTTGATGCAGAACTCAGAAAGAAATGTATAGAGGAAATGGTCAAGCGAGATTTGCCTGGTTATGCTGTGGGTGGTCTAAGTGGTGGTGAGGAGAAGGATGTCTTTTGGCGTGTGTAAGTGAACTGGGTTATTGATTTGCTTAGATGCTAACAAATGCTTTTTTTTCTAAGTGTATCGTTATGTACTGATCTGTTACCAAAGAACAAACCTATCTATTGTATGGGTGTTGGGTAAATATGAGTTGGAGGATTAAAGAGGATATGTCTTACTAAAGTTACAATATACACACTAGTTATGCTGAAGATCTTGTTGTGTGTGTTGCATTAGGTGTGGATATGTTCGATTGTGTATTCCCTACAAGAACAGCTGTAAGTTTAAGGAACCAGAGTAGTATAGAAACTGACTTTGAAAATAGCGGTTTGGTAATGCATTGACTATGAATGGTACAATCACAATGAAGTCTGGTAAATATGCTTCCGACTTCGGCCCTATTGAAGAAGGATGTGATTGTTCGACATGTAGAAACTATACTCGATCCTTTGTACACTTGAATGTGACAACTAAGGATACAGTGGGCTGTCATCTTGTCTCAATCCATAATATTGCATTCCAATTAAGATTAATGCGTAGCATGAGAGAGGCTATCACTAGAGATGAATTCCCTGCTTGGATCAAACAATTTTTCAAGGGATATTTTGGCGATAAATCCAAATACCCTGAGTGGTGTGTGAATGCACTCAAGAGTGTACATGTAGATATAACCAATGATGAGCCATCATCCTAATAAAATTAGTGTTAGACAATGTTGCATGATTTGTCAAGACTGCTTTTCGTTCAATTTCCATATTTTGATCCGTGGCTTAATTCGAATATATATATTTTCAACAAAAAAAAAAAGAGGAACCAATAATTAACCTTTTTTCTTTCTTTCGATATAAGCAATATGGGTAAACGCAACAGAGCTGCTCTCTTACCCACACACTTGCCTCAACTTCAAAATTTGATTAAAAGAGACTCTAAGTCTTATGAAGCCGAGTTTCTTCAACAGTGGCGTCACTTCCAATCCACTTTGTCGATCTTCTGTTTGAAGCCTGATGAAGAATCCAAAGAGTTATGTGAATTAGTCACCTTCATGAGTCAAGTAGCTCAATGCTATCCTGATATCACCAAGGACTTCTCTCAGCAGATTATTGATCTTTTGAAGGAACACAGTACAGTACTTCACCCCGAAGTCAGAAAGAGTCTTGTTCAAGCACTCATTTTGTTACGTAACAAAGGTGTACTCGATAACACAAGGTATGTCATTAAATACATTTAGCTCTTTCCATAGCTCACTCATCTATTGTTTGAAGCCTTTTGCCCCTGTTCTTTACTCTCTTCAAGTGTAAAGATAAGCAATTGAGAGAAATGCTCTACAGTCACATTGTGAACGATATCAAGAACTCAAACGCCAAAGTAAAGAACAACAAGTTGAACAAGACACTTCAATCATTCATGTTCACTATGTTGGAGTCAGCTACAAAGGGTAACAGTGAAGAAAATGCAATTGCTGCTAAGAAGAGTGTGGATGTCTGTGTCGATCTGTACCACAAGAACATCTGGAATGATGCTAAGACTGTCAATGTCATTGCCGAAGCTTGTTTTTCACCCATCGCCAAGATCTCGGTTACTGCTGTCAAGTTCTTCTTGAGTAGTAACGAACAACCCGAAGAGGATATGGATGATGACGATATGCCTGATTTGAAGAAGATGCAGATGGCTAACTTACACAGCAAAAAGACCAGATCCAAGGATCGTAAGTTAGAAGCAGCCAAAAAGAAGATCAAGCGTAAGAGCAAAGGTAAGGAGAAGGCCGAGAACTTTAACTTCTCTGCCCTTCACCTCCTCAACGATCCTCAAGGCTTTGCCGAAAAGCTCTATTCCAAGTTGACCACAAAGGAAGATCGATGGGAAGTGCGTTTGATGAAGATGAACCTTGTGTCTCGTGTGATTGGTATTCATCAATTGACCATCCTCGGTTTCTATCCTTTGTTGGTCAAGTACCTCCAACCCTCTCAGCGCGATGTGACCATGGTCTTGGTCTGTGCTGCTCAAGCCTCTCATTCACTTGTTCCCCCTGATTCTATTGAGCCCGTCTTGAAGGCTATTGCTAACAACTTTGTCACTGATCGTGTAGCCAATGAAGTAATGGCTGTTGGTATCAACGGTATTCGTGAAATTTGTTCTCGTCAACCTTTGGCCATTGATGCTACTCTCCTGCAAGATTTGGCCCAATACAAGCAACACCGTGATAAGGGTGTCTTGATGGCTGCTCGTTCTCTGATTGCCTTGTTCCGTGAAATCAACCCTGAAATGTTGGCTCGTAAGGATCGTGGTAAGACTGCCTCTATTAAGTTGAAGGATGGCTCAGTCCGTACCATCAACTATGGTGAAAACGCCAATAATGTGGACGGTCTTCAAGGTCTTGAACTTTTGGAACAAAATGAAGCTGAAGACGAAGAGAACTGGGATGATTGGGAAGTCGATGAGTCAAGTGACGAAAGTGATGAAGAAGGTTGGATTAATGTGGCCAGCGATGATGAAGACTACGTCAATGTCAACCTGAGCGACGATGAGGGTAATACTAAGGCTGATGGCCAAGGTGACGAAGAAGATGAAGAAAAGAAGAAGAAGTTGCAATACAAGGTGGGCCCTAACGGTGAAATCTTAAAGACCCGTCGTATCGGTAAGCGTCAATTGAAGAAGATGATGGAGGAAGAATCCAGCAAAGAAATCTCTGAAGAACAGCGCCAGGAACTGCTTGAGGCAGTCAAGGCTCGCCGTGCTGAAGAGCAAGCTAAGCAAGAAGCTGCTCTTAAGCTTGCTACCACACGTATTTTGACACCTGCTGATTTTGCTCGTTTGAACGAACTCAAGTTGAACAAGGAAGTAGAGCAAACACAGGGCAAGAAGCGAGGTGCCAATGACGACGGCAACGATGGCGAAGTAGATGAATCTATCATTTTGGGTCCTCGTAAGAAGACTAAGCAAGATTACGAACAAAGAATGGCCTCTATTCAAGAAGGTCGTGAAGGCCGTGAGAAGTTCGGTTCTAAGAAGGGCAAGAAGGAGAGAGGTAGTACTACTAACCGTGAAAAGGCTAGAAACAAGAACTTCATGATGGTTGCCCACAAGCAATCTGTTGTCTTCAAGTCCAAGCGTAGTTTGTTTGAAAAGCAAAAGTCACTGCGTGCTGCTATTGAGAAGCAAAAGCGTCTCAAGCATTAGTTTTATCTTTCTTTCTCATAGACATTCACATATGTATATATATATTAGTATGACCAATCACAACAACGTATTTCATTGTTTTCATTTTCTCTCTTTATTATTATCACTCAATAAAAGACTATTCTTTAGACCTTTATGCTTCTTAATACAAAATTACGTAATGAGATTACACCATTTTTGTACTTTATGATCACACAAAGATCAACAAATTAATTTAGAGAGAAAATCAACGTGAGCCTTTTCATTTTCCTTAGATCAAGCAGACATATCGCTCAGAAAATGGCAAAGGAAGGCGGTAAAGAAAGAAAATACTTTAAAAGATACGTAGAATTAGAAAGAAAGCGAAAGAAATTCTCGGTCTTTTTTTGGTGGGGTGGGAGATTGAAAGCTGCCTAATAGGTCAGTCTCTCCTCCACCCCAGTGCGAAAATTCACCCTTGTTGAATTCAAGACCCGCACAAAGTACATTTTGTTAAAAGAAAACAATCCTCTTTTCCCTTCTTCTCCTTTTTTTCCTCTTTGTTATCAAAATAATTTAAAAGAAGGTAAAGTTCTTTTCTGTCAAGAAACATCTCCTTAAGAGAGAAAGAAGTGTTAACCAAAATTGTGTATCTATTATCATCTTGTTGATCTAGATGTCTGTTCCTGGTAAGTGTTTATTATTCTGATTGTCAGAGAATCGCGTCAGGCTTACATTGATATTACTTTAGTTGCTTTCAACGATATTGGTAAGTCTGCCAAGGATCTCTTGTCCAAGGACTACCCTGTTGGTGGTGTCAAGCTTGAAGTCAAGACCACTGCCCCTAACGGTGTTGTAAGTATCTACGATCAAAATAAGAGAGGATTGAGAGGTCTATCTAGACAATAAAAAGAAAGCAATGTGTTGACATTATACTTTTTTTTTTATCGAAATAGACCTTCAAGGTTAACGGTCAACGTGACAACAAGACTGGTATCATTGTTGGTGACCTCGAAACCAAGTACTCTGACAAGAAGAATGGTCTCACCTTCACTGAAGCCTGGACTACCTCCAACCACCTTAACGGCAAGATCGAACTCGAAAACAACCTTGCCAGTAAGTTTTTTTTTTATTTGGTGACAACTATATTGATTCGGTCTAAACGGTTCTTTTTAAAATAGAGGGTCTTAAGCTCGAACTCTTGACTTCTCTCCTTCCTTCCGTCAACGAAAAGGCTGCCAAGATCAACGCTACTTACAAGAAGCCCAACGTTCACACTGTTGCCACTCTTGATGTCTTCAAGACCAACTTCTCTGTCAACTCTGTCTTTGGTCAACAAGGTTTCCTCGTTGGTGGTGAAGTTGCCTACAACGTTTTGGATGGCAAGGTAAATTACATTTTAAATTGGGAAAAGAACAGAGAAATGCTCATTTGGAAAACTATAGATCGGTCGTTACAACGCTGCCATCGGTTACACTGCTGCTGAATATGGTGTTGCTGTTCACGCTACCAACAACTTGAGCAACTATGCTGCTTCTTACTACCACCGTGTCAACAAGGACCTCGAAGCTTCCGGTAAGGCCTCTTGGGACTCTAAGGGTGCCAACGCTGTTGCCCTTGAAGTTGGTGCTAAGCTCCAATTGGACCCCTCTGCCTTCGTTAAGGCTAAGATCTCCAACGCTGGTGTCCTCGGTCTTGCGTAAGTGAAATGGGGTTTTCTTTAGAGATGTATAACTTATTCCTGTTTTCATTTATAGTTACACTCAAGCTCTCCGTCCTGGTGTTAAGGTTAACCTCGGTGCTTCCGTTGACACTACCCGTCTCAACGAAAACGCCCACAAGCTCGGTCTTTCTTTCACTTTGGAAAACTAAATTGATTGATACACTAATATATATACATATACATCTATACACATACATAAGCATCTTTTTCTAAGAAAAGACTCAATTGAAAAAAGTGATCTAAACACACTTTTTTGTCTCTATTTTAATAAAAAAAAAAAACGATCGTTGCACACATAAATCAAGGTTTAATACAATAGATGGGATTTCTAGAATAAATAACAATAACAAACGGATCTAAAAACATAAAGCTTAATGAGGGTACAGTCCACCTTGCTTATACTTATGTTCAATCCAAGCCTCTAATTCTTTTAGACTGTTGATATCATTGGAAGATTTAATATAGTGCTCAATTTGATAGAGTGCTAAACAGAGTCGTTGATCCATCAAGTCAGCTGTTTTGGCATGCAATGTATGATTAGATTGGTGTATAGTGGCCGCTAATGTAGATTGTGTAGTGAGTGGTGATGGTGAGGATGCTATTGTGGTAGGAGGAAGTGGTAATGAAGGTGACGAGGAGGAAGAAGACGGTGCTGAAGAATGAGGTGACAGCACTGTGTCCATTTTCTCTTTATGAAATACAAACATATGGTTGGCTTCGCTAGGTTCAGGTTGTTCTATCTTTATCGATTCTTTGGCATCGTGGTTGTGTTCGTTCTTGGGCGGCCTAACACACCATTTACCGGCATGCTCACTGATACGTATAGAATACTTGCAGCCCACTTTGAGACTATCTCGTTTCTTTGGTTTCATAGACGGCTGCCGTGTTGCTCGGTAATGACCTCCCTGAACACAGTTCAACATCACATTGCGGCCTCCTTTTGTTGCATTCAACTGAGAAGAGCGTCTGCTGAGACAATAGCCTTCTGACTTGGCTAGTGTTTTAGCGTACTCTTCTGCTTCGTCTAGGGTATCAAATTGTGCTAATGAAGGTTTGTTGTATCGAGTCGTAGTAGACTTGGCGACATTAAAAGAAAACATTGACATTAATTTCAAGACAAAAAAAAACCCGTTTCCCTTAATGTATAGTAGTATGCATCAAGCCTTATATTAAGACGAAGAGAAAAAAAATGAAAAAAAGCAGAAAAGAAATGAAAGAAATTTAGTCTCAGTTGTCCAATCATTGGCATAGATTTATTTATAATCTCTTCATTTGGCATGTTCATTTGGCAGTAGACTCTACCTGTACTATGCAATCTAGGACTGATACAATAAAGTTAGAAAAAGAAGGAAAGAGCACAGATCTTGTATTAAGGACATTTACTGTTCAAGGTACACAAATACATATATATTCTAAAACTACCTATCACTAAGATAAATATAGAAAAATGAATGAAATCATGCAGATAAATGTACTATATACGATTAAACTTGTTTCTTCATTCCCAACTGGGCACATAATATATCAAGAGCGATGGGGGTGAAGAGGGCAACGGCTGGTATAGCCAGAAGGTAGCCAGTCAAGGCGCCAACGAGTACAGCGACTGCGCTCATCATGTGTCATAGGCAGTCAAAGGATAGGACCTGTGCTGATTAGAGGGGGACAGTATTAGAGAAGAGGGTGCTTGCGGGAAGCTCGACGGCGGCTAAGGGATCCGTTGGGACCATGTAAAGAGCAAGATGAAGCGTAAAAACCTAATGGCCGAGAATAGTTTATCTCAAAGAATTATTGATGCCTGCAACAATGTCTGTGTAAGTGAGCTTGTTGTTTCTTTGCAGCTATTCTAAACGGCACATCAGTTACTGGAGAGATGAAATTCGCTTTCAATGATTTGCTCCAATTTTAAAAATGCCAAGCTATTTTTCAATCAGATACAAATCAACCGATATTTTTCAACTTTGCTATATCCCATCTATAACTATGTTTGGATCTGTCCATAACTGAGGACCAGCATGTCACTTTGGGTGGTTCCTAACAATCAAAACGAGATGTCTGAAAATGAATTCAAGTTAGCTCAAAGTAGAGCTAATTTCTGTCCCAATTTTGAAGAAAGCAGTCATACTGACAGCCTGGTTTTTTTTCTCGAAAAAAAATCTAAGGTCCCTTTTCTTTTTTCTAAGGTCTAAACGTACATTCGATTCAGCATCATGGTAATAAGGACGAAAGCAAAGCAAGAGACTTAGCTGATTACTTACTTTTCGTAAACCGATTCAGGGTAAAGCAAGAACGACAAGAAAATTCGCTCAAGTAAAGCGTATGATCAGTACAAATGATACTCGATTGTAAGTCTAAAATATAGATCTAAACTTTTGTTTGTTCGTTCCTAACAAAACCCCTCATTTTTTTTGCTTATCTATAGAAAGGAAAACAAAGAAAAGCAAAAGAAGAAGGAACAAGAAAAAGAACAAAAAGCTGTTCGCCATGTGTAAGTAGAACATGCACTGAATTGCCCGAAGCATAACTAAATTTTATTTCTAGTCCCCAAGTAGCATCTTCCATGTTCTTTCAGTACAACTCTGCTCTTGGACCACCTTACCATGTTTTGGTCGATACTAACTTTATCAACTTCTCTATCCAAAACAAGCTTGAATTGGTTAAGTCTATGATGGATTGTCTCTATGCTAAATGTAAGTGAGAGAGAAATAGAGTCATAGCACGCATGCTGATGATAGCCTGTTATCAATTCTATCTTTTATTAGCTGTTCCTTGTATTACAGACTGTGTGTTAGCAGAATTGGAAAAGCTGGGTCCTAAATATCGTATTGCATTGAGGTAAGTTTAGATGAGGCGTGTTTACTGGAAACCGTATCTTATGGCATTATAACAGAATTGCTCGTGATCCTCGTTTCGAGCGTCTTCCTTGTTCTCACAAAGGTACCTATGCTGATGACTGTTTAGTGAATCGAGTAATGCAGCACAAATGTTATATTGTGGCTACCTGTGATCGTGATTTGAAGCGTCGTATTCGTAAGATTCCCGGTATTCCCATTATGTATATTGCCAACCACAAATACACAATTGAAAGATTGCCTGAATTGGGCATCAACGGCAAATAATCTTATTTTACCACTTTTTTTTTTCCTTTTATGTATGTAAATATAATCATTTTTCATCATCATTCAATTAATAAACAGCATGACTCTCTACTATTACGTTATTTTGAAAGTTTATCTGTCATTGAAAATTGAGTTATTTTGTGGATTTCTTTTTTTTTGTTATTTTTCTTTCTTTATTGTTCAATTTAATGTCGAATCCTACCGCTATGATATTTGGTGCCACAGGTAGATAGACTGGCTATGGCTGCAAGAGGAGAAAGAGAGAAAGAGAGAAAGAGAGAAAGAGAGAAAGAGAGAAAGGGACTGCTGTCTAAGCATATCTGTCTTGTTAGGCGCTGTCGGAAAAGAGGTCTTGAAGGACCTTTTGACTACTGGGAAATACAGCAAAGTGGTCTCTGTTGGCAGAAGAACAGTCGAACTTGACTCAACCATTCCTCAAGACAAGCTGGTAAGCGACGGCGAGCAGAACAATGACAAACAGAGAATTGCATGAATGACACAGAGTGCTGTCCTTAGGAGCAAAAAGTAGTCGACTTTGACAACCTGGAAGCAGACAAGTCGATTTTCAAAGGCGTCTCGTAAGTGGATTGTGAACCTGTTGGGTTGCATAACTGCGTAGCTATGAAGCTATAGAGCTGCAGAGCTGCAGAGCTGCAGAGCTACAGATAGACTAACTGTGTCGAATGGCTAGTGATGTGTTCTGTTGTTTGGGCACCACTCGTGCAGCAGCTGGCAGCGCTGAGAATTTTGTCAAGATTGACCAGACATACGTGCTGAACTCTGCCAAGCTGATTGCTGAAGAAAACAAGCCTTCAGATGGTGCATTGGCCCCTGTTCACTTTCTTTATTGTTCATCTACTGTAAGTCAATTTGCTTAGTACCACATGGGTGCTCATCATTTTTCTCTTTTCATTGAAGGGTGCCAACAAGGACTCTATGTTCCTCTATATCAAGGCCAAAGGACAGACAGAAGAAGCTCTGAAAGAAACTGGCTTCGAAAAGGTCTCTATCTTTCAGCCCGGTCTTTTAGAGATTGTTGAGCCTCGCCCTACCACAAGATGGGGCGAGCGTTTCGCTTTGGCCATTGTCCCTCCTCTTAACCGTATGTTTAACTTGCATAGTAGCGTACCTGTCACTACAGTTGCTAAAGCCATGCATCATGTTGCTGAGAGTAAAGACATAAAGGCAAAGAGCTCAAGCCAATCTATTATTGGCTCTCTTGTGTCTGTCTTTTCCACAGCAGAAATTGAAGACATCGGAAAATGATGATGATTAAATGTAACACATCCATTTTCTTTAATCAGACTTTGTAATTGAAAAGAACTATGCGTATGAACGAAATTATTCCTTTTATCTTTAATAGTCAATAATAAAATCAAATTAAATATATCAATGTGAAAAGAACAAAAACAGCGCGAATTTGACGTATGAGCAATAGATAAAGATTCGTACTTGCCAGTTCTTCGTTTCCTATGCGGATTGTAACGCACAGATCCACCAAAATCGGATAGCCAACTTCAAACAATTCTTTTGTGCGATGGACATTACATTTAACCTTACCACCGAAGTTGAAGAAGAATTTGAACAACTGGTTCGTATCACAACATGGAATCTAAAATCTATCCATGATGAACTAGATGATCAATATATCAAAGATGCTGAAGGCAAAGAGACCTTTGAGATCAATCACGTACAAAATATGGATGAATTGTACATCATTTCAAAAGAGGAAGATCGTATGGATATCTTAAAAGAGGCTCATGTCTTCGGACACTTTGGGGCTGAAGCTATGGTCCAAAGAATCAGAAAGGAAGAAGGCATGAATTGGCCACGCATATTACAAGATGCGTTAAAAATAACACAACAGTGCATAACGTGTCAGAAATTCGTTATCGCTAAAAGAGGCTATAATCCTTTAAAACCTCTTTACTGTTACACACCTGGTTGGCATTATCAGATGGATCTATGTGGTCCATTCCCATGTACAACAAATAACAACACATATATCCTTGTATTATTGGATGTAGCCACAAGATTCGTTATCTTACGAGCCATTCCAGATAAAGCTGCAAAAACAGTAGGCAAAGAACTCATATCCATTTTCTCTTGATGGGTTATCCTCGAATCCTCAACTCAGACAATGGAACAGAATTTAAAAATGCTATCATGGATGAAATCTGTGAAGCGATGAAAATCGACAAACGTTTGAGTACGGCCTATTATAGTCAAAGTAATGGTGGCGCTGAAAGAGCTGTCCAAAATGTCAAGCGTCTGTTGAAGAAGCTGATTTTGGGTGTGTCGGAAGAAGATTGGGATGTATGGATCAATTCTGTACAACTCATGATCAACTGCAAAATAACCAAAAGACTTTTAACAAGCCCTTTCAACCTCATGTTTGCTCGAAGAATGACAAACGAATTACCACTTCTATCTGAATCAACGGATTCGGTAGAAACCAATGACAAATGACGAACTGCTGAAACGTATTGAATATATGTCAGACGTCGTATTTCCTGCTATAAAAGAACGCACGGATCAATGTAACAAAATGATGAAAAAACATTTTGACAGAAATCATCGCTTGATCGACTTTCCAGTTGGCAGCATGGTAGTGGTGCGAAAAAAAGGCATCCAAAAATCACTTGCTCCAATCTACGAAGGACCATACTCCGTAGTAAGAAGAACTGAGCACAACAACTATACACTACGCGATGAAATAAGTCTTTGAATTTGACGCTATTGTCGATCATCGTGGTGAACCCAACCATCGCGAATATAAAGTGCGTTGGAAAAATTATACAGCTGAAGATGATAGTTGGCTAACAGCTGATCACTTCACTGACCCGCTCGATATACAAAAATATTGGCGTCGTATTAAAGATGCGATTCCTGCAGAGGAAAAAACTTTGTTACAACAACTTGAATCTAAACAGATCAAGCAACGTACCTTGAACTCGTCTCGTCCTAAAGGCAATATGTCTCGCATGACTAATACTGTTCACGAGACAGCAGAACAAATTAAACATAGAGCAAGTGCTGGCTAAAAAGCGATGAAGTGATATATAAGGCATTCAATGTGGGTAGCTAACACATTGAAAGCATGGTCAGACTTATATTCATAGATTCTCCTTTTTCTCCAATACTGAAAATAGCTATATGACATGGTACATTATTATAGCAGGATGGTCGTATAGGCCTTATAAAATCAAGGTAGCAGCATCTAACAAAACAAGCAATGATTCTAGAGACTTCACTATCAGAAAAGACTAAATCATGACTTGGATAAAGATAGTTCTGAGACATACACACAAAGGGCTTGTCTATCATTATCACACTATTTAAACTGATATACCATCCAACGAAAAAAGTGAACAAGTATGAAACAGTTAAGCCTGATATATTCAGATACTTTCCAAGACAAAACACATATCTTGATAGAGCATAAACAGCTTCTCACCAAGCTATAAATTTATATCTCCACCTTATTCAAGGCGGAGGATGAAATCTGGCTACAGACATCTTTTTATAAAGGTGACCAGTCATCCCAACAGGAAAACTGTTAATACAGACAAAATTGTAACGAAGTGATTAATTGAAACAGAGATGGAAATAGTATATTAACACAACATGAACGTGCAGTAGAATTAGTTCCCTCTCTTTCTTTTCAATAAAAGTTTCGAGTTCACTCTCATTGAATTATCTGGCACATTTGAAGCAAGTAATGCATGTAAACCGACCATTAAACGCTACTCTTTTCAATTATATCTTCCTGACGTCTGTGGATCAAAAACAGATATTGTAAAAGCGCTTCGGACCAATGACAAACTCAACAAAGTAGATTGAGGGTTGGGTTAACAGCTGCAACGCGTGGGGTGAACGTATAGCAATGAAATCAGATGACAAAAAATTGGAAGGCTGATGGCTGTGGGTGTTGCTGGACAAACATTTGGAAATCAATGTTACTGAAGACTTGATCAAATAAGAGCAACATTGTCGTCACCATCCGATGACAACAATTGGATATGCAAGAAAATCCAAAGGCAAAGAGCGTACTACAACTAGATGCAATCTTCTGACCGAAATGGTCCATCGTCTGCGCACAAGAAGTCTATGCACCAAAGTATACGTATCATCATATTGCAATGCTAGTCAACCGCTGGAACCTCGTGACAGCAAAGGAAAATATGAGCATCACTTGTCATTGATCAAGAACTGTGACGATGATATGACAAGTTATATGAATGACATTTCTATTCAATGCATAGATTTTCATTTTTTTTTTTTAGCTTTGATGCAGCTGCTGAAGACAAAGTTTAAGCCTATCCGCTTAGCAGTTATCGATTTTGCCAGGTTAAGCACAGAGTCCAATGCTGTTTGTGCATTCATCAGGTAAAGTAGACGTATGATGAGGCTTTCCGCGGATAAAATTGACTTATTTTATACTGAAAAAAGGATTCATCTCTTGTACCAGTCTTGATGCTAGGGGCGGCAACAGTGGATTGGCACCAGCAACGTGAATAGGATCTAAATCCAATTCTTGTATTTTGGCGACAGCTTTGGCTCGATCTTGTTGCGTCTGTGGCAAGCTGAGGGCTAGACAGGCTGCCTGTGAAAAGCTCAGATCAGTGCATTCAGACATGATAGAGCAAATTTAAAGAAATGCAGACATACGGTTCGCTAAGTCACCAAAATGCCATTTTACACCTCTTTTTAGGCTAGCCTATCAATTCAACAATTTCAATGAATCCACAACTTGCAGATGTCTTTTTTTCTCTCTCTCTTTGTCTCGAATGAATCACTTTTATTGAGTCTCATCAAGTTTTTTTGACTGTCTCCTACCATCTTATTCCACATGACCTACACATTTGAAGCATCACCCATTTTTTTACTGTATCAGTGCTAAAAGTTGCCAAAATATGGTGTCCTGAAGTCGGCAGAGAGATACTACAATCTTTCCTTGTCTATACTCTTACCAAAACATTTAACAGAATGTAAAAAAATGATATTGATCATGACAAACAGATATCTGAGCCCAACTGATAGGAAAAGGGGGTATATTTTGTATCAACATAAAAGGCTACAAAGCTACAGATAATATCAAGTCGTTCAAAGCAACAAATGAAGAAGGAAGTGAAAGCTTGAATGAAGACAAGCATTAAGCGACCAAAAAACATCCCATCAAGTGCAATCAATAAGAGCATCAACAGTGTTAATAAGACCATCGTTCATTTGAGCTCAACGGACTGATTCATTGATTTTACAGTCCATCTTTTGGTGATGTATAACTATTCAAAAAACGATGTGATGGTAATGATATGATTTAGTTTTTTGATTATTGTGATGATATGCTGAAACATTATGAAATAAATTTCTCAATACTTCTATAAAGAAAGAAATGATGAACAAAGACAATAGGAAAAACTACATAGTATGTGAAAGCAATCTCGTTACTGGTGCAAAACAATTTGATCAGGCTATCGGAAGAAGTATTGTATCGGAACAGAAGCTGATAATAAAGATAGACGTATGAGTGAATTGGACGAATTTTTGCATAGGTTTCGTTAGTTCTCCAATAACTGCTTGTCGAGAATCTTCAAGTCTACTTTTCTTATGTTTGAAATTCTATTTTAGAAAGTAATAAGCCGTTGTTTTGCTAGAATTAGATAAAGATGACTGATGTTTTTTTTGCAACTTTTGTTGTCCTTGCGATGGTCTAGCCTTGATGAAGCTCTTGTTTTTACTTTCTTGCATATAGCATTCTATTTGATATTTGTATCAATTGTGATCATATATAGAGCTTGACTGTAACATGTCTCATGATAAGTAATAGCACACAAAGGGACATTGAACACAACTATGCATACAACCACAATTATAGCAGAACTAGATCAAACCATAATACGTAAGTATCATCTATATAATTATCATTGATTACAATTAAAGATAAGCGCATAGAGCAACTACTATAACATCTGCTAAAACAAATCGATTTGCGAAAGTTTAAACAAATAGAATCTCTCACTTTCCTCTTTTATCATATACCTTTTATTGACCCAATAAAACCGAATGGCCAGACTCAAAGCGTTTAGTTCTGTCCTTCTAGTACCGCCTTCTCTCAACCGTATCAAGGCACCATATGGTAAGAAGTCTGTGTTCTGCAGACCTCTGGTTACTACTAGCTGAATGATAAAGTACGCTTTGATCTTTAACATCAAAAGCATATTAAAAAAAAACCACACAAATATGCAACGAAAGAAACGGCATCTCGAATCTTTAACGATCGAACTGGGATAAGCTTTTACGTCCCTCACTTAGGAGAATGCTGTATTTCACCTTTTAGTTGAGTCCAGACCCTTAACGTCGCTGATTTTATATGATATCCTCCTTTAGAATAAGGCATAAAGGAAGAAAATATAGACATAATGATCAGTGATTTTACAAATGCATACAGATAAAGGCTTCAAGCACTCTGATTGGATTATTTTACTTGTATTGTCCATTTGTTTGGGTTGACTTATTTACAGCCCACCAGAATTTCGTTTCTTAGATACCATAGCAAACTTCAAATAGTCAATCTGGAGCATTCAGACAAGTATTCTTCTAACTAAAAGCAATTGTATGTTGCATGACTCCATCCAGAGAGTCAAAGAGAGAAAGCAAGAGAAAGATAGAATGACAGCAGATGGTGACAGTGACAGCAGTAACAACAACAAGAATCATTGATATTGTATTTAAATAAAGGTGTACTGATACAGTGTCAATTTGAAAGTCCTTTGTGTATTCTGTTGATACTCGAACTTAAAGTCGCAAGTATATACTTGAAGAAGTTACTCTCTAAGGTTGCGCAATTGCACGAATAGTTTTCTAGTGATATTCGTTCTCCATTCTTTAATTGCGTATTCTTTTTACCTCTTTGTGCAGTGTTTTTTTATTCAATACGCAATCTCCTTCCAAAAATGGTGCGGCGCAGCTCAGAGAAAGCCTTGCCCTTTACATCGGAGACAGCTGATTTACGTTTGAGGTAAGACGAATAATCTTTATTTCTTTTGATCAATTAAGGGGAAGGCGGGCTTTTCTTCTTTGTTTTATTGTTCAATTTAATGTCGAATCCTACCGCTATGATATTTGGTGCCACAGGTAGATAGACTGGCTATGGCTGCAAGAGGAGAAAGAGAGAAAGAGAGAAAGAGAGAAAGAGAGAAAGAGAGAAAGGGACTGCTGTCTAAGCATATCTGTCTTGTTAGGCGCTGTCGGAAAAGAGGTCTTGAAGGACCTTTTGACTACTGGGAAATACAGCAAAGTGGTCTCTGTTGGCAGAAGAACAGTCGAACTTGACTCAACCATTCCTCAAGACAAGCTGGTAAGCGACGGCGAGCAGAACAATGACAAACAGAGAATTGCATGAATGACACAGAGTGCTGTCCTTAGGAGCAAAAAGTAGTCGACTTTGACAACCTGGAAGCAGACAAGTCGATTTTCAAAGGCGTCTCGTAAGTGGATTGTGAACCTGTTGGGTTGCATAACTGCGTAGCTATGAAGCTATAGAGCTGCAGAGCTGCAGAGCTGCAGAGCTACAGATAGACTAACTGTGTCGAATGGCTAGTGATGTGTTCTGTTGTTTGGGCACCACTCGTGCAGCAGCTGGCAGCGCTGAGAATTTTGTCAAGATTGACCAGACATACGTGCTGAACTCTGCCAAGCTGATTGCTGAAGAAAACAAGCCTTCAGATGGTGCATTGGCCCCTGTTCACTTTCTTTATTGCTCTACCGGTGTAAGCTAATGCTCATTATATATATCTCTCTCTTGATGTCGCTTATACTTCTTCTTTAGAACGCCCATAAGGATTCTATGTTTCCTTACTTCAAATCAAAGGGACAGACAGAAGAAGGATTAAAAGAAACTGGCTTCGAAAAGGTTTCCATCTTTCAACCTGGATTGTTGAAAGTGGTTGAGCCTCGTTCTACCACAAGATGGCCTGAGCTTATCTCTTTGGCTATCATTCCGCCTTTAGACCGTCTATTCAACCTACATAGTGTTATATCTGTCGCAACAGTAGGTAAAGCCATGCACCGTGTTGCTGAGAGTAAAGATATAAAGGCAAAGGATGCAAACGTCTCCCTCCTTGGATCTCTTGTCTCTGTCTTTTCTAATATAGAGATTGAAGATATTGGAAAATGATCAATAAAGTTGTATCTGTCATGAACACGCTTTTCCCCTTTTTTATAGCTGTGAATGAATTTCATTTTTTTTTCTTCTTCTTTTGTTTTTTCTTTAATTTAGTCAAGATGAAAGACCTGGATCCTCTTACAGTAAGCAACTGCATTTCTCCCCCTCTCTTTCACCTTCATAACCCAGCCCTTATCGTTCGACTAGTTCACAGTTGAGCTTGGTCAATTTTATGAAAAGTCCAAGACAGCAGGCACTGTTAGAGTCACCATCAAGAGAAGTAAGAAAGTTATTCTATTTCTTTCCTGTTCTAACCCTTTTGTTTTTAGTGACCGAAGCACGTCTTATAAAGACCTCTAAAGTTAGAAAAGAAATGCCTAAAGGAGGTGCAGCAGTGTTTGAAAACGAAAAGAAAGAATACCCTTGCCTTATTCGTGCTGTCTACAAAAACAACAAGATCAGCACTATTGTACAGTATTTGGACTATGTCTTCTCAAAGTAGCAATAACTCATTTGTTTTATTAGGTTGCACCTGAGGATTTCGGGCGATTTCAAAATGCATACAGTACCATTATTAGAGCCTACATGGATACATTAAAGAAGAAGGATCGTTCCAAGAAAGTAAAGAAGACCAGCAAATAATTTTCTTAACCTTGTATTATACAATTAAATAACATATGAAAAAAGAAAGCATCGCGCCAACTATTACTTGAGGGAGAGAAGAAGGAAGGGGGAGGGAATAAGTATAGATTGGATATTCTATAGTGATGAGTTCAAATGTTTATATAAGAAAAAAGAGACAGGTTGCTTTGATCCTTCCGGTATATGTTACATGTCATTTGTCTGGTCAAGGAAAAGAAGGAAAGATTTTCTGCATAAAAAGAGATGAAAAGTAAGTATTGGTGGTTCATGATACATGATGAATAGAAGCACTTTTTTGAAACAGTCTAAAATTGACTACTTTTGACTGACAACTTTACGATAAAAAGAGACATAATGGAGTGTGCTCTGATTCAAGTGAGCTCACTCTTTGATGTTTTGACAATGACCTAACGAAAGTACTTGGTGACAACCTTCTCTTTTTTTTAAACAATACAACTCAACAACCGGTTTAATACAAGCTTAGCAATTTGTCAACCCAATTTACCATTTGCGATAAATCAAAGAAAACAAAGCGTATTTTCTTTTCTATAAAGACCTCGAAAAACCTTCTTTCTCTTCTTCTTGCTCTTTGTCTAATTTACAATGGATTCAGATGACTTACTTGAAGACACTCCAAGTGGAACTGATAATGAAGAAGAAGACGAAGAACTTAGGGCTGAAGGTAATGAATCTATTAAATATAGAAATATATACAAAGATACCTAAACTAATTACAAACAAATGACACAGTCGAAGAAAGAATCAAAAAGGAACTAGAAGAGATGAAAGAACACATGAAGAAGACAAGTGAAAACAAAAAGAAAAAAACCCGGGAGAACCCAGTTGACAAGAGCAAAGATCGATTCCCACCTACTGAACACAAAGAGATACTCAATCGCTACCTCGAAGCATTGACCAATATAGCAGTGAGTATCTGCAAAGATCAAGACGAACGTATGACCCGGATCCAAAGGTTTGAACAAGAAAATATTACCGTCTATCAACAATTCTATTTCTACTTGCAAGCTGTCAAGAACTATTGTAAACACCAGCTGACCTTCTTTCAATCTATGCAGAAACAAACAGACCTTATTCGAGCTATCGATCTAAAAGATAGCGAAGAACATGCAAACAAAGGCATTTTCGCAGGCTATACGCTTATGCAGGATGCCTATAACCTATTGGAACCTAAAACTGTCTTACCAGTCCCAACTGAACACCTCAAGCAGTACCCCTCTGAAGTTACCCATATCAGAAAAAGGTTGACAGCCAACTATCGAAAGGGTCTATTCGATACCCTCTTTATGTTGGCTAACGGATTAGTCCTTATGTGTCTCTTTTCGTTCTTTACAGCCAGATCTGTTGCATACTATTTCATAGGATCGCTTCTTCTCTTCTATACAGTTGTGTTGGTCATACAATACCGAGCATTCAAGAAAGATAGGCTAATTCTTATAATGGAGACACTGGAGACTGACCTGGCAGCATTAGAGACTGCATCGGACACACTCAGGGACTGGATTACGGATGAGATAATGAAACTGGCAAAGACTCAAAAGAGTGCTTTATTTGTCTTCAAAAAAGATCCAAAAGAAGAGGGAAACTTTGAAAGTATCAAAATTGAAACAGATGGTGCAGTGATGCATTTAGGCATCATACTTTCTGTCCATCATGCCATCTATCAAGAAGTGGATAATCTGTCAGAGAGATTGGAGAGTTATATTCTTTACTAGTCTCTATTGCTGAATAAAACTTGTGTTTGTTTGCTTTCTAAGCCTAAAAGAAAGAAAATCAAGTTTATTTAAAGCTAATGATGATCTTCATTAATTAATTGCTTACAAAGTTAAGGGCCAAAGTGGTAATGGATCGGAATAAAGCGGACAAACACAGTTCTTACTAAAATTAGCCTTTGCCGTGCTTTAAGGTCAAAGTAAAAGGAAGGACAGTATGACATCAAATATCTAATCTGATGAAATCTGTTTCAAAGTCAAACTTAGCTGATTTTAGGTTCATCAAAATGGAAACCCTTGATAGCCTTCATTGTCCGATCAATCGTTTGTTCAGTGCTTTAAGATGAACTTCTTCTCCTTTGTGATCCTACTTCAACTAGGAGGATTGAAAATGTCTTGGCAAATTCTCTAATGCTATATAAAGCAAGGAGGAAGGAAAAAGGGGAGCTTAATAAGTTGTCAATGTGAAGCACAAGAAAGATAGGAGATGGCTCACTTGTAAATATGTTTTTTATTGTTTTATAGTACATAGAAGAGGTATATTGAGAACAAATGTATAAGAGAGAATTGGCTTGCCTCTCCAAAAGAAAAGAAATAAATATGCATTAAGATGGTTCTACTGTTGTATATATATATTTTTATCTATGCGGCCGGCGCACTAAAACCACTGATGAAACCTGAACAAGCCAAATCATCTTCATGAATAGAAGCAATAGAGCCAGGTGATATCAAACATACTCTTGCTAACAAACGTCTTAATCGTTCATGCGAACTACGACAACCAGCTAAAAAGAAAACAAATAAGTCATCTATGTTCACTACACATTATTTTTTTTTCTTTACCTATTGCAGCACGTTCAAACCAAACAGTTGCCTGACGAAGATCCACAGCTACACCTAATCCTTTCTCATAACAATTGGCCAAATGGTATTGTGCAGCTACATGATCTTGTTCGGCAGCACGCATAAACATATCAAACGCCACTTCCAAATCTTTCTCAACACCCAATCCAGTCTGAACATGAACACCCAACTTGTCTAATGCACGAGCATGATTCTGACTAGCAGCCTGACGATACCAATAGACTGCCTTTGCATTATCTTGTTGAACACCGATACCATTTGCATAACAGAACCCAAGGTTACACTGTGCCCAAGGATTATTTTGACGTGCCGATTTGTGATACCAATAGACAGCTTTGGCCGCATCTTTCTTGACTCCTAATCCTTCTTCAAAACAAAAGCCAAGTGAGTTCTGAGCCAGTGGGTTTCCTTGTTCAGCACTCTGACGGAACCATTTGACAGCCTCGCGTTCATTCTTGGGTACACCAATACCATTACGATAGCAGTAGCCTAATGAGAGTTGAGCAGGTGCATGGTTCTCCTCAGCACTCAAGAAGTACCAAAAGACAGCTTCTTGTTCATTGACATCCACACCAATACCATTTTGGTAACAGTAACCTAGGGAATGATAGGCAAAGATGTTACCTCTCTCTGCTGATCTTCTGTACCACTTGACTGCTTCTGTCTCATTCTTGTCAACACCAATACCATTTTGATAACAAAAGCCAAGATTGTGTTGAGCACGAGCATGTCCCTGAATGGCTGCTCTCTTGTACCATTTAGCACCCTCTGTATCATCTTTTTGAACACCTATACCATTCTGATAGCAATAACCCAGATTACACTCAGCCCAAGGATAGCCTTGTTGAGCGGATTGTCTGTACCAATAAGTAGCCTTCTCGAAATCTTGAGGCACACCAATACCATCTTCGTAACAATAACCTAACGAGTTTTGGGCAAACGCATTTCCTTGTTCAGCTGAGAGAATATACCACTTGACAGCCTCTTGTACGTCTCGTTCAACTCCGATTCCATCTTCATAACAATAGCCGACATTATAAATAGCGACTGTCTCACCCTGTGCAGCTGCCAATCGGTACCAATGCATTGCAATCTGTTCATCTTTCTCCACACCGAATCCTTCACCATAACAGTAGCCCAAGATGCCTTGTCCACGGGGATTGCCCTGTTCAGCACTAGCCTTGTACCAACGGAAGGCAGCCTGTTCATCCTTTTCCATGCCGACACCATCATGGTAGCATACACCCAAGGCATATTGAGCACAAGGATCATGATCTTGAGTGGCAGCCTCAAGGATCCAATCGACTGCATTTGCCGTCTGCTTTACTTTCTCTGCCCACATCTCTGCCTCTACACGATCGATTCTGACATTGGGTCTACCGTACTTCCTTAAAAAGGCAAGACGGGCCATCGAGAGACCATCATTTGATCTCTGTGCAGCTGATAGATAATACTTTTCGGCTTGACAAAAATCTTTTGGAACACCTAAGCCAAATTCATAACAGAATCCAATGGCTCCCTCTGCCTTAGTATGAGAGAACAAAGTCAAGGCTTTTCTATAGTAGTAGACAGCAGTGATAGGATCAACTGTATGACCATGTCTGCCAAATAAGTAGTTGTTGCCTTTATCAAAGTAATAGTCTCCATCCTCTGCTGAATTAGTGTTGTTTAACTTCAAAAGTGCTTGTTTTGACTTGTTAAATATATTCGATAAAGAGGTTGTCATGGCAACTTTTTTTTTCTTTTTAACAAGAGAGATAAGAAAAAGAAAACAGAAAAAGAAAAGAAAATTAGGTACCGTTTTTTATTATACAAAAAAAATAAATAAAAGGGGGAAAATATCAAAAAAGGTTGGTTCAGATTTAGAGTAACACAAAAACGGATTTTTCTATATTTTTTTTTCATTTCTCCTTTAATTTTGGTAATCTCCCTTTTGTCAAGCCTTTTTCTTTTTCTTTCTTTTGTTAGTCTCCCCTTAAACGGATTTCCTCTCCTCTTTTCTATGTTGATTGTAGACGTATTAAAGCCTTACTTTAAATCTTTAAACAATTCGAAATTACACCTGTTGGCGAAAGGTGTGTAAAAATAAAAAAAAACATGCTTTTCTATCATTTACACTTTAATAAGCTATTGCTTGTGTAGCCTGTGGTTTAAGGTAAAAAACAATTTAAATTTTTTTTTCTTATATTTCTGATTGAATTTTATTTTTAGAGTGTCTCATCTTATTGATGTTGCAGCCATTGACCAACACAAAGCCAAACAGCTTTTATTGGCTCTCAAAAAGGTACTTATAATACTATCCAATCAGATATCGAATTAATAGTGGAAAAACCAGTTGCCTCAGTGTCGTACTATAGCACTATTACAATTCAAGGATAGGTTTAGTTTCATATGCCATTCTGAGTTACTTGATCAACATGTCAAGTCTACACTTCAAAACCCGGATCAACTTGCTTTTATTGCTGTAGAAGGCAAAGAACCTCAAGTAATGCTTAATAGGGCTGATGAGCTTATTGGGCTAATGCTTTTCTTTTCTTTCTTAGCCTACTGAGATGCCTACTTGCCTAACAACATGGATACGGGATAAACTATGTCTGTCCAATGCTATCTATTACTCACCTATAGTGCCTACCTTTATGGTTGCACTCACAGGCTGGTTACTAGAGTATCCTATCATCTACACTACACATCTATCAACAGATGATCCAGAAGGTGAATTGGACGAATGGGAAGTGAGAACCAATTGTCTCGGTAATCAGCCATTACAGTTGACTAAAGTATACCTCAGTCATCCAGATGATATTCACCTGTTGATGAGCTTCAGTAGTCTAGCAATACAGACTACCTCTTACATTGGACCATTTGAACTTAAACTGAAACAGCGATTGGTAGATGCTCAGAAAAAATTTCATTGGTTAAGGGGTTACCATATCAACATTGCATTTGAACAAATAAAGCTGGATCGATTTGCACTTTAAATTTTATTTTACAAGTTCAAGATTTAGGCTTATTTCTCTTTGGGCAATTTCATGCTATATGACCAGCCAGACCACAAAAGGGACAACTTGAATTTTGATATTGATTGAATGTGATGGTTGACAACATGCCTTGGATAAATTTGGAAAAATGGAGGAAAAAAAAATAAAAAGAAAAAAGAAAAGATGGATAAAAAAAATGACAAGTTTTTTTTTTCTTTCTCTGTCTCTCTCTCTTTCTCGCTTTCTTTCCTTTTTATATGACGACGATCTCGCTCTTTTCACTCTGCTTTTAATTTCCCACGAAACAATCCCCATTCAAAACAAAACAAAAAATGTACTTTTTTTTTTTGGTAAAGTAACAGAATTCCTATTGATTTCTGATCCACGTCTTTCTCTTATAAAAGGAAATCAATAGCAGCCTTTATCTTTTTTCTATTGCAACAAGAAGTATGGAAAGAATCAGGTTGTTTCTGTATTGAATCTCAGTAACCACTTCCTTTTTTTCTGATTTGAAACATTCGCAAATCATTTGATTGACATACCTCTCATACACTCTTTTGTTTGCCATATGCATATTGTTTATGTATTCAAACATCAAGAATACCCTCTTCTTCATTTCTTCTAGGCTTACTGCTGAAGGGATACATCTGTTCTCCTTCAACAAACACACCTGAGCCTGAATCATCGTCACTTGAAGCCTGTCTTGACAGTTGATGCGTTCGTTTGTCTGATACAGAATCCTATTGGAATGTCAATCACACGTTTCGTTTGTTCTGTTGTACGCATCTACCTCCATTGTCTGTGAAAACTCTTTTGTCTTTCTGGTCAGAAAAGATGAAAAATTAGAAAACAATCGGCCTGCCTGTTGTGTGGTTGTTTCGATTAAAGGAGAGAGTGGAGGATCGTAGGTTTGGCCTTAATTTTATGTATAAATAACATAGAAACAGCATGACTTGTCTTATTTACCTGCTTCTTCATGTCGTTCTTGATCACTCCAGAGTGCATTCAATTTCGATCGACCACTTGACATTGCTTTGGCCCCACCTGACATGGCTTTGGATAGTGTGTTTCGAATAGGTGCCAAATTCTGTTTCAGCTGTAAATCTCTTAGACGACTATCCTATGTAAGTCAACAGGCAACTAGGGTGGCTATGTTGATTTACTTACTTTGCTAATGTATTCTGAACATCGGCTATCGATAGTCTGCCCATACCAGGATGCCTATAGACCATAGTGAGAATCAATGTAAGAGAGTGTATACCCGTCTAGTTTACCCAGGCTCTATTATCTCATAGATTTCATGGTCTGTATATTGATTCCATTTCTTGAAATTGTTTGTATTCCACCAAACCATAAGCCATTTCATACCATAATCAGTCAGATAGTTATGCTCTTAGAGAGACGAATTAGCAAAACACCCTTATGCTTCTCTTTACTGTTCTTTACCTTCATTCTCATCCATGATCACTTCCTCTGTTGGTTCTATATGTGCTTGTACTTTATCCAATAGATTATGTGCTTGAGCATGCTTCATACTTGACAAAAGAGACAACACATATTCTTCAAATTTGGCTCTTAAATAGTCATCTGAACCATTGTATGTATTCTGAACAGGTCGACTTGGATCTATCAGAATGCATAAGATGATCTAGAGAAACGTTCTGTTGCCTGTCTGTTTCCTTACCACTTTGATTCCATGTATCATTGACAACTTTCACAATCTCTTCCATCCATCTTCTGTCTGCTAATGTAGGGCTGACAAGATGACTCAGTTGTTGATTATAGAATTCCAATATGCCTGTCTCTACATTGACCAGCACATCAATCTTGGTATCGCTTTTGTGATGAAAGAAGATCTGATTGGTGGTGCCTACAACATAGGACTGAGTCTGTTCAGAAGACAGCAAATCGATCTGCTGTAGAGGTAGATAAGGTTGAAAGAACGAACCCTTTTCAAACAGATGAAGTGGTAATCCCATATATTTCAATAGGCTGTCTTTGCTTCTATCAGATAATACTTTAGCCTCAGTAATTTGTATTGTGTCATCGGATGAATCTAGATTGGGTGCACCTGAATCCTGTAGACTTCTTAATAAGCCGGGTATCAGTGATATCAATGAATACTGAAATGTACATAGTCGTTCCACTGGGTATCCATAGAAAAGTATCTAATGATTCGTATCAGCAACAATCCTTTGTATCGTCCTTTCAACCCTACTCTTTTCTCAAGTAACAACAATTTGAGTAAAATCAATGTCCTGAATTGAAATTTATAGACAAGTTCACGCAAAGACGTGCCCATATAAAGTGTAGAATCATCAATTGGGCCATAGTAAGTACTATTTAGATTGTTGTATAAGTTCTAATATCATACATTAGTTGATTATACTTGAATCATTTTTCTTTTGACAACGTACGTATAGAATGTCGAGTTTAGTGAAATCTTTTTGGCTAAACCAAGCAGCTGTAATGACAGCTAGTTTTTGACGAAGAGGTCCAAAGATAGGCTAAACAACGAAGGAATAAGATGACATACTTTTGGATATAACTGAGATCATATGTTACCTGTCTAGCAAGTACAACAATGGCTTTTTGAACAGTAGAGCGTGTGATATCGGGTGTCTTTACTTCTAAATCCTACAATATTATCAAATGAATATGACATGACGCATGTTATCACTTGTATATATGCCTTTTTTTTACTTTAGCTGCTATTTGACGATTACAAGAAATACCAAACAGCGTTGACTCTCCAGGTACAGGTGGTAAATGAAAATAAGCAAAATCTTCGTCTTTCTGGTGAGCACCGTCTAAGGAAAATAGTTTGGTCGAGACTGATAAGAAAAAAAGAGACAAAAAAGAGCTTACCTGGTAATGCAAGAAAAGGTAAAAAGCTCCATTCTTCTGGTAATTCCAGCTTTTCTAATGTTGTCTGCTTTGGCTGATTAGATAAAGGAGGTACACAGAACTCGGCTATAGGACCATAGGCATGATGAAAGCCGACAACCAAAATAGCTGCTATTTGTTGATCTTTATTTTCGTTCGAGGACATTATACTGATCAAGCAAGTTTGTATAAGGAAAAAAAAAAAGAAAAAGAATAGCCAACTTTATGCACTGAAAATGATTTAACTTTAAACTCATATATTTTCGTAGACGCATAAAAAAAAAAGGACCTTGTATTAAAAAATAAACAGTTTGATAACTACAAACCTAGAATAAATGGTATGTTAGCGACAGTATGTAATTGCTTATCTTGTAACCAAGTCGCATGCATGGTTTGCTTCATATCGTCCTAGGAGGCCCTTTATCATGGCTATAAACGTCACTGTAAAACTGAATTCCAAATTTGGCTGGGTAGATCATTGAAACAAATGGATAAATTGAATAATTAACATGCATCATAGTATCCCCCTCTCCTTTTTCCATAACAATTGAAGATTTCCTATTTCAGTTCAACTTTACCCTTATTGTTTTCCAAAGTATAACTTAGAGTTGCTTTGACTTTTCTTCAATGCGAAAACTTGATGGTTACACACAAACGATTTGTTTTTGTTGCTAATTGATTTGGGTTGTCTATCGCTTTCTGAGCCAAAGTCCTATGATAGAACAATGACAAATTTCTCTTTTGTTGTTCTAAGTGTAACCCTGATGCAAACAATTAGTGAGAGAAAACCATATAAAGAGTTCGCTTTTAACCTTCTTCTTTTCTTTCCCCTTCCTCCATTAGCTTTCTTTTTTTTTGGACAACACCATGCCAACCCAAATAGTAGCAGGTCTATTGATTGGTTTAGCTTTTGTTTTACTGATTGCTATGATCATTGGTTTGGTCCGTTGGAACAGGAAAAAACGACTGAGAAATAAAGACGAGGAAATTAATCCTATTGGTGAAAGCGTGGCTATCAGCTCAGAACTACAAACAACACCACCTTCTACTCTCAAAAAGGACTGTAGTGAGATGAAACAACATTATGCACTCGCGACCAACACGCAGACATCACTTTGTCCTCGCCCCTTACCTGCCGTGCGCATTTTAAAAGAAGAACAGACGACTGTGGCGGATCCACACAAACTAAGAGGCACGTTCAATTTGACCCCTTCTTACAGTGACGCATCTCCTTGTTATTGTTCAATCCATAGAGCATCCTTAAATGAAAGCCCATTTCGATCCAGTACACCCCACTCTCACCTTGGACAACTCTATTCAGATAAACAACAATAGCAAAATCGCCCGAGGGAACTTTATTTTGTTCTGTTGGTAAAATACAGTCTATCCTTTGTTACTTTTTTTTTCTCTTTTTTTTTCTGTCACCTCGAAAATAAATGAGACGAACAGAACAAGAATATCATCGCCAAGTACTTATCGAATATCGCCGTATGAATCAGGCAGCTTCAGAGTACGAGCGAAAACATGTCTATCGGATTCAATGTAAAGACTGCAGTGCGGTTTTGACAGATCGTGGTATGAATGTATGAAGCAATTCTATTGTTATGCAAAGTGAATCAAAAAAAAAAAATAACCTTGTTCATTGTCTCCAAAGGCTGTCTTGTTATCCGATCGAAACATACAATTGTTTTCAACTGATCTTTTGCCTAATACGTAAGGACTATCAACAAGAAAAAAATAATGATATGGATCTCTTATATACATGTATATCAACAGAGTAGCTTTTGTGCATGGTGATTATGCTGCTGCATCATGTTCATGTAGAGTTCGTGATGTTGCATGTATAAATTGGTATGTTGCTATACACTTGTTTTTTCTGACAAAATGCAGACATTAACAATATTAAAACAAGTGGCAACGTGGTGGGATATCATGTCAACGTACCTTGTAAAGTATGCTTAGGACAACCGAACAATGGTCACTATTGGATGTTTCGAAGCTTTGAGATTATTGCACAGCAAATATTTCTTCAATGTAAATCTACGCTTTCATGTTCACTTTCTTGTTCTTTCTTTTCTAATTATCGATAAAGTAGGACCTATGGGAATGGATATGCCTTTGTTATGGGGGTTTGTTCGAGATGCTGGTGATTTCTCTGGTGGTTATTTTCGAACAGGTGATGAAAAGGCAGCTAGATTTTCCTGTCAGTTATCAGTTCATTTGGCCTCTTCTATCTTTCTAATTGTTTACAAGCCGGCATTGCAAAGAATTATAGCACAGACATTCAATGAACAAGAAAATATAGTGGATGGATGCAGATGATATTTATTTACAAGATCAAAAAAAAAATTATATAACATAATGAAATAAATATTACAATGTAAGAAGACGAAAGTAGGAGGAGGGGGGATTAAATAATGAATAGTGTAATAATATTGTCTCTTACCAACAAGAGACCGGCTCCCAATATTTAGCAGTTGGCGATGCTGTTTGACAAAGAGCATCCAATAATTGTTTTTCAATGCGTTCATAATGTTCCCATAAGCCACGCTCGGCTTCATTAAATAGACATCCACGTCGCAACACTTCAATAGAACGAACAGCATACTCTCTTGCCAACTGAATTTCGTTTTTTGTGAGGTATTCAGCTATACCATAGGCCTGAACGTCTTCTTCAGACATACCCAGGCATGAATTACGCATCAGTATGTCCCATGCACAAAGCAAAGAGGCAACCGACATGTCGCATGCTTCTAGCACAGTACATTGATACTCTAGCAGTCGGACAACAATGATTGCATTCTGATGCGTGATCTTCTGAGCTCGAGCACTGTAGACAGATAAGGCCGACAGAGGTGCCAGTCTAGGACTGCTCTCGGAAGCTGGACTTGGCAATGAAGAGTTGGAGACAAATGATAGCTTGCGTTTAGGTTGCGTTTGAGGTGCTGCCTCTGTGACATCGTTATCCTGTAACAGTAGAAAGTCAGGTAAGACACGCGGCTTTGGTATAACGGGTAAGAAAGGTTCATAAAGAGCAATGATGGATTGGTAGTACATAATAGCTAGTGACACAGAAGCAAGATCAACATGAGGATCTTGGTGTAGCCGCCTTCGAAATTCAGCATCCGTCAAACCATCTTCAAATGTAAAGCTAGCGAGTTGGTAATCAGGTGGTATTTGTGTGTAATAGAGATGCTTTAGCTTTTCTTCTGTCTCTACCAAAAATGATGTTGGCACCATATCGTCCTCTGCCCATCGAACACGGTGAAAGAATGGTCCTACAATGCGAGCCATCTGAGTCATATAGACATCTTTTCTGACGGCTCGTACTGTAGCCAGTGGTTCATCCGGCAGAGGTATAGGTTGGTACATGCGACGGTCTGGATTGACATCTTGATACTTGCGTGTGTTGGCTGCGGGCCTGTGCCTGTTTAATGGTACACCACGTTGATTGCGAATGAACTGAATGATCTTGGTGATCTCCACAATAGAAGTGTAGCATCGCTTAAACATCTCATACTGTCCAACATAAGAAATTCCGTCTGTTGTATCGTTCTGGACGCTAGGTGAAAATCGATAGTCAGTGTCAGCCAGTAATCGGTGAATTCGAACAGCCATTTCTAGATACATGCTGGCTTCTTGAGGCCTTAAAAGATTGGCCATGTATTGAGCCATTTGAGTATAGGTGATCATCGTCTCAAGCGAGGGCTCGTCAAATTGTAATGCAATAGCTTGTCTGGCTTTGTTGAAATAAAAGTCTGCTAGAATCAACTGCTGATCGTGAGGCGCTACCATATTGATATGCCTGCAATGTTTTGTCAAGGTAACTGCTGACAATGCACATACAGTAGGTGAGGATTCTGGATCTGGGTAAGGATAAACAAACATATTATAGAAAGTTGCTTGATGAAAAGTGACTTTGGCTAGAAAGCGGCATGAAAAGTAAAGATTGATGATACGAATAGTGAGGTGATTCTGGTGCGGCGTATTGATGGTGGTACTAGGCAATGCTTTTCGTTTTCCTACGTTCTTTACACACTCAAGTGTAGCTTTAAAATGACCCCTACGTATGACAGTATTGATTAGATGCCGCTTTAGGAAACCGGTGTCTTTTGCAAACAAAGTGAAGGTTGGCTGTTTGATAAGTGTAGGTGATAAAACGAGATTCATTGATTTGATCTGATCAAGCAGTGCTGCATAAGATGTAATGTTGGTATCGATAGACATGACACCTTCTCTCAGTGTCATTTTCCATTTGGCTATCACGTTCGATTCTTGAGATTGTGAAGTGTTGTATGTTGGAGAGACTGGCATGCTAAGCTTCTTTAATTCTTGCTCCATGTCGTCCAAACAAGCCTGGATAATCTGGACATGCGCTTTAACCTTATGACTGTCAAAGCTTTCTATCTGGCTAAATCTTGGAGGCTCAACTTCTTGCAAGTAGTGACATTCTATGCCAAGCTTGCTGCATCTGCTTACAATCAGGGTGAGTCTCATGTTTCGCATGGTTCAGTTTGAATGTTATTACCTGTCGCATGGAAGACCTGCAGAGCATTTCTTTTTACGCTCTCGGCAACCTATACGAAACAGTTGAGTAAGAGTGTATCTCTATATGCCAAGGCGAGGTTCTCCTACCTTCGCAAGGAATCGTCTTTCCTTTACGCTTGGTTGCCATAGTGATGCGAAATTTGTTAAAAGAAGTGGACTTTTAAATGTGTTGTCAAACCTTTTCTTTAAAAAATGGTGTCGGGGTAAATCAAACGAATGAAGAATTCTGTTGCAGACAACAACAGTCAGAACAACACTGAAAGAAGCTCTTAAGAACTGCATCTCCTGGTCCTCCAAATAATGCTCTCTGCTGCTTCACTTAAAGATATGTTATGAAAAGTGCCTTTTTTGGCTCAAAGACTCGACTATGGACAAAGAACATTTGATGTCAGCCACATTGATTTTGTAAAAAGGGCAGATAGTTGAGTGTTAAAATGTAAAACATACATCTGTTTATTGTTCCTTTTATTGCATTGCAAATGAATGAAATATCTGTTCATGCAATGTAAGTGAAGTCAGGATGTCTGTCCCCTGCTAAATCTTTTCCACCTGCTCTGTAAATTTGATAATGTCTTGCATCGGAAGTCATGTTTAGCTTTTGTTTTGCGTCCTTCAAAATAAAATATCGGATAATATAAACAACAGAGAGTTGTATGAAAAGCAAAACCAACATGATCATCTTGCTTGTCTTATATGCCGGACCATCTATCCAACAGAAGAATTAGTCTATCTAGTTTTGTGCTGTTATCTCCTTCCTTACCATGGAAAAACTGGTTACCGATAACGCTTCCTACGAATCCAAATGAGATAGTCGCCCCAATAGCTATTGCTCTTCTGGTCATTCCAGCACTAATAATACATAAAATTAATTACCTTGATAGACATCTTTTTAACCAACAACCTACAAATTACTGATTGTCCAAATGACAACAAGCACTCTTCCTGCACTGACAATCACAAAAAGACCACAGCTCATCATATATCTGTCATGCGAAGTAGCGAGGGGCATTGAAATCAAGGTAATTAGGATAACTGTTGAAATTATACCAAGCATCAGAATAAATTGAGAAGCATCCCTTCGATATCCTGATAATTAGAAAATCAGTAAATAGAAACAACTGAACAAAATGAAATCTCAATCTCTCTATACCAGAAACATAGCATAATACTATGGTAATTATAGCAACAAGAATGAACGGTATGACTATAAATAAAGCTCGTTGATCAGATGAAACTACATCTGCTTCTCTTATGACAATTAGCAAAAATACTGTTGATGCTTGTGTGATTAAAAATGAAAAGTTGGACACAATGATATACGCATATGTCTTGAGATTGGTGAATACAGAGCCTGCTTGTTCCCAAGACCAGTCATCAAAATTTAAGATGCCAATGTCTAAGAATAAAGAGAAAGATATAACAAACGATCGATTTTAAGATCTCAATCTATTAATCATACCATTTTCTATTCTTTGACAAATGATAGTTCGTTGTCTTTCAGTCAAAAAGTTAACATCGCTGATATCATTGGGTAGTTGCCAGAGAGAAATGAGAGCAAGCAAAATACACGGTGCCCCTTGTGAAATACACATCCTGTTTTCCTTTTATGTTAGTATTTCTTTGTCCTTGCATGCATTGTCCTATCTGTATGACTTACCAATTCCATCGATTATCTACATCTTCAACTTGATAGGTCAATACATCTCTTATACTATCAGCTAAGTAACGGAATGACCAGAAGACACCCAATCGCAAAGCCAATTGGTCTCTTGAATAGAACGTTGATATGTAATATAAAGCACAGGGTAAAAATGCTTTTGTTTGTTAACAAAAAAGAAAATAACAACAAACAAACAAAACAATTCAATATAAGCTTTGTTTTCTACTCACCTACTTCGCAAGCGTTTGAAATCAACCTGACAACCAACGCGCTCGAGTAGCTTGTACAAATGCCCATAGAAATCGATGCAACACCCCAAATGCTTTTGAATTGACCCAAATAGAGAATTAGCTTTTGTGTGTTTGTTTATGCTATAAAGAGAAATACCATTTACCCCATTAAAGAAGCCAAAAAGTATCGGCTTTGCCATCGTCTTAGGATGACAATAAATGGTATGTTGATTAATATTGAGCAAAACTGATAGATACATGAGGCTGATACAAGATGTTGCTTTTGTACAAGTGGGTTTTTAGTGATGCCCAAAATATCAACGAAATCATTGTTCAATCTTAGTTGCTATTTTAGAATCTAAACTGTTTAGATCCTTTGTTTACAATAGACCTGACTTACTCATCAAATGAGACAAAGAAATGAAATGCGCAAAGAATGGGCATTATGTATAAATCTAGTTTGCTTTTTTTTTACAATTAAACTCTATGCGCATTAACCATCAGACCCGCTTGTTTTTACCATATAAGTGGCACCTTACAAACAAACATGGCTCGATTAACGTCCTTCTCTTCATTTGTCCTTGTTGACATAGAGATGTAATTGCACAAGCAAGTCAGGGACAAAATGAACAATCAGGTAAAAGAAAGAGGAAAGAAAAAAAAACCTATTTACTTTTCTTCTTTTTAGTCTCAAAAAAGAAATAGTTTATATGAGCCTATTCTCTATTAAAAAGAGAGAGAAAAGACGCAGATCTTCTGCATACATAATTCTTAGAAGAGGATCAAAGGAGTCACTCTATTGAATTTTCCTGCATGCACGAAAGTGTCGTTACTTGCTTTTTTTTTGTCTTTGCAAAGATGAGAAAGTCAGATCATATGGCTACAAAGATCAGATAGTTCAAGTTCTTGATCTAGAACATGCCATTAATGAGAAGCAGATGTGTTGTCACAGAATTGTTATTTTGAACAATATCACCAACCCCTTATTTTTTTTAAGTATAGGAAAAAACTGACAATGTGTGCCAGACTGATACATGATGTTTACTAAATATAGCTGCATGGTTCATTCACATTAAGAAAGCACAGATGAAAAGGATCATACATAGATTAAGTAGTGGCTGTTTCGGTTTGTTTAGTTGACAAAGAGATGGCCTGTGGAATACCACTGTGTTAGGCGTCGATGATAAACAATGCATTTGGACGATACCTGAAATTGGTTAAATCGAATCAAGTTAAAATATCAAACAAGTATACGAAATGTTGTTAAAACAAAGGAGAGTTATATCGTGGCCTCCTTATGTTTCCAGCTGCATTTCTATTCTTCTATAGAGTAAAAGAAAAAAGATGTCCATTCCTCTTGTGCCATTTAAAACAGTTGGAATTATGATTGCTCTTTTTTTTTGGGGTTGCGCATACTAAGTATAGTTTAAGTGGTTATTTTCTATCAAACAAATACGCTGATAGGCTGACTTTGCAGTTATTTGCTGATGTTGTCCTTCTGGCCGATGTCTGTTGACAAGGTGATTTAATAAAGCCAAACAGACAAAGGATAACATTCGTTAATATGCTTGTTTGCTACCACCTAGTTAAATAATGATTCATGGACCAGTTCGTTCGAACAAACTCAATAGCTGCATGCACAAACATCTTTAATAATTTCTTTTTTAGTGCCAAGGTCTATTCATTTTATCTTAAGAAAGGGATGATGTAATGCAACAATAACTATGTAAATTCAAATTTGACATTCATAAGCAAATTAGGCATATTTTATATATTGATTGTGTGTATGTATGTATATATATATATATCAAACTAGAGAAAAAAAATCAGGTCTAAATAGAATATCTTCTGGATAAATTAGGTTGATTGGAAAGAGTACGATGTGGCAATACGAAAGATGCAAAAGAAGATGATTGTATCGGCGATGTGCTAAAAGGAGTGTTGTCGTGGAGGAACTTGTGTTGTTTTTGGTGAAAGGAGTGTTTTCTTCTGTGAGTTGGAATCCGTTTGCTATTTACACTTTTTCTTCTAATTCGAGTATTTGTTGTATTCAAGCGCACGGATGGAGCAAATGTGCAAGGTGGCTCTTTCAATTCATTTCGTGTTTTCTGAATGTCAATCTGATGACTACTATTTTCAGATGGGGTGTTGATTGTGATAGGTGAAATAAGTGCCTTGTCAACTACCAAGTTGGTAATGGCAAACAAAATAGCCCAGACAAATGCTCCACTCAGACTGTTATTGGGTGCATGGTAATCGTTGTTTGAAATGGATTCAAATGCGATGGATATCAAAGCATGTGGTACATGGAGTAACGGTAACAATAGTAACGCCGACAACCGAGAGTCAAGTGATAGGCTGTTCTTCGTGTTGTTTGTGATGGTCATAATTGTGTTTATCTGGTTTCGATTAGAAGAGTTTGCACTGACAAAACTGATACTTTGATCTGCAGATACCGGCTTGTTTGTTTCAGGAGGTGCCAAATCCCTAGAGAGAGAGTCAATCATAGCAAGAGACGTATCTAGCCTTTTGAATGATTCCATAAGCACATCCTCGGTTGCTCCTTGTTGATGGACTTGGACCGCATGGCTAGAAGAAGAAGACCTCCGGGTATGAAGAGAGACTGCTTGATGGTTGTGCTTTATATAGACAGTATTATTGGTGTTACTAGGATTGCTATAACTGCTGCTTGAAACTGCAGCGGACCTTTTGATAGCAGAAGGGTATGATAAGGGCCTTACTGCTATCCGACTTACTCTTCTTTTCTGATGCTGACGTTGTTCAGATGACGAAGATGAAGATAGTTTTCGAACCATAGGAATACTGCCTACAGGTTTAGGCGGAGAAACTTTAACATCGCTCTGATTGACGGCTTCATTTGCTTCTTGAATCAAACTAGAGAGTATATCAGAGATACGATCCAATTTGGCATCTTCTTCTTCACTGTCTTCGTTACTATCGGATTTGAAAAGAGATTCGGCTTGCAATGTTAAAAGCGGATCAGAATGTAGAGAAAGACCCAGATTATCGTTTTGTTGCTCGAGAGGATGCATCATCTATAGTATAATATGTTCTGGTTGATCTTTACAATAGTTAGTGCGTAGAGCTGTATTCTATGTCTTGTTTGAATAGAGAAGAGAAGAAGAAAAAAGTGAGAATGAAAATCAAAAATCAGTACTTCTTTAAATGCAAAAAACAGCGGATTTTCAAAAATTCCTTTTTTTGTCTTACAGTTGTTTTTTGATGAAATTTCCATATTTATGTAGTGAAGAACCTTAGTCGTCATATGCTTCATTTATGTCGTACCTGCTTGCATTATGTGGTTTTCTGGAAATTGTTGGATGTATTTTTTATCCCTCCGAAGAGTGTGTGTTTGCGCGCCGCACAAATGTCCTGTCTTATAAGTCTTCTGATTCGAAACAGATCTTGCATTAGTGTTCTGAAATTTCAGTGACAACTATGATGCTTTGGTTATCATTACATAACTTGCCTAGCTCTAACCTTTGATACAGTTCTTTTTCTCTTTATTTGAGTGCTCTTGACTTTGTTAGTAAGATCAGTTTCAGCAGGAAAACTAGTTGTAAAACAACAAAACCTTATCTGTTGAGAAAAAAAAATCAGGTACAAAACATTTGTATTCTCCTACTGAATCCCTTCAGTTGTCCTACAACTCAGTTAAATGATCACACGTTACTTGTCTACCAAAGCAAACTGCCAACTATGGTTAGCAAAGAAAAAAATTCCTTTCCGTCCGATCCTCTTTTTGGTTTTGGCTATCCAAATTGACAGCTCTTCATCATAAACGTGTAAACAGATGACCAATATACCTGTATCAAGTGTGTTTTCATGGGCTTATTGATACCTTAAATGACAACTCAGCATTCAAAAAAAGTGTCCTTGACTATGTCATATAGTGGTAAATACAACGTTATTTCAAACTCTCTGGCGCTGTTGTTTTCTCTTAGTAAGAAAAAAAGGGTACACAACTTTGAAAAGCAGCAGTTGGGGGAGTAGGAGGAGGGAGGGGGGTGCAAGAAAAGTCAATCAGATACTTCCCTTCCTGGTTTTTTATTCTTTGCCTATCTCCTACTAAACTGAACATGCCTAGAGCAAGCACTATAATAGCTGGAGCTGCACTTGTGACAGCTTTGACTTATCAATCGCGTATCAACTTGATCACACATACTGCACAGATCCAAAAAGAGATAGATCATGTCAAAGACAAAAGTGATTCCATCACACGCAAAGCTAACGAGCCACCCACTCGATTGTCTCTTCAGCGCTCTCCCAGTCCTGTCGAACGCTTTATAGACAACACAAGTCTGTATTATAAAGTTCGACTTATTCCTTCAGGTAAGAAAGAATGAGAGAAGCATGTTAAAAGAAGTCACGCCCGACTTATATTGTCCAACAGTGAAAGAAGCATGGAATGCACAAGTAATGCAATTTACATTTGCACTCATTCAATCAGATCTGCCCAAGAAGTGTAGTCAATTTGTTCAAAAAAATGTATTTGGAAAGCAAGATACCATTTAGAGAGAGAATAGATAACTGTACATTTTGAGTTTTATCTGCTTTTGAGTATATGTATATGTAAATGAAAAATAGTAACAATAAAACAATCTAAACATCTATGATTTTGGCTGCGGCTTTTCTTAATCGATTCATGACAGCCATTCCTTCTCTATCTTCGGATATGCCTTCGACAAAGATAATGTCTACAGTGCGCTCATCCAAATCGCGCAAACCTCTAAACATACCGCGAGCCACTTCATCAGGATGACCATGACGGCCCATTTGTAAAGAAATGCAGTCAACATCATCGAGCTTACAATGTGTTTCCCAAACAGCCTCTTGACCATCCTGTGTTGTACGAAGTATGCCTACTTTGGAAATACCCACACCTGATCCCTGAACAAGTGCCAATTGCTCTTTACACACTTCATCAAATGAGTCATGTTTTCCTTCTATCAAAATGACCATGGCTTCAGGTGAATAATGACGATACTTCATACCGGGTGTTGTAGGTGCCATTTCTAGTTCTTTGTCGACAAAATGCTTTCTATATACTTGCAGCTTTTCCATGCCTTCCACTTTCTTGAGCTCTTCATAAGTCAAACCACCAGGTCTCAAAATGGCAGGCGGACTTCTTAGTCCATCCAGCACAGTACTCTCTACGCCCACATCACATAATCCACCATCCAGGATATAAGGAATTCTACCTTGTAGGTCGTGATAGACATGGCTGGCAAGAGTAGGTGATGGCTTACCAGATGAATTTGCTGAAGGCGCAGCCAAAGGAAATCCACATGCTTCTATCAAACTGCGGGCTACAGGGTGAGCAGGGAATCGAACAGCCACGGTAGGGTGGCCACAGGTGACAGAAACTGGAACAATATCGGAAGAGGGAAGAATGATAGTCAAAGGTCCAGGCCAAAATTGTCGAATGATTGATAAATAAACTGAAGGTATTGTCTTGTTGGGTAGAATGGTCTTTAACATCTCAAGCGAAGAGACGTGAACGATGAGAGGGTTGTCTTGAGGTCTGTTCTTAGCTGCAAAGATCTTGCTGACTGCATTAGCATCGAGTGCATTGGCAGCCAGACCATACACAGTCTCTGTTGGCATACCGACAGCCTCGCCTTTTTTTAGCCAGTGAACTGCTTGGTCGATAGCTTGTTGGTCTTCTGCTGTTGCAATGACACTTGTAGCGTCTTGCTCGGGAAACTCGCTCTGGGTTGCCTTTTTGAAAGTAAAACTCTCGACATTCACTTTTTTTACTTGGGTTTCGAACATACTAAAAGAAAACAAACGGGAATAAAGAGCAGTTTTTAAGGGAAGCCGCATACAAATAGAGTTGTCCAAGTGATAGAAAAGAAAAAAAGAGATTTTTTTTTGGCACTTTAGGTTACACCTACGAGGCTCCAAGCCACTAAAAATTGATCGGAACACCAAAGTCTTATCAGATCTATTGCGGCTTTCATTAAGCTTTGAGTCTTTTTTTCTTTTTGCAGTAAGAGAAAAAGGTTTATGCATCGTAATGTCTCCTTGTTGAAGTGTCTGGAAAGTCTAAATACAGTACGGTTTTAAGGCCTGCACTTGAACAGAGTAGAGGGAGTTATTAGCTGATTCACTGTATGGATTTAGCCCTTTCTTCGATTCAACTTAACCTGAAGCTAGCAAAAATATATGTTTTTATTTACTTGAAAAGACAAAAAAAAATGTTGCTAAAGCACACAAGCTTAAGTATGCATTTTCTACCTTTGAAAAAGAAGGGGTTTCATAGGCTCAATTTACCGCCTCGTGTAACCTGGCTGGTATGTAAAAAAAAAAGAAAAGAGAGGAGAAAGCAGGTTCCTTTCTTTTTTTAAAAAGTCTTGAATTGTTCTGAGTTGAATAGACGATGGTGTCCAACTCCTTTCTCAAGAGATTTCGAAGGCTAGATGCCTATGCAAAGACACTTGATGACTTTCGTGTTAGAACTGCCACCGGTGGCACTGGTAAATAGACTTTACAGTTCATCATCTGGTTCAATCTAACTGTTGTCATTCTACAGTAACCTTGTTTACTGGCATCACTATTCTGATTCTTGTTTTCTTTGAGGTGTTTCGATACATGACACCTATCATGAAGTCCGAAATCATTGTTGATGGTGGCAAAATGGTATGCCCTTGACAACGAATGTACATACACAAAGGATGAACTCACGCGTTGACCATGACAGGAAAAACTTCCTATTGCTTTCGATATCACTTTTCCTCATATCCCATGTTTCTGTAAAGTCAACCGATTTTTTTTCTAATATCATTTGAGCTAATATCCTTGATAGCACTTAGCTTGGATGTTATGGACGAAAGTGGAGAACACATCAGCGAATATGATCATGATGTATACAAAGAGAGATTAGATCAACAGGGCAACAGCATTATCAAAGAAAAGTCAGAAGGCAGGTTTGCTTGACAGAAGCATATTTAGCAGGAGACTGACTTAGAAACAAAAAGATTTGCGCAACAATGCAGCAAAATTAGCTATGGAACATGGTGATCAAGTGCCTGATAATTACTGTGGACCTTGTTATGGTGCTAATACTAACAACGAAAACCCTTGCTGTAATACGTGTGAAGAGGTGCAGCGCGCATATACAGAAAAGGGCTGGAGTGCTGATGTAGATAGTTTTGAACAGGTAAAGAAAAGAGGGGGAACCCATTCAGTTTGAATTTTAAACATCTTGGTAAATAGTGTGTACGTGAAGGCTGGAAAGAAAAGACACAAGCGCAATCAAGAGAAGGTTGTCGTATTCATGGTACACTTTCAGTCAACAAATTACGTGGCAACTTTCACTTTTCTGCTGGTCGTGCTTTCAACAACGGAAGATCCCATATCCATGATATGTCTTCCTTCTTGACCAATGAATACGGTCAAAACTTTATTCATCATATTAACCATCTTCAATTTGGTACACATGAATACAATATTGAAAAGCAAAAGCGAACAAAATCAAAGGACATCATTCATCCTCTGGACGGTACAAAGGCAGGCACAACACAAAGTAGGTTTATACCATCATTTGTTTGAACCCATCTTGAGACTGACTGTGAACATCTAGCTGCTGCCATGCATCAATACTTTTTGAAGATTGTGCCTACTGAATTCGATTTTATTAGTGGCAAACACCTTCGTACCTTCCAATACTCTGTCAGCAAACAAGACCAAATAGTAGACCATGGCGGAGGACTTCCAGGTGTCTTCTTCATGCTCAACTATTCACCAATGCGCATCATCTATTCAGAAACGAGACCTACATTCGGCAGTTTCTTAACAAATGTGTGTGGTATCATTGGAGGTATCTTTAGCGTAGCTAGCATTATTGACAGTGCGCTTTACAGAGCCGAAAAGATATCCAAACAAAGAAAAGCAATGTAAATAAAGAGGCTATTTGAAATTGTGGTTTGCATATGAAAAAAGTAGATTTGTGTTACCTTTCATTAATGACTTGCGCGATAATACCCGGTTCTTTCTCGGAATCTTTCATCTTCTTGTTGTCATTTGATATCCGAGAATAGGCTTCAAAGCAATCAAAGTTCACAGGCGGTTGGATCTTTTCGGTTTTTTCCCATACATATTCGGTGTGTGCATAGTTTGAAAGAATCAAGATTCAGTGTGTACAATGCGAATGGTCAATGAATGAAAATTGAAGCAGTTTTGATCAGTCTTATACTTGTGTCTTCTAGCGAGTGGAGATAAGAAGCTCATAAAGAGGCTATTGATGTACTTGTTATTATTTGAAGTTCATTTGAATAAGGCGAATTAAAAACAAAATATCAAAGGAAAGGATGAATGTACTTTTACAACAAAATAAATTAATGTGTCTAACAAGAAAGGCTACTTGTTCAAAACAGTATTAATTGTACTGCAAGCAGGCTTGACGTCTTTCAAAAATGATGCCACTCCTGTGTTTTTGGACATGATCAGGTCAAAAATAGGTTGACTACCTAAGTCATGTATTGATAGATCATTACAAAAAAATATCATGGTTATAGCTAAACCAGACTAAAACAAAAAAAAAAGAAGAGCAACTAGTGAGAGAAGTTGAACAGAATTGATTTAGGACTTAGAGTATGACAAGTTATGTGTTTCCCAGGCATTCGTCCCAGCAACAAGAATCAAATTGTTTAATTTAGTGAAATTACTTGTCAGTCTAAATAAAGAGTCTTGCCAAAAGTCAAAAGAGATCTTCACCGCAATGCTTATAAAGACATCAGCCATCAATTTCTATACCGCGTGCAAAGGAAATGATTGATATCATTCATGTGATTGCGCTAGATAGTCCTTGTCCTGGATTCAGCTAATTGTAATAACATCGCGCTAATTCCGATAAACTAACTGCATTGAAGTAATTTTGCTTTTCCTGATGCCGGAAACCATGTACATGATGGAGCTTTATGACTCAAAATATTAAAAAGAGGAGTAGGGCAAACGATATTGATTTTCGTGTAGTCTTAAAATTCGGATAATTACGCTTATGGCATGTGAAAAGATGGTCTTCTTTTGACATATAAAGTCGATGATGCTTCTTCTATTTTTTTTCTTTAAAACTCACAGTTTCTTCTCTTCTTTTTCTTCAACACTCACAGTTTCTTTCTTCCTTTAAAAAAATGTCTGTTACTAAAGTTCATGCACGCCAAATCTTCGATTCAAGAGGTAATCCTACCATTGAAGTCGAAGTAACAACTGCCAAGGGTGTCTTCCGTGCTGATGTCCCATCTGGTGCATCTACCGGTATCCACGAAGCGCTTGAACTTCGTGATCAAATCAAATCTGATTATTTAGGAAAAGGTAAATTGCACTTTCAATCAATGTCAAGAAATCACTCTAAACTATAAATAGGCGTCTTGAAAGCTGTCGAGAATGTCGTTCAATCGATTGGCCCTGCTCTTATCAACTCAGGCATCAATGTAGTTGAACAAAAGGCCATTGATGATTTTCTCCTTCAACTCGATGGTACTCCCAACAAGAGCAAGCTTGGTGCCAACGCTATTTTAGGTGTCTCTTTAGCTGTTGCCAAGGCCGCTGCTGCTGAAAAGGGAGTGCCTCTCTATGTTCATTTCGCTGATCTGGCCGGTTCCAAGAAACCCTTTGTCTTGCCTGTGCCTTCCTTCAATGTCATCAATGGCGGCAGTCATGCTGGTAACAAGTTGGCCATGCAAGAATTCATGATTATGCCTACAGGTGCCTCTTCTTTTTCAGAGGCCATGAAGATCGGTACTGAAGTATACCACACTTTAAAGAACGTAATCAAGGCCAAGTACGGTCAAGATGCTACCAATGTAGGTGATGAAGGTGGATTTGCCCCCAACATTCAAGACAATCGTGAAGGATTAGAATTGCTTGTGACAGCGATCGAAAAGGCAGGTTATACCGGTAAGGTCAAGATTGCCATGGACTGTGCTGCCAGTGAGTTCTATGTGGATGGTAAATACGACTTGGATTTCAAGAACCCCAACTCAAACCCTGAAGATCGCTTGACGGGTCAACAATTGGCTGAGCTCTATACTTCATTTGCTGAAAAGTACCCAAGTAAGCATCTAACACTGACTCAAAAATTGTTCTCATCTTAACCTGTCCTTCCTTTCTTAGTCATTTCAATTGAAGATGCATTTGATCAAGATGATTGGGAAAACTGGGCTCATCTGTTAGCCCACTCTGATATTCAGTTAGTAGGTGATGATCTTACAGTCACTAACCCTAAGCGTATTGCCATGGCGATTGAAAAGAAAGCATGTAATGCATTGTTGCTCAAGGTCAACCAGATCGGTACTGTTACTGAATCCATTCAGGCTGCTTTGGATTCTCAAGCTGCTGGTTGGGGTGTCATGGTCTCTCATCGTTCTGGTGAAACTGAAGATACTACCATTGCTGACCTTGTCGTTGGTCTCCGTACCGGACAAATCAAAACGGGTGCTCCATGCCGTTCTGAACGTCTTGCCAAATTAAACCAATTGCTTCGAATTGAAGAAGAACTCGGATCGAATGCTGTCTATGCAGGCGAGAACTTCCGTAAAGCACATGAATTGTAATAAAATGAAACTGCGTGTTCTCATAAAAAGTCAAGGTAATTGAAAGTATCATCCTTTTTTTTTATATATAGATCTTTAGTCCTCTAAAGGACAAGTTGGCATGCTATTCATTGCCTGAGCATATCATTGTATGCATACAATAGTTGGTTTGCTCTTTTTTTTTTTCTTTTTTTAAGTGTGTTATTCGAGAGAGAGAGAGAATTTAAGAAATTAGTTGTATTGGCAATTGCTTCAGATAGAATTCTGTTGTGTTTTGAATCTTTATTTTAATAGACTTGATATACAATAACTATGGCAACAGTTTGGATGGTGCACTAAGCAAGTTTAAAATCGAAACTTATTAACTACATGAAAATATCATCGGAAGCTTCTTAAAATGTTGATATGACAAAGGATATAGTCTTACCATCAGATTGGATTGTTTGAGCCTGTAGAGAAAAAAGAATCGCTTGGGGCTCAACTATCTGGTTAATGAATGGGTTATTCTTATGGTCATTAGCACTTATGGTAACAGCGGTTTTTTTTGCTGTAAATGAGTTCTCCAACCTTAATATAAAAGACAAAAAGGGGTCAAGTGCAAATAAACTCTCTAATAGATTACTTTTAGAATAGAACAAGACGAGAGTTGATCAAGTTTTGTTCTAAGCAACATGACAAAAACATCATGCGCTAATTGCATCCATACAACTGTGTCAAGAGCTTTCTTAAACGCGCATGATTGTCTTTATAATCAAAAGCCAGTCTGTATTCCTACAAATGACAGATAGTCTACTCGCATACACGATACCCATATACACAAGTAACAAGTGGTGATGACAACTGGATCATTTTTAATGCACGAAAAAGAAAAATACAGTTTCCGAAAAGGCTGTATGTCATCAGCTGTTTGCTGACAAGAACGGAGTTTACTTGAAACGTTTCGTCCTTTCTCGCTCTTTTCCCCTCTCTCTTGTCTCTCTCTCTTTCTAGCGCGACTCTTTTTTTTTTTTCTCTAGTTAATCTAATACAATGGTAAGTCAAACCAAGAAAAGAAAAAAGGAGAGACAACATTAGAATATTTGAATGCCAAAGGTTCACTCTACTTCTTTTCATCTCACTATTTTTCTTTTTTGTACATTAGTCTACTGCTAACTCTCAAGGTATCAACACACTTTTGGACGCTGAACGTGAAGCTGCCAAGATTGTCCAGAAAGCCAAGCAATGTATGTATTTCTAACAAAATACGAGTTTTGAGGATTCTGTATCACTGATAAGTATCTTGCGCGTTAGATCGTGTTCAACGTTTGAAGGATGCTCGTTCTGAAGCAGCTAAGGAAATTGAAGAACTGAAGACACAAAAGAATACAGAATATCAAAACTTTGTTGCCCAGGTAAAAAGAGAGAGAGAGAGATGTAAAAGACAGAGAGAACTCAATTCTCTATGATAGCACTCTGGACAATCAGATCAAAGTCTCAGTAAAGTCGATGAAGAAACTGAAGCCAAGATTGCAGAAATCCGTTCTGCTGCTGAGGAAAATAAGCAAGTTGCTATTGAAAAGTTGATTAAGGCTATCACCAATGTTGAGGCTAAACCTCATGAAAACTATCATGCTTAAAGTGATTGACTATTACCAAATTTCATATTTATCCTATATCTCTTACCAATAAAAAAAAAAGAAACAGATTGTATGCGTATGCTCTAGATAACTTTAGGTACAAGTTTAGTGTTCATGAGTTGCGTACAAGTAATTTTAAGTGAATATACATTAAGAGAATGCTTACCATCAACAGAGCTATTGACATGATAGATTTAAGGAGCATATTTGCCAAGAAGCAGAAGAACACGCATGCATCAGATTCGACATAGGCCCGCTTTGACTTGTTCATATAGATTGAGTCTATACTTACATTTGACAGTAAAGAATGACTCTATCATACAAGATCATGTCTATGCTTAAATAGTCAATAAGAAGCTAACCTTTCTCAGTTAAGCTAAATGCATTCATCAGAAAGTAATAAGAAAGTTCCATCTTGAGAACAATCTGATCCTTCTTTAATAAGTAAATATGCTTGCCCCCCACCTTTTTTTTTTTAATGTTTCGATTCACTATCACATCTTATTGGTCCCAAGACTTTATATGCAGATCCCCAAAATAGTCTTATTTGTTCACCAAGTGACATACTTTATTTGTAAAGTGTTTTATAAGGACATAGATTTTTTTTTTACAGTAGAATTATAGAAGAAATTGTATGTATAAGAAGGTTCATAGAAGATAATTTTTTAAAAAAAAAAAAGGGTATGTTAAGATAGATATGCATAAATAAAGAATAGAGAGCAGTGTACATATAAAAAAGGAACTTAAGGGCTCAAAAGAAGAAGAAATAGTATAGTCAATAGAAGGATAAGGAGAGAAAACGAAAGAAAGAGAGAAAGAGAAGAATTAGACGTGATGAGGCTGACGTTGAATGTCATCAGGACCCTTCATGATACTGATGACAACTGCTGCTGACAATACACTTAGGAATCGACACCACTGTAGACTATAACATGTCATCTGATAGACCAGATTGCCTGAATATTTTAAGCCTAATTGATACCAAGCACTAGGTTTCAGCAGTTGAATGGCAAAACGAAGGGCAGAACCTTTTCTCTCTTGAAGGCGAAGTTCATTCATGGTTGCCTCAATCTCTGATAATGGGCGCCTGCATAGATCTGGATTCTGCAATAACAGATAAATATCTTCTTCAAAACCTCCATCATCATTCTCATCCAAGAAGCTCATGGCTTCATCCAACACATTTCTCTGTGTTAGCATGTTGGGTGATAGCCAGGATTGCATTGAGTTGTCAAACAGATTACCATCGGGAATCATGATGGGTGAGAGAGGATGGTAGAAGATTTCCTTTGAGTAACTGGAGACAGAAGAGAGGTCTTCAGAATAGACAGAATCAGTCTCATCCAGACATTCTCTTTGACGTCTCTCCATGCTCTGTCTGTGGCGTTGTCGGCGTTGTCGGCGTCTTTGACGAATATCAGTTGAATTGCCATCTTGAGTAGGTACTGTAGGTATCTGTTGATTCTCATGGTAAACACTACCACAGAAACTACCTGCTCTAAAGCTACGTTTACCAGCCAAATCATAGAATGGATCATCGTCATCGTCAATAGATTGACTACTGATGTCAGACAGAGTATCCTCCATCATGCCTTTAGTGTCACTGATACTGGTAGCCTGACTGATGGTTGTATCTGATTGACAAAAGATGGAAGGCATAAGGGAAAGAGAAGAGAGTCTCGACATGGATGTAGATTGAGTTGAGGTCAGATTGGGTGACTGTAACTGAAACAGGCCTAATTTGTGTGACTCAAGTCGCTTTTCCAAGATATCCATTTGCCGATTCATGCGTTGTGTACCTTCGGTTGTTTTTGGATCTTCAGCTACATTGGCCATTGTATCCATGGTAGTGATTGCCTCTAAGCGTAAAGTATCCAATTGAGCTTGAAGGGAAGCCATATCACGCATGATATCCTGTAAGCCTTGTTCAAGCACCCTTCGTCTTAATCGACTGGTTGCTCTCTGAATCAATTCTTGACGTAATTGTTGTTCATCTTTCTTATTGACCACATTCCTGTCAGATAATTCCAATTCAAAATAACTGTCTTTTGACATCTAAATGGATAGAGAAAAATGGGGAAAAAAAAAGAGAGAGAGAAATATTCAATATAAAATTCACCTTTATTTCATATATGTATAATAAGAAAAAAGGTTTTATTTTACCATACAAAAAAAATATAGATAGATAGAATTAAAAAAAAAAAAGAAAAAAGAAAAAGTTCCGGAGTTTTTTTGTTGTTAAAAAAGAAAGAAAGAGAAATATTCATCTATAAAAAAAAAAAATAGAATAAATAACCCCCCTCTCCACCTCCTTTTTTTCTTTTGACTCTATCCTCCCCTAAATGGAATTATCAGCCATTTAAACCGAAGTCATCCTAATCTGCATTAACCTTCATTTTCAAAACCTATTTAAGAACCGAGTTGACAAGTGTGTCACAAGAAATCCATGGCACGTTTTTCTACATTGACTTTCTTTTACCCCACGTTTTTTTTTTTAAACTATTTAACTTGAATAAACCCCAACTATTTCCCTTTCTTTCTCCTTATGTCAAAATCATACATTAGAAAAGCTGTCATTGTAATAAGCATTTTTTAATTAGTACATTTTGGTCATTTGTTTCTGTCTATTTATTTTCCCACCCCTTTTTCTCTCTCTCTCTTTGATTTTTATTAATTGTTTGATCCTATATCTTAATGACAACAAATCTACCAATCAGAGAGTGAGCATGAGAAAAGCACAGACAATGTTTACTTAAGCTTTTTGTGAAGCATTCCTAAGATAAAACAAAGATGAGTGAATCATTTCCTCTCATTGAGTCTATCATGACTTTACATGGTATCCAATGGCTTTTTATAGTGTTGATTAATAGCAGTACGTTTTAATTTCTGTGCAGCTGTCAAAAGACCCTAAAAAAAAAAGAACATCATTAATATGCGTAAATAGAATGCATCATGTACTTACATTTTCAGATGACCATTCTTCATGAGTAAGATAGACATCATGTAATGTCTCAGCAGGTTTAAGACCGGCCTGCTTTGCTTGAGTCTGCAATTCCAACAAAAATGCCTTCTTGATGGCCTCGTTATCACATAACGCCTCAAAGGACTGATGAGCATCCACCTGCACTTGAGTGGCTATCTGCTCTAGACCAGCCTTGGTAGGCACCACAATGGCAACCGGACGAGGACTGAGTGAATCACCATAGACACAGATATTGCTGACACCCAAAGCCGTCTTGTAGACCGATTCTAGTTTCTCAAGTGCAATGTATTCACCATGGCTCAGTTTGACAAGATTCTTGATTCGATCGATGACAGAGAGTGAACCGTCTGGATTCCATTCACCCACATCGCCGGTACGTAACCAGCCATCTTCGGTAATTGTCTCGTTTGTCAAGCTATCTTGCTTAAAATACCCTTTTGTCACAGGTGATCCTCGCACCCAAATCTCTCCTTGAGGCTTTTCATTGGTCGACAGATAGTTTGCTTCTGGCACATCCACCAGTTTGATTTCACAACAAGGAACAGGTCCTCCTACTGAACCAAATGAAAAGTTCTCGGGTGTCATAATACAACACATACTTATAAAAAAAATTAAGTCATCTATATACAAATAAGCCTATTTCATGGACTTACCCACAACCTAATTATCCATGCCATCCAATCAAGAAAAAAAAATAAGTTACATTTATCTAAACAAGACCCCATTTACTTACTTTCAGTCATGCCTATAAGAGAAAAAATCAGTAAAATAAACCATCAGTGCGTAAACACTACTTACCATAACCATTCAAGATAGGACCTAAAGTAGCAGAAAGAAACTTTTGTGTTTCCAGAGCCAAGGGTGCACCACCAGCTAACCCAATACGGAAACGACCACCCACTTGTTCTTTGATCTTGTTGAACACCAACGTATCCAAGAAACCAGTAGGCAATCCTCTTTCCATCAACCATGACTTGGTTGCTAATGAACGATGGAAGATTGCCTGTGCTGCTGGACTCAGTTTGGCCACATTTGACAAGACACCCTTTCGAATCGATTCCCAGACAGCAGGTACTCCTGTCATCAAGGTAGGTCTGAATTCCTTAATATCGCCCTTACAGTTACGGACTGAGGTATCTGTCAAGGTACGAGGTGAGCCATAACCCAAGACAACACCCCAGAACAGACAGAGGTTCTCTACCAAGAATTCAAGTACATGAGCCAATGGTAAATAAGCCATCATATAGTCTTGACCATCTTGAATGATATGTCCCAATAATGTATCTACACCAGCAACTAAACAAAGTAGGATATCAGCACTTTTCTTTCTTTTTTTTTTTAAATACTTTACTGGCACCAACGAGATTGGCATGGTTCAAAATAACGCCCTTGGGTGCACCTGTACTACCTGAGGTATACATGATACAACATAGATCATCACGTCCAGGTTTAACTGGCTTTGAAGGATGTTGTTGACCAGTCAACTTGAGATCCTGAAGAGAGACGATACGGTCTTGTCCTACAATAGTACGTAATCTGTCGAGATCCTCTTCTTTGGCTTCACCCGTATAGACAACCAAAGAAACCTTTTTTTCTGTCTTGGGTAACACTTGAGCCAAGGTCTTCAAGAGTTCAGCAGAAGTGAAGATAGCCTGTACTTCAGCTTCGTTCATGGAATGCAGTAATCCTTCAGGACCAAGTGTTTCATATGCAGTCACAATAGCAATATTCTGTGTAAAAGCACCGTGTGCCATCACCATCCAATCCATACTATTCATTATTTTAGTTTTTGAAAAAGATCTTTTTTTTTTCTAGTTTTACCTTGTAGGTGCAAATATCTCTATTTTAGATTGAGCAGATAATCCATAATGAACTAAGCCTGATCCGATATGATGCACTAATTGAGATAATTCGGCATAAGTGACATAATGGTAAGGAGACAGTTGAAAGTATTTCCATGACTTGGTCTGCTTTGTCTCGACACCATCTACCACCTTGGTCACCACTTTATCTTCAGAGACAACCCTCTCTACCTTACGATAGCCCATGGCTTGACGATCTGGACGTCTCTTGACACAATACTGGAGTACATCATAGAGTGTATGAACACCTTGAGCTGGTGTATCAATAATTTCTTCTTCAGCAAGAACTGAGCGGCGTAAAGGGGTTTCACCTTCAACAGGTGTACCCATTTGAACAGAGATAGACATAATATAAAAGAATAAGAAAGAAATAATACAAAATAGAGAGGTACACATATCTATTTCTTATATAGACACTACAATTCCCGAATTCGGAGTTTCCCTTTACATATTCTCACATGTTAAAATATTTATTCTTCACATGACAAATAAGAATCTTAAATCTTCTACTGTTAATTTGTCCAACGCTTTTGAGTTTTTGTCTAACCAATTGTTAGTTTATCTTATTTCAATCTGAGGCTGGCTATTACTTTACCCACTGTACTCTCCACTAAAGCAGTCTTCTTTTCTTGAAGCTGAATGATTCTACTTTCAATACTGTTCTCAATAATCAAACGAGTGATTCGAATGGGTCTATGTTGTCCTAATCTGTGAATACGATCCATAGCCTACATTGTATGTTAGTTTGAGCCTATTTGCCTTTCTATATAGAAAGCTTACTTGAACTATCAAATGAATTTAATGTGAGTATATATACAGTGCTTCAATGGACTCTATTGAGTTACTTACGTTCTGCAGCCTTTTTGGTCCGATAGGAAAGAAATAGGTCAATTGGGATTCGATTAGATAGTATTCTTTAGTTACTTACAGGATTCCACCAAGGATCACTATAAAACGAGATGAGTCTATGTATGTCTTTGATGTCAACAGCTAGACTTACCAAATAAACACACGACTTGCCTCTGTCAGATTGAGTGCAACACCACCTGCCTTTAAACTGATCAAGAAGACAGTGACTGTAGGCTTATTCATAAAACTACATTGGATTTAGAAGACACAGAGAGATGACTAACATGCTAGTATGTTCTTACCAATTGATAGCAGCATTACGCTGATCAGGTGTCATTGTACCATCAAGACGAATACACTCAAATCCAGCACGAGATAGACGCCAATAGACAAGATCCAAGAAATTAACAAATTGTGAAAACACAATACTATCAAGATAAGGTTATTGACAACATTCAATTGACTTCTTTTTTTCTTTTACCTCTTGATCGTCTTGTCTTCTTGTCTTAGCTTGGATAGTTCTTCCACAAGCGCCTCAATCTTGGTAGAACTTCGCCAGGTATTCATGTTGATACGGTTCACAATACTTGACTTTGAAAAGTTGGCATTGGTACCATGTCCACTTCCCTCCACTTCAATAGCAGGTTGAGAGAGATCCACACTGAATTCAGCAAAACAGGAGGGACATCGAGGCTTTTCATCTGCATGATCATCAAAGCTATCATAGTACTGGACACAACATTCTCTACAAAACACATGCTTACAGGCTGCTGCAATAGCATCTTCTGGAGGATCGTTACATAACATACAGACAAGTTGCTTATTGTCAGAACTCTTTTTGGTAACAAGATCAGGATGATCAGCTATAGAATAGTCAATAACCCTATCACTCATTGTAAATAATTTTTTTTTAATACTGTACCACATTGACGCATCTTCATCAACAACTCAAAAATGTTGGCATAGTTATTCAGGACAGTGCCTTCTTCAACATAGGTAGTAAAGGTACGTTGCACATCAGAATAGAGCGACGTATAGACATCTTCTTCTTCTTCCGTAAACAAGTCACGACGTATAATAACAGTACGAGGAGGCAAGCCAAGATCATCAGCACATTGAATCTTTGTTCGTCTCAACATGATCTTATCCAGCAAGATACCCAACTTCTTCATGGCTTCACGGCCTTCATCCAAGTAACCATGGTATTGAATGGGCTTTAATACTTCATTGTTCCACCAACAGGTATGACTAAAATAATAAGAACATCAGTGTACTTGTCTACTGCAGTTGTTATGTATACTTTACTTCATGGGTGTATGACCACAGGAATCACAGGTCCGCTTGTTTGAAAACTTCCAACTGATTTCCTTACAGGGACATTGCTTACAATAGTAATAGGCAAAGGGATCTGCTTGCATGAAACGAATCAAAGAATAAAGTTCACCTACACGGTTCTGTAGAGGAGTACCAGTCAAGGACCATTTGTAGTTGGCATTGATATTGAACTTGAATAAACAATTGGGCCTTAGTCTTATTTTATTCTTTTTTGGGGCTCAATCAACAACTTACCACTGATCGAGCTGTATTACTTGCTCTGTCTTTAATGTTATGTGCCTTTTTTTTTTTTGAGAGGTTGTTTAATGCCTTGAAAACAAATGATTCATATTTCATGTTACCTCATCAAGAATGACACGATGCCATTTAACCTTATGTAAAGCTGATTTTTCCTTTTTGATAGAACGAGTGGCCTTGTTATGAACACCTTGTTCTTGACGTCTAAAACTTGACTCCATGATAGAATCTAAATACAAAGTAAGTATAATGGCAAAGGAAATATCATTCAGATTACTTACATGTAGATAAAACAACATCATACTTCTTTAATTCATCTGCATTACTGGTACGTTTGCCGTGAAAAATATAGACAGAAAGTGCATTGTTTGTGTGTCGTTCGATTTCTGCCTTCCATTGAAGAATAGCCACCTATACAAGAGAATACAGGTGAGATCAAGCATGGACCAAGAGATGAAGAACTTACGGTTGGAGCAATGACTAAATTAGGCTTCTTTCTATCGGTCAATAACAAGGCAATGGTCTGAATGGTCTTACCCATTCCCATTTCATCAGCCAAAACACCACCTTTAAACTAAAAAGTAAATGGAGGTTAAACTGGTAATCAAAGTAAATCATCTTGTACTTACTGTATCCATGTTTTCCTGTCTTCTCATCCAACCGACACCATACTTCTGAAAGGGCAAGAGTTGAAGTGTCAGTTCTGCTGGTTGCTCAACTGGAACAACAGCCTCAGGTTCAATGGATTCAAGATCTTCCCAAATATTCTTTAATTCCTTATGATGAGATAGAATCTTGAGTTGAGTTCGTTGATACTATACAGAATACAGTTAGATTAAAAAAAAATAAAGTAAACAATGACATTTACACTTCGCACTTGTTGTCGAGGAACTCTAGGGTTTCTTCTTCTTCTATTAGCAGGTAATCTTGCAGGTGCTTCTTCTTCTTCTTCTTCAGATGAATCACTTGAAGAGCCTTCTTCTTCTTCTTCTTCCTCAGCAAATTCACCATCAGAACCTTGCTGCGAATCAGAATCAATCTCCGCTTCGTCCTTTAAACCAGAAGGTGCTACGGAAACCTCTTCTTTTTGATCATCGCTTGTTTCTAATGAAGTATCAGATGATTTAGGTGATTGTCTTGAAAGAAGTGATTGAACGCTTTCTTCATCACTGTTGTCAGTCAACTGGATAGGCTGTCTAGCACGAACAGGCTGTTTGCCCTTAGCTCTACTGCTGCGCAATGCACGAACAGCAACAGGGGCCTGAAAATCATCTGAACTATCACTACTGCTGTCTTCATCTTTAGCCTCTATCTTGGGTACAGTGTTGCGCTTGACACTTGGTTCTGTATCAGATTCAAGCTTTGGCTTCTTGTTCAATCTTTGAGAAGTACGACGAAGGCTGACCATGTTGGATAGATTGAGACAAGAAATAGGGGGAACTTGAAGAAGAAAAAGAAAAAAAAAAACGAAGAGTAGAATCAAACTGGCTTTGACGTATTGTTATTTGACAGTCAGATTAAACAATGACCCTTCTCTTCACTGTTATTTTGAGATTCAGAGTAACCAATGAAATCATATACAAACAAGTCTAATTTCTTCCAATCATCTAAAGGGTTTGGTCTGTTCTCAATCAACTATGAGCCTTCTTCTTACCTCGAGTAACAGATGAATGCATAAAGAACATCATGGTTCCTTGCTTCTTGACTGTGGAAACTATCGTTTTCATAAAGATAGCCAGACAGAGAACAAGAGTTGAATGTATGTGAATAGAACTGCGGATTGCATTTAAAAAAAATTTTTTTTTTAATTCAAAGCAAGAGTACCTGAATCAAATAAAGTGGTCAAACTGGAACTTTACATCTCTTAAGAAAAATAAGGTGAAACTTATCGATCTAAAAAAAAAAAAAGGCAGCCTAATTGGGTTTACTTTTCTTTCTTTTTTGGTAATCTTATCTTTCTAGCCTCACTTCTTTTATATTCACAGTATAGCCTTCTAAATAAAAAAAAGAAAGAACATGCAAGTACAAACGAAACTATGGACAACACATAAAGTATACTAGAGCTACGCAGTTTCAAAAAAAAAATCATCGCTCTGACATTGAATTTGTTTGTCTGCATAAATCAATGCTGTCTAACCAAGAAGCACATATTAGGAAAGGCTGTAGATAGAAAGAGCAACTAACTCTATCTAATCAAATCACTCATTGGTACGCTGAAGTGTTATTGTCTACAGATAACAATGATCAGTGTTGGATATAAAAGCAATATACTAGTGATTACTCTGTTTTACTCTAGTAGATTCAGCTTATGGTCTAAACAGAACAACAAGAAAGAAAAAAAAAAGAGACAAAAAGGGGAACAATGTCTCTTGTCTTGGGATGAACCATTCATGCCAATTTAAACATTGCACACTCTCTATACTCTACAGATATTGCATTCATTCACAAACACAGGCTTGAGTGAGAGTAGCCGAGCGCCATTACAATCATTTGCACGCTCAGACATGTGCTTCGTATACCAGTGATAAATCCTTTTTCGAGGGGATTCTGGTGGTGGCCTCAAAAAACCATAGAAATCTCTCTGCTGATAGACCACTTTGAAGAGACATCAAACTAGAATGAACTCAACTCTCATCTTCTAAAAAAAAAAAAAAAGAAAGGTGTATCCATGTTATCAGATAGTTAAGCTCTAAGTAATTTGACAGAATTTATTTGATTTGGTATACTGAAGGTAGGGATTTGTCTAATATGTAATTTTTTTTTTTAAAAAAAAAAAGAAAGAAACGTAAAAAAGGGGGAAAATGGTATACACTATAGATACAAAAATAAAATGAAAAGGTGGTTTCTTGATTTAGGCCCATTTGCCCAACAAAGCCATCAGGCCAGCACCCAAATACATAGAGACAAAGCATACGAATTTGCGCATGAATGGGATACGGCGGAAATCAGCATTATGGTTGATTTCTTGGCTCATCAGAGAGATATAAGCATTGTAAAGCAAGATACCTGCTGACAAAGAGTCCAAGATAGCGCTAGCAAGGATAGATGAAGATGAGTTGGGATTGAAGCTGGAATGGATACCGATACCAATGGCGCATCCAATAGGTGTCATGATCATAAACAAAGTTCCCATCAAAGCAGGTCTAGCCCAACCCTTGATGTTCATCTCATTAATACGAGTACCTAAGGCAACACCTTCAAAGAACTACAGATAAAAATCAATACCAATGCCTTACATCCAATATAGCTTTCAATTTACCTGATGGAAAACAAGAGCAATCAAAAGTGTGACAAACTCATCAGAACCGGTGTTTGAGAGAGTGATACCGATGATGATAGAGTGCATAACAATACCCAATTCCAGAATGAGTGTACCAATATGCTTATACGCATCTTCTTCTTCAAACAAGCCTGCACTGTGAACATGTTCGTGTGCGTGATCGTGACAGACATCATGGCTTGTATTTTGGTTTGCTGTGGCACTGGTATCTAAAGAGTTGTCACTAGCTCTTTCACTCTTTTCCATATCAGCTGTCATGATCTCGGCTGCTTTCTTTTCACGGATACGTTCGATGTTGGCAACAGCGGCCAATTCAAGTAATTGTAAAGCAAAGGAAGATAACATACAGAAGACACCAGCAAATGCACCATAGGACTTCCAGCCGTCACTGAGACAATCACTGTCAAAGTTTTCCAATGCTTCAGGCAACATATGAACAAATGCAGTTGCTAAAATAACACCAGTACCAACTGAGAATGGTGTTAGTCATCGAACTAAAAAGGACTAGTCTATTATAAATGAGAGACTTACAGAATTTGCCTATAGTCAAGATCCAGCCTCTAATAGAATTCTTTGTGTAAGGGGAGATTTTATGCAATATGATAGGAGCAAATACACCTTTGTTGTAAAAAAAAAAAAAGGTTAATCATTGTAAAGAATGTCAAGAACAAAATTTACCTAAAGCACTGGTTCCTAAGATAATAAACAAGGCACCCACTCTAAATGGCATATTGTAGTTTGTCATTGAAGGAGAAGCACATTCATCTTCTTCCGGTGCTGCTTCTGCTGACACATCTATTCGACAATAAATTAAGCGAAAAGGAAATTGATATAAAAAGATGATGCAATTACCTTGAGCCATAACTGCACTTAACGAGGATAACAGCAGAGCATAAAATACTGAATGTGTTGACATGATATTACTGTTGTAAGCTATGACTGATGTGTGAAACAGATAAACAGAAGAAGGAAAAGAAAGAAAAGAGGGTAGCCCCGAAGAAGAAATAAAAAACTTTTTCTAGTAAAAATTACTTTTCCAAGGTTATTATTTCTATATTTTATTGAGTACCTTTGTAGTTATGGATCTAAGTCAGACAACTAAGTATTAGCCAATCAGAACAAAAATTTTGATAAATTTTTGTTTCGTAGTCACTCCTCAATCAAGATTGTGTCTCAGATCATGGTCAAGAAGGTACTCATTTATTCTTAATTCATTCGAGAATTAGGGTTACAAATGCCATCTTGCTTTGACTGCTTGTTTCTTTCTTTTAGTTCTTGACTTAAAAGAAATATATGTACTACACTGATCTCGAGGAATAACTTTGTCTTTATGTAAATCTCTTTCTTTCTCTCTTTGTCAGGGTGAAGTGAAGGTGTGTCCTCGTTTTATTGTTGTACAGGGTTTGACAAGCAAGACACAACTGAAAGGGTTTACAAAAAAAAAAGCGATTTCCATTTTAGCATTGTTTATTTCCTTTTTTGAAAATCGACAAATACGGGTTTCTATAGATTGAATTCTATTGTTAAGGCAAACCCTTAAGAAAAAAGACTTTGATAGCCACCTAAAAAGACACTTACAGCTATTTATCAGTACTGAGTCTTCAGGGGTATCATTTAAAGCAAGTCAGACTTCTGAAAGCCCATGTTGTTACGTTTCAAGAACATGATGACCCTAACCGTTCCAACTTAAATTATTGCATCATGGTGGAAACCACTTGGCCTAAAAGCGAATGTATTAGTCATTTTAAACCCTGCAGATCGTCTCGTACGTTTCTGCATTATGATTCATCTACTGATAGAGAAGCTGTCTTCTCCTGCGACAAGATTTATCACCAAAAACGCCTCTGGAAAAGAGGGCTTCTTCAGAACTCAATAAGCGCTTATTTCGAATCGACAATAAAAATGTCGAGGGGTGTTTGAAGAACGCTTACTAATTCACTTATAACTCAGGTGTTTCATAATTAGAGTTTAGAGAACTCGGCAAAGAAACTTATGAAACAGAATCAAAGGATGAAGGCATAACCTTAAGCCTAATAAGCTTTGAGACTTCTAGTATAGACGGCAGTAATGATTATATAGAGACAACAAAAGCCAGTCTATTGTGAATCAGAGAATGCACTACTCTATGTTTCCTGCAATATTCAGATAGCCAGTATGATTGGAGTTTTTCAGTTACTTCTGAAGGATACAACTCATCATTATGTGTGCCCTGAACAACATTTTTCAGCAAGCAGTGTACTTGTCAGCGTTTTTGCAAAGCTGTAGCAATAGCATGTTAGTTCTGTCATTACTCAGTAAATGTGTTTGCATTGAATCAATAATTCAAATCGTTTTTTTTTTCATAGATCGATGCTTCTATACAAAGCAAAGCAAAACGTTGTAATGTCAATTACCTTTTGTTGAAATGACATGAATAGCATCGTGTTTGCCTTTGAGCTATATGAAAAAGCAATTCCAACAACGTCTGATGTCAAAGCAGATCTAAAAGACAAGTATCACTGCATCTTGTCATATCGAAGAAATACTCAGTACTTGTAGCAGTAAAGCATTTGGACTTTGAGACAACAAAGGTGGTGCTTTTGTTTTTTTTTGTTAATCAGTCGATTTGATGGCATCAAAAGCTTCATTGAGTAGATGGTAAAAAGAAACTTGAACATCTGTCACATCTAGCTGTGCTGTTACTGTAAAAAGGCTTACAAGATCGCCTTTCACACTTTCTTTATCACTTTAACCAAATTAGCCAACAAAGAAAGCTGCACCTTCCTTTTCCTGGTTAAAGCGACACTTGCTTTTTTTTTTCTTCAAGAATGTTGCACTAAAAAGAGAAAAATAAAGTACTAATTTTTCCCCTTTTGTTTTTTATTTCACCCATCGTCGATTACCATGACTCCAACTATAGAAACGGCTGAAGATATCAAAAAGATTCAAGAACAAAACAACAACACTCAACTTCAAGATGGTATCTGGGTGTTTGGTTATGGCTCTCTAATCTGGAAACCACCCATACATTATGAAGCCAAGTAGGAGACCAATACTACTTTGCACTCTCACTTTGCTCACCATTCAATCACACATCTCGACATTGAATGACACATTTAGGCAGATAGGTTATATCAAAAACTATGTTAGACGCTTTTGGCAGGTAAAGAAGAGAGAGAGGAAGCGTCCTATAGATAAGAAGAGTAAACATTATCTGCAGCATAGCGAAGACCATCGAGGTACACCTGAAAAGCCTGGAAGAGTGGTCACACTGATTCCGTTTGATGAATGGAAAGAGATTGAGAGCATAGTAAGTTTGTGCAGCTATACATACTGAAGCTGTTATCAGTATAATTAAACGAGGGAACAGGAAGGACATGATAAAGTAACATGGGGTGTGGCATTCAAGATTCCTTCTGACGATGTTGAAGCAACACGAGCTTATTTGGATCATAGAGAAAAGGTAACACAAAGCGAACGTGGAAATGTCGGTTAATGCAAATTATTTGACGTATCTATAGAACGGTTATACTGTTCACACAGTGGATGTTTATAGTCCAGAAGACGATCAGGTACCAGCTGTCAAAAATGCTTTAGTCTATATCGGTACAACAGACAATGAAGCTTATGTTGGACCAGCACCATATGATGCGATTGCTCAACAAATACACGAGACTTATGGTCCCTCAGGCTGGAATGCTGAATATCTACTGAATTTAGCAGAGGCATTACGTGAAATTAGTCCTGGTGTACGCGATGATCATGTGTTTGAATTGGAAGCGCGTGTAAGAAAACTCATTGATGCCTCTCAGCAGAAGACAGCATAAAAGAAAAAAAAAAAAGGGTATAACCTGGATTTTCTTCTTTTTTTAATTCACCTTCAGAATAAAATAGACAGATAATGGTAGACAGAATACAATCAGAATTAAAAAAGTTGTCAAGGCATGCATTGACTTGGTGATGTGATTTGGAACTAAATCATCTTGCGCTCTGTAAAATGAAAGATAACACCTTTTTCGGTTAGCACCCAATAACGGTTCTTTTTCTAAGCTTCGGAGACGACTAGGCCAGAATATCTTGTAAAAAAAAGAACTGAGTATTCTACTCTCTTGATAGTTATAATGCATGTTGTTCCTCGATTGTTGATCTGCCCATTCATCTTGTTCATCATGGTTTCCATGCGACACGTAGATCATACAGTCACGACAATTAGCTGGATCAGAACGAGAAGAGGTAGGATGGTCAAAACTACAAACAGAGTCAAATGAGCGCCTGAAATTGCCTTTCTGATACCACGTTGGTCTCAATAGTGACATGTCATGTTTCAGTTGAAAGGTAGGCATAGACAAAGTCTTATGTTGTTGCTTGCTGCTACTACTAGTACCATCGTCAGATTCGCTGTCATTCTCAAAGCATGTGACAATTGTAGATACAGTAGCTGAACTAGAAGCTCTATCATGATATAATGTGCTGCTGCTTCTTCTACTACTTGTTGGTCTTGTGCTGCTTGCATTTGATATTTCAGAAAAATGTCTATCTAGCCAATTGTTGTTGTTAAACTCAAACAGCTCTGATGGAAGGCCAAACCAGTATGGTAGTCGGTCTACTTGATCTGCAAATAGCGTTGCCACACCATGCAAATAAATTGAGAAATGGTCTGTGGCATAAAGCAGTCGGTTCTCTACCATCCGCATTAAAGTATGATACAATTTGCTGTCTTCTTCTAATTCGCCATGTACTTGAACAACACAATAAGGAAAACGAGTTGCTCCAGGTAATGCGGACGAGCTGGATGAAACTTCAGACTGTGGCATACGCATCATTGTGATGTCTGTATCAATTGTGATAAATACTGATTGACCTTGAGAGGCATAAACAATGCGATTTTGTGTGACATGAAGTACTGAGCAATGCATACAAAAAAACAGACTAAGATGACAAATTCAATAAGGTTTTAATACCGTATTGTTTACCTGGTTTTCTAGATGTCTTGCGCATCTCGTCCTCCCATTGTATATAGTCTTGTTTCATTTCATTCTTGGAAGAACCTTCTACAATTTGCTTTTCTTTGGAGTACTCCATGAAAGGGTCATTGAGCACCTCATCAATAGAATAAGCACCCTGAATCCAATCATTCAGGTTTTTCTGTTCAATTTGTATTCTCTTATCAATGCAGTATTCATGAGCGTCTTGTGCTACACGGTGTATTTTATGCTCCAATGCATAGAATTTTGGTACTTCCGCCTTGTCCGAAGCAAAGGCCCTTGAGCGAGAAAGTGTCGCTGTTGTGTTTGCTTGGCTTGATTGAATGGTATCGATAAGCTCTAAATTGTGATGGTAATCTTCCAACAAATCTGTATCCAAATAAACGGTTGACACAATAGGTTTTCTGCCTGATTGTTGATCTAAGGGATATTTTATTTGCATCTTTGCACCAGCACAAACGATAGGATTCTCCACAAAGAATGTTTCCTTTGAAAGCAACAGAATAAGCTCCAACAAGTGAGAAGGATGGACCCAATACTTCTTGGCAACTGTTTGACAGTTCTTGGCATCAGTTTGGTTTGATGGTGAAGTTTGAATAACATTTTTTAGATAGGCATCCAGAGGAGAGTAACTATTGTTTATCAAAAGTTGATTTGCGTTGATGGCTAGTTCATGCACAGCTCGACTGGCATCATCCCAGAAATAATTCTTAAAATAAGGTGACTTTGAACGAGCATCGTACGTGCTTTTCTCATAGAGTCGATCGTGCAGCATAAACAAATGTAATAAGCCACGATAATTTAGTTTTAAGAACTGATGTAGGTGATAAATGTCTGTTGAAATTGTCTCAAAGGAATCATAGGAGCCGTTGTTCGTCTGTTGAAAGGCCTTTTGAATCTCTTCTCTTTTGCTTAGATAGAATTGATGCAGCTGAAAGAAAGAGGGAGAGAAATTCATTCAATAAACTGTGCGTTTTCCAAATAAAGTTGAATTACCTTGTCCCATTCTGCTTGTAACCTTTGTGCCCATAGGTTATCTATCACTGTAGTCTTGAGGTCTATATAATTGATATAAAAGATTTGCCATGGTAGGTAGAGATTCTCTATCCAATCTTCCTCACAAGAGATTGGTTGATCAATCAATGAAAGCAAGTCCTGGCTTTCTGGTAAGGGCATCCAATAGATTGGAAAGTTAGTTTGGTTCATTGCTTTAGTGTTTAGAATGAAAGAAGAAGAGAAAGTTTGTGAAAATGAAAAAGAAGCGTTTGAATATGTTCGCTTGTTTCCCCTTTTTCTATATCCTTTTAATATCGATATATCTAGTGGATAAACAAATACACCATTTCGGGAAATAGATTGTGCACCGGCTGAAACGAGTTGAAAGAAGTTAAAAATAAGAAGACTGCATGCCTAAGGAATAAGGCTTGCTCAATTTCTTGTGCCAGGTTAAAGCATTGAGCTATCCTAGGAGAAATCAATTTTTTTTTTGGTTCTAACATCATTGCAATACTGACTTGAAACAATGATGACATCCTGAGAGATCCTTTAAATAGACACTACATAATCATTCACTGTTTTCAATTAAGAAAAATAAAGTCTTCTTCTTTCAAAAGTTCCTCAGCTGACACATATTCTTTTCAATATGATTTGAGGCATATATAGCATCACTGTTCACACTAGAACATTAGACACATTTTGCTCACATGTCGACTAGACTTATTCTGAAATATCAAATTTGAATTGAAACATATTCGAGCACTAGAAGCAGCTTTGAACCTGTCTATTGTACTTGCTAGAACAATAAAAAAGGAATCTCAATAACAATCAATATACTAATGTAACTTATACAACTGTGTTGAAGTTCGTTTAAAAAGGAATGTTACATTAGGGCAATTCCTTGTAGAGAAAGGCTACCTGCCCTTAAGCATAGAGATAGAAGAAGAAAAAGCTAGGAACATTAGGTTGCTCTTCCATAAGGCTGTTTTTTATTTACTGCCACGACTATCTGAATGATAATGAAGATACCATGAAAACTAGTCAAACACTTAAACGATACTAATTGCCTCAATGATTTTAATGCTGTCTTCTGCTAACGGCTTACTTTAGCCAATCAAAAGTATTGATTTTGTTGATTTCGTTTTACCTTTTTGTGCCCTAATTTTTTTTTTCATTCAACTCCATCTCTCTTTCTTTCTTTCTGTAACATATACACGATGAATGGCTTAGAAAGTAAATAGAATAAACTTATACAGTTCAATATATACATATAGATGCTTAGAGATGAATGTTGGCATTTATTAATATACTTTATATTTTATAATAGACCAACTTTTTCAACTTAAGGTAGAACTAAACTTTAGCAATAAAAGACAGAAAACGATAAGGAAAATAAGTGAAAGAGAACTTAACCCTTCTGTGTAAAAAAAAAAAAGTTTACAGCCAAGCAGTTAAACAAGCAATCTAAGCGATGTCAAAAAGACGAAACTACTGAGAAGAACAAGCTAAAGAAAGCTATACAGGACGGTAATATGGAAGGTGCTCGCATATATGCTTCAAACGCTATCCGAAAGAAAAACGAAGCTCTCAATCTACTTAAACTATCCTCTCGTATTGATGCTGTAGCCAGTAGAGTACAAACAGCTATCACAATGAGAAAGGTACGTTTTTAGACTGACGTCACGAGCATTTGTTGACACACGCGCTTACATGAAACAAAAAGGTATCCAACTCAATGGCTCAAGTTGTGCGAGGTATGGGTAGAGCAATGGAAACAATGAACTTGGAGCAGGTAACAAGAGAAAGGAGATTAGAGAGCAAACTATATACAAAAAGAGGAGGAAAAAGGAGGGAAGTGCCTAAGGCTAACAATCCATCTTAGATATCCATGGTAATGGACAAGTTCGAATCACAATTTGAAGACCTCGATGTTCAAACGGGTTATATGGAAGGAGCTATGGCTGGTACTACAACATTGAATACGCCTCAAGATGAGGTTGATTCACTTATGCACCAAGTAGCTGATGAGCATGGATTGGAACTGAACGATGCTCTAAATGAACTCGAACCAAGCAAAGTGTTGAATGAGCCTAAACAGAAAGAAAAGGAAAGAGACGAAGATAGATTACTCACTGAAAGATTGAAGGCATTGAGACAATAAAAAAAAAGAATTCAAATGATAGGCTCCAAATATGACATTTCTTTTTGGTATAAGGAGCACACTATATACACTCACGCACACACTTTATGTTGACAAATTTATATGTGCTCCTTGCAATTCTTTGGCCTATTGTTGTCATTGTCTTACACCAAATAATGCCTATTAGACTCTCTTATTTTTTCTTTATTAAGACGGGTTTATATAAAAAGCTACCCTGCATTGTGTACCTTATTTCTTCTTCTTTTCTCTCTCTCTTTTTCTTTCCCTATCTTTACCTGTATATTCTAAAATGGCCTGCGAAGATAACCTCAACTCAAATCAAAGATGGTCACCTATCTTTCAAATGGAATCTGTTGATATGTTCAAAGCATCATTACTAGATCAATTCGACAAAAACGCATATATGCTAAATTCTCGCCTCTCTTTCTGTTCCTATGATAGTCAAGAAGTAAATACTCTAAAGAAGTTCTTTTTGATGAACACTGTTGAACTTATCATGATTCAATTGTAGGAAGATACCAATAGTTCCATTCAGGATCATGAAAAACCAGAAAATAACTCTTCTGTTTCTTCTCCGCAAGAATCCATACATGATGATAAAGTTAAGGAACAAGATCACTCGACTGCTAATGAAACGCTATCCCCTCCTGCACAACATCTTTTACAGCCTCAGAAGAAAAGAGGCCTGTTGCACAAGTCTTCAACTTTCTTTAGTGAGAAAGTGATGGGACACAGACAAGTTAAGGTGGAAATGGAAGCGGAATCAAATCTGGACACGAGAATGACATCCAGCCCTGGGGCGGTTGCTCAAGAATTAATTGTGATGGATTCGGTAGAGCCAAAGAAACGTGCTCATTGGCTGAAACGGTTGTTTATGCGAGATTAGTCCTTTCGATCCTTTCTGTTTGTGCATCCTTAGAGAGAGAGAGAGTAATCAAATTGCACATAAAGAATAAACATTCTTTTGCACATCTTTTTTTTTTTTAAGGAGAACATCAATATTGGCTTTTTTTTTCTCTGAAAAATAAAGGGATTGTATCTATGCGTATCGGCTGAATGAATCTTTGTCATTGCTAAACTTATCTTCAGTAATTAAAATTACTAAAGAAAAGTTCTATTCGGCACATGATGTTGTGGCAATAGTCGGCTTTGTTACTTGGTTCGTAAAGAAAGACTTGTTTTTTTTCTTGGGTGGATCCTAGACCTAACCTCCCCCCTCTTAGTTTATATGACACTTTTATTATTTTTTCTTTCTATTTTTGAAATAAGCATCCTAGAATCTCCTCCTGTTAACCCTACCTCAATTCACAAAACATCATAATATGGAAACCCATATAATCAATTGTATTATTAGTCATTGTACATGACTTATTTAAAAGAAAATGAAATAACCCAATGGTCGTCCTATGCATACTTTGCAGTTTGATAATATCAAAATATGCTCTATGAGTAAGAGAGAGGGAGAGAGAAACAAAGGGAAATGTCTGTAAGCCGTAATTACGGCTGAGCAGTGACGATTGATTGCATTAAAATTTGTTTATAAACACTTATGCTAGATTTCAGATGTTCTTTTGAAAGATCATGGAAACGCTATTGCCCGTACGGATGTCTAAAAATACAGGGTCAATTGAATTATGAAGCCTTACAATATAGAAAAACCCACATGGCAAAACCCTATAGTCTTAAGGCTTGAAGGCACGTTAGCCTGATAAATCAAGTAATTTCAGTACAATATGCATATCAAACCTGTCTTAATGTCATTTGTAATTAGGAGAAAGCTTGAAATTAGTGGCAAGCCAGCTAAAACCAGCAAACAATCTATTGATGTCTCTTTTCCTCTTTATTTAAAAAAAAAGAATTGATTTGCAATTCAAACGGCTGTCTCAGACTCAATTATACACCTAATGTCTTACAGTACTCAGATGATAGCCTGAAGTCTTTAGTTCTTTACCTTGGAACTCAACTAAGGACTACTGCTCCGAAAGAAAACGCTTCCTTTATGCTCTTACTGCTTGCTGGAACTCCTTTTTGAAAATTAAGTTAATGTACCTATTTGTATAGGTGCAAATGCATTTGATCGATTCTTTTTTTTTTTGCAAGATAAAGAGACAGATAAAGTCATTTGGACTAATACCTGTTTTTCAATAGAAACTGACAATTGATTACACAAACGAGAGGAGCTTTGTGATACTCTGGATCTGTCAGATCTTAATCTCTTTTTTTTTTCGCCTCCAAAGGAAGGAGGAAAGGAGAAGGAGAGAGAGAGAGGGGGGGGGAGACGGGGAAATATGTCCTTTTCTGTTAGTCTTCTTGCGAAAATATGATCTCAAGCAAGCAAGCAGCCAGCTTCTTTTACTCTCAAGATACCTTCTCTTGAAATAACAAAGAAAAGGATGTTTTTTTTTTGTTTGTTTTGTGTATAAAAAAGGGGGGATGAAAAATAAAACCACGCGAATAGAATTTTTTTCGATTTTTTTTTTACTTCCACTCTTCATAATGAGCACACCTATTAACGAATACACTCTTGAAAACAACACTGTCTTTTCCATTGTCGGAAAAGGTCTCAAGCTTAACACAGCTGCTGATGTTCAAGAGTTTGTTGACACAATCAGCCAAATGGACAATCTTCAAGTCATCAAGCTTAGCGGTAACACCCTCGGTGTCGAAGCCAGTCAAGCCTTGGGTGAAGCTCTCAAGACAAAAACCCACTTGAAGGTATGAACTGATAATATCCTATAACCATTGTCCTGTCTAACGTAACTTATAGCAAGCTCTCTTGTCTGACATCTTCACAGGCCGTTTGTTAGATGAAATCCCTCTTGCTCTTAAAGCTTTGTGTGATGCCTTTGAACAAGTCGATTTGCTTGAACTTGACTTGTCTGACAACGCTTTCGGCCCTGCTGGTGCTCGTCCTTTGATTGACTTTTTGTCCAACACCAAGACCCTTCACACCCTTCGTCTTAACAACAACGGTCTTGGTTTAGGTGGCGGTGCTATGGTTGCTCAAGCCCTTCAAGCATGTGCCGATAATGCTAAGGCTGAAAACCGTGCCAGTCCTCTTCGTACCATTATCTGTGGTCGTAACCGTCTTGAAGATGGCTCTTCTCAAGCCTTGGCTCGTGCCTTTTCATCTCACGGTACTTTGGAAGTTGTCCGTATGCCTCAAAACGGTATTCGTCCCGATGGTATTCGTACTATTGTTCAAGGTTTGCGCGACTGTAAGAATTTGAAGCACCTTGATTTGCAAGACAACACATTCACCGTTAAGGGTTCTAAGGCTTTGGCTGCTGCTTTGCCTAGCTGGCCTCAGCTTGAGATTTTGAATGTATCTGACTGTCTGTTGAGCAGACGTGGTGGTATTGCTGTCTTTGAGGCACTTGCTCGTGGAGAAAACAAGCAAATCAAGGAATTATTGTTGCAATACAATGAAATTCAAGCTGATGGTATTGATATCTTGGCCAAGGCTATCAAGTCTCACTTGAACGTGCTTGAGAAGCTTGAATTAAACGGTAACCGATTTGAAGAAGATGCTGAAGTAGTTGAGGTCTTGAAGGAAGCTCTTGCTACTTGGGATCATGAAGATGCTTTGGATGAATTAGACGATATGGAAGAAATTGATAGTGATGAGGAAGAAGAGGAAGAGGAAGACGAAGACGAAGAAGAGGAACTTGTTAAGGAAGCTGAAGAGGCTGAATCTAGAGAACCTACTACTAAATTAGAAGCCAAGGAAGGCGATGAATTGGCTGAACAATTGAGCAAGACTCATATTTAAAATGTATAACAACCTGATACAAACTCATCTATACATACATACACACACACATTTATATATACATACACACACTATTTCCATATATAGTATACTTATTTTATATCTTGTACCTTCCTCTTTTTTTTTTAAAAAAAAAAGAATGACATGCAATCCTTTTTCTAACAATTGAGGATTAAATATGAAATTTTGTTACAAGCTGACGTACAAACATAAATAGTGTTATAAAGAAAATTGACTGAAATAAAGTTTAATTTTTCTAGAAGGTATATATACATGGCTGTATAAAGACAGAGAAGGGGGGGAATTAGAACTTGTGTGTTTTTACAAGCATATGGTTTCGATAAGTAGCCCATAGTCTGGCTCCTTCAGGCGTTGGTTCTACCATAGCTTTGGCTAATTGAAAGTAAGACTCAGCTGATAAGTCCTCCATTCCATACGCTTCTTGAGTGGAATATTCCAATTCATACTGTAGGGGACCTTTTTGGTGAGGTGCATTCCATTTACTGAGATCAGCAAAGTACTGCTCATAGCCTAAAAGAGTTCCGTATGGTTTCGCACTATGCTTCTGCTTCTTTTCATATTGATAGATACGGATTGATGGGTTATAGACAGGCAAAACGGAAGGCGATACTTGAACTACAGTAAAGGGCGATCGAGGCTCATCTGGCGAACCATGCTTATCTTCACGAGGTGGTTCGATCTCTTCATACATAGTGTGTAGCCAGTCAACATAAGCGTTAATATTGCGAGTTGTGTGGAACAGGTGATGGTCATCATCACTACCTAAAGTGGTAGCATTGAGTGATTTGGAGGCTGTTTCTTTGCCATACATCAGGAAATGATCGATATTCATATGAGCAAAGAATTGACCTAGGATTACATCACTGAAATCAGTTGTAATCCGCAGGTAATCTGTTAGACAGCTTTCTTTGTAGTCTCTAGGAGAAGGAGGGACGTGTCCAATGATATACACCTTGTGCTTGTCATGTCTAGCTTTCTTTAATTGTCCTTCTAGCCATACCATCTGTTGAGCAGCAGGGCTTTGAGGATGAAGACAGTTACGTACAGCTTTGTTTCGGTTAAAGAAATACATGGAGTTTAAGGTGATCACTTGAATGCCTGGAACAGCCTGGATACTAAAGTAACCACCTTGACGGAAAGTAGCCCGCTGATCTGATGGAATCCAGGTTCGCCATAGTCGCTCATAAAACGAAAGCAGGTCACCATCAACCTCGGGCCCAGCGATTTGATTATGAGGAAATACATCGTTATTACCGAAACTAGGAATAACAGGTATTTTAGCATCCCAGAAAGTATCCAAGACCATATCCGTGACACGCTGATTAAGATTATATACATCTCGTCGTTTGCGTTTCTCCTTTTTGTCCCAATCATGCCTAAAAAAAAAGGCATTCATGATGAGTAACACACAATCAACAAGGATTTGTTTTTATTTCTTACTTTGCATTATCGCCAGTCCAAATGACAAAGTCCAGTTTATCCTTCCAATTTTCTGAAATCCAATCGAGCGTTTCTTGCGCTAAGATGACTGGTGCATCGCATTGTGCTCCGACGGCGCCATATTTACCGGCTAGCACAGGCTTCTTCTTGAGTGTCTGTGAAGGATGAGAGAGACGATGGCAAGATGAAGATGCTGTAGCGCCTTCAAGATAATCTTCGTCTATCTACAATCAATACAGAAGAAGAAAAACAAATAAAAAAGTCAGTATCATATGTCCTTATTATTTTATTGGGCGCAGCTTACATGCATATCAGTAATATGAAGGAAATAACCGTGCTGTTTCTTTGATTCTGCGGATATGTGATGCTGTTGTCCAATATGCCAAGTTGAGTAAGGCACTGAGGATATGCCGAACTGATTCTCGGCCAAGTCAATCATTGTTGGATGTGACCTTGGACTCAAATACTGCCAACCCAGTATAATGCAGGAAATGGATACAACAGACAAAGATAATGCCTGTAACATATTAACTTGAAGAAATTAAAAAAAAATGGCGAGATACAGGAAAGAGAGAAAAAAAAGAAAAAAAAAAGAAAAAAAAAAGAGAAAGATGTTTTATATGAATTGTCTGATTTGTTACTTATTTGACAATTAGGCGATGTAACCTAAAATAAGTACGCATGCGTATGCTCACCCTTCTTTGTCACGGGTTGATTCAATTGATAATCCAATGATCTGATGGCATGTACTCTATACTTGTGCCTTATTGGAGAGAGCCTTTGATTGCTCATTCTTTCTACTTCCCTTGTGGTTTCAATAAGGTTGTCATTCACTCTTTCTTTTTTTTTTTTTTTTACTTTATTGTGTCATAGTGTCTTTAACAGGTAAGCCTCGTACTTGAAAGTCAGAAAGTTTAAAATGATTCAGACCAATTTGTAAATTCCAGGAACGAGAATGAAAATTTCTGAAAGCCACCTTAAAGGAAATCAAGTCGCAAATTTTTCCAATGAGAAAAAAAAATTTTTCAAATTGAGAATAAAAAGGGTCATAAAGTCAGCAAACTTTTCTGTTTCTTCCTCTCACTTTTTTCTTTTCATAACAAACATGGCTCCCGTCAAGACCTCCACCTCTGCTGTCAAGAAGTCCAAGTTCGTCATTGACTGCTCTGGCCCTGCCAACGACAAGATCTTCGATGCTGCTGCCTTCGAAAAGTACCTTCACGACCGTATCAAGGTTGATGGCCGTACCAACAACCTCGGTGAAGCCGTTACCATCTCTCGTTCTGCTGACAACAAGATCACCGTTGTTGCTAACATTGCTTTCTCCAAGCGTTACCTCAAGTACTTGACCAAGAAGTTCTTGAAGAAGAACCAAATCCGTGACTGGCTCCGTGTCATCGCTACTGACAAGCAAACCTTCGAACTCCGTTACTTCAACATCGCCAACGATGAAGAAGCCGAAGACGAAGAATAAATTTCTTTGTAAAATAAATAGTGTTGCGGGAGCCATCTGTGGCTTCTGATGACACAGGGTGAGAAGAGAACGAACCCTTTATAAAATCAATCACAATCTCTTTGGAATTAAAATACACATGCCTCGAATTGAAGCTTTCAAGGAAGAGGAGTCATGTATATACCCCTGCTCTTCCTTGTTGCATCATTTCAAGGGCTATCTTGAATTATCTTTATTTATCATTGTGTCCTTGCAAAATATTTGAATTGAGATCACCTTTCTGTCATTTATCCTAGAAAACGTATTTTATGCTATTGGCTTATCTGTCAACAAAGATACCTCTGCCAGCGCATACTCCTTTTGAGTCACTAGTTGCATTAGTATCACTCAGGTTACGACACTGAAAAGAAACAAGTGTGTCCCTTGAACTGCTTATACAGCGATCTTGATTTGAGGACCATCCTTGTTTTTCTGCACCTCACAAGACATCTACATCAAGATTGAGACATAGTACAATTCTATCCATGAAAGATCTACTAGATTGCTCCTGGTATTTTTATTTTCAGTCGGGCTACTTGAATGTCTTGAGTGTCTTACTTACAGATATCTAGTAAGGATAAAGTAAAGCTAAGGCTCTTGTAGACAAAGAACTAGATTTATCAATCATATATCATATCCCCCCACAAGTAGTAAAACATGCTATCTTTCTCATCCGAATATCGTAGTAAACCAAGACTAAAATGTGCAAACATGAGCTTTACTATCCTTCTGAAATCATCTTTCTTAACCCAAACAAACATAATGAACAAACTAACCTTCCCCTTCTGCCTCATTCAATGATCAATACAATAAGCTTCAGATCTTACAGTGTTATATCCACTCACAAACCCAAAGCCAACTACTAGTTTCAATAGTTTTATAGACATCTTCAGATCATGCTCAACATGCTTGGTTTAAAACCCAGGCAGAATTCAATTCGGGGTTAGTGTATGTCAAAAGCCTCTTTTTTTTCGTTTTTCTTCTCTTTTTTTTTTACAAGCTTATTTTTTCTCTCTCTCTTTTTTAAATCAATATGACTGACCACGCTGAATTACTCGACGATATCATTTATTTCTCTCGTGCTGGCGAGCTCGATGATCTTAAAGAACTAAAGGCTTCTCCCGAACTTTTTGTCGAGAAAGACGATACAGGCAAGACAGCCATCCATATGGCTAGTGCCAATAACCATGTTGGTAAGCATACCCCCCTCTTTTCTTTATGTTTATAGTTCAAGTATCAACTCGCTTTGATTAGAAATTGTCAAGTACATTTTGGAGCAATTCTCAACTTTAGACGATAAAAAGAAAGCCGAGTTGGTCAACACAAAGAACAACGAAGGCAACACACCCCTCCATTGGGCAGCCCTTAACGGCCATTTAGAGGTCGTTAAGCTTTTGGTCGAAAATGGTGGTGACTGCAAGGTAAGCTTTAGTCAACAGATACAAAAGAAGACAAAAATGACTTATAGCCGAACGATAGATCAAAAACAACATGAAATTGACACCTATCTATGAAGCTCAACAAAGAGAACACGAAGCCATTGCTGAATATTTCTTGAACACAATGATTGAAGAAGAACCAGAGGAGCCATTAGAAGAAGACAAGCAGTTTGTCGAAACCGGCTATACCGAACTCACTGGCGGCAGTAGCGAGAAAAAAGAACAAGAAGAAAACAAATAGAGACAATAAAATAAATTTTTTCCTTTCATTTGTTCAGCCGGTTACAGTTGTCAGTCAAAACCAAAAAAAGCAGATAGTTGTGCTTACTAAATAAGGAATGTTTTGATGAAGCCATAACATATATAACAAACGACTTTGTTTTATTTCTTTCTCTTTCTCTTTCTTTATTCTTCTCTTTTAAAAAATCTGTACTAGTGAAAGATGGGATTTTGTCAGCGTTGTGGTGAAATTACTTCTGGAAAATGTAAAAGATGCGGCGGGAGATCCGTAGGTAATATAGAGCACAGGAGAAATTTTTCTTATCCATTTGATTTTGACATGATTCGATACATAGAATCGACCATTAGCTGTTTAGTATCCGATAGCAATATATCAATTGTAGACCGTTGGCAATTACAGTAAGAAACCTTTATTTGTTTTCATAAGAAGGAGAAAGAGAACCAATTTGTTTGTCAACGTTTAATAGGTATGCAGGCACAATATTAGCTCCCGAAGAGATGCCGAATAAATCACCTTCCTCTAAACGCATTCCTGTGACGCAATCTATGTTCTATGATAGTCCTTTTGTTCGCAAGACGGCAAGTACAAAGCAATTGTGTACTTGTTGTAGCAAGAATCTGGAGCAAGTATCGACTCGGATCTTGGAGGATAATCTAGTTTACTGCAAAGAATGTCATTTAAAGCTTTTTAGCAAAGGAAAATGGTAAGGATGATTACTCTTACTACTGTAACATGACACTCATCTCAAGCCCATTCTTTTTAGTCCCACATGTAGAAACCCAGTGTCAGATACGGATGATTTTATTGAATACGCTAAAAAGATCTGGCATACACAATGCTTTACCTGCTTTGATTGCAAAGTACCCTTGGAAGCCAATCCATTAGTTGACCTGGAGGATAGGCCATGTTGTGAGCCCTGCTTCATGAATCAAGCTGGAAAAAGAAGCGCTTCTAGACTAGGAGGTAGAGCTTCTGTTAATTCGCCAGAGCCGTATGCTTTCAATGGTACCTCTTCTACATCAACACCTTCCTTCCAAAGATCGCGACTTGATCATGACCTATTCCAACCCAAAACCCCACCCTTGACCCGAACACCTTCACCCAAAGAAGAAATGGAGAGTGAACTCTCAGCTGATCTGTTGTCGCGCAGACAGCGTACGCCACATCGACTGACTTCCATGTTTACACCACCACCTTCCTTACAAACCCCAGAACGCTCCACTTCTGCACCAAGCCTTGAGATTATACCAACAGAAAAGCGACCTTCTTCCTTATCTCAAAGACCTTGTCATGCATGCCAGCTTCCATTAGGCAACTCCTCACAGAAGAAAGTGAAGATTCCATTGGGGTCATCTCAATATGCATGGTTTCACAAATCGTGTTTTGTTTGTAGTAAATGTCATCAACCTTTCAAAAACGGCGAGTGTGCTACGGATGGCCATTCCTTTTACCACGCACAGTGCGACCCGTTCTGCTCAGGTTGCCAGGGAGTCATTCAACAAGACTCCTTTCAGTTCAATGGCAAAATGTATCATTTTGACTGCTTCAAGTGCTTTGGTAGAGGATGTAAACTGGGATTTGGTCAACCCATCTTTGAGGTCAACATGAAGCCCTATTGTGAACCATGCCATACGTTCTTTGTTGAACAGAAACAGACCATACCAGCGCCATCCTCTGTCAAAGAAGCCCCGAGTCCATTGCGTCAACCATTACACCGGGCATTGCCTAAGCTGGGAGGACAAAAGACATGTCCTCGGTGCCAAAAGAATATATCTATCATGGATGATGCACCGGGCCCTTTTGCTAGTCGATGGCATAGAAAGTGTTTGTCGTGTGCCAAATGCTCAAAGCAACTTGACTCAGATGCCAAGATGAAACAAGGTTCACAGGGTGAATCCCTAGTGTACTGTAGAAGTTGCATTGTTTGAAAAAAAAAAACTCCCTTTGCAAGCACACTTATTCATCTCTTTATACCATTCACCCAAATACCGCCTTTTCTTTTCTCAAGCTGTTCATATTGCTTTACATAAAAAAGCAGATTTCATTAAGTTATAAAAATAAAGAAGTTTATTGTCTAGGATATTATTTAATTAAAGTATAATTTACTTTGTTTTCTACCCAAAAATTAGCTCAAGGCAACTATTTTCTTGGAAAAAAAAAGGGAGGGGGGCCTAGATTACTCGAAAGCTTAATTGGTACAATCAACCATAGAATGCAAGCTTAGGTATATTTCTTGCTTTTATTGGAAGCAAACTAAGATCATCTACTTCTTTATCTCCTTTTTTTTTTCTTTTATCTCAGTGTTTTATTATTAGCACTCATCTAAGCTGAATGTTCTATATAAGGCTTCTGTTGCGATAACAATCGAATCTCCGAGAGTTGTTTGGATATCATGAATATGGTAAATGGAAAATAAAAAAAAAGGAACTCAACTCCCATCAAATTTACCATCTTTTTTTGCGGTGATCAATCTCGAAAGCAACTATAAAAAAAGTACGAAGCCAGATATTCATGGAAGTTTCTGCTTCTAACCCCACTGGTGTTGAGCATTTTCTGGGGAGAGAAACGTGCCTTAATGGGTAGCCAATGACAGAAAATAGACCTTAGTCTGTTGATTGAAGAGAACAATGACCGTAGTCCAATCAAGTGTCTGAAGGCGTTGATTGCTCCGAATGCACATAAATGTAGTACAGACAGTCCTAGTCTCATTTTAATAAGTGAGTCGAAACAGTAACTCAATTAATTTACTGTCTTTATGTACATATCTGCAATATTTCTCACGAAATCATCAGCAGAGAACCGGCCTAGACAGACAGTTGTGGCTGTATTGCTCTATCATCCAAAGTAAAGCAAGGCAAAGAGATCTTTCGGATAAATGTAGGGAATTCTCTCTCCCTTTGTTTTTCTTGATCTGAACTTTAATTGACTCATTGTATCACGCAAGCGTTCATTGACAACTTCATTAATTTCAAACTTTAAACAGTCCTCAAAAATGACTAAACATCACAGGTGAAAACAATGCTGTTACACAAGGTAAATAGTATGTGAAGTTTGTTTTGACAAATATCCTTTTTCAGCTTGTTGTTCAGATCGGCGTTCAAATGTTGGGTATGGTGCTGATAATCTGATTTGTTTAGCCATAAGAAAGAAAGCTTGTACGTCATGTTTCAGTACCAATGAATGGCAATCGGCTTCTATATGATAAACAGTAGAGAAAAGACGATGGAGTTGCATGTCAAAGAAATGGGCAATCTATCTCCAACGAGAGAGCCCAAAGGAAGCTGTAAAGAAAAGGAAACTCAAGAGAAACAATAAGAACAAAAATAAGGGGAGTGAGAACCTATGATTTCACCTGCCATTTTTTTTTCTCTTTTTGAAACCTCAACCGAAACAAGAAATTCCTGCCATCATTTTATCTCATTTTCTTTCTGTATTTCCTATCTCTTTTTTCTTTTTCTTTTTCTCTCTTTTGTACATAATTATTATTTTTATTAGTATTCTCCTTTCCCCACCACCTTTTTTTTTTTTTGGTTCTTGCTCGAAATGTCTTCTCAAAACATTCCTATCAGTTTCCAGCGTAAACATTCACTGTAAGTTTATACTTTTTTTTTTGAAGAGAAAATCAGTTTTAATATTAATTTATGGCACATTGCTTTTTTTTTTTAACCGCAGTAGTACAAATGGAAGCTCTGCTCTATCTTACTCACCATCCTCCCATACTATGCCAGCCATATTTCAGCACCGAGACAGTTTTGTTCACCAACGAGAATTAGAGTCACAATTTTGCTCTGACTTGGTCTGTTGTGGAACTCGAGTGAAAGATCTCCATGAGCTTCTGCATCACTACGAAGAACACCACCATGCTCCTATCGAAGAAGAGCCTGAACCGATAACAAAAGAGGAAGACGAGGAAGACGATATAATGATGGAAGATATAGACACACCATTGCCCACACAACCACATGAATTAGCAGCATTGACAAGCAGTCCTCTGTTGCGACAAAAGCCCCTGCCTTCTGCTTCCACACCTGTCGATTTGAGTCCAACCATGAGTGTTCACCCATCTCCTTCTGTCTCACAACCATTACCGCCACTTTCTGTGACTACCAATAATGCCATCTCTAATCTTCCTCAACATACAGATGAAATCCTTCAGAAAGTGTTAGCTAATGCACAACAAACACATCCTGAGTTATCTTATTTTCGAGCTGAAGCTTTATATCAGACCTGTGGTAAAATGAGAAACAGAAAAGCGATAGATTATAACCAACTAAAGACACATATCATAGATGATGGTACAGATAAGCCTTACAAATGCCCTATAGCCAATTGTGAAAAAGCATACAAGAATCCAAATGGCCTTAAATATCATCAAATGCATGGTCATTCAGATGAAGATACACTGAGTGAAGCAGAAAGAGATGCACAAAAGCCTTATATGTGCACTATTGGCTATTGCAACAAACGATACAAGAATCTAAATGGCCTCAAATATCATATTGAGCATTCACATCTGGCAAAATTAAAACATCTAAATCCAATGGATGGCCCATCTTTTGTTGATAACTCTACACTATGGTCACCCACTCAGCAATAACAGCAAAAAAGAGAGAGAGAAAAAAGTATTGAACTAGATATTTATAATAAGCAAATCCTATCTCTGTTTGTTGCTTGGATTTATTTAGGGAAAATAAATACATGTATATAATACCTATTTTCACTTGTTTGTTAATATGCTAATAAATAAGTAGCTTCATACAGTAGAATCGGGAAAATTGTGTTTTTCTCTCTCTTTTTTTTTTATCATCATGACAATTGCATTTGATGACACAAATGTAGCCAAATACGCATCATCAACTTCTCTTGTAGAGTCAAGGCATTCGATACAGACTTCTTTATTTACCTATCAACGTCGGGTTTCTTTTGATAATGTAGCCAGCATTTCACCCACCTTTAACTCTTACACTCTCAAACAATCTAGTCAAGGGTTTGAACGCACTAAACGATCTCGTACTTTTATGGTTGTGATTGATCTCTTGAGAATAAACAATGAAGAGAACACTAAGATACAAGACCCATTGATTTTTACTCTAATGGTAAGGTTTTCTCTGTCTATTCTCGATTTTCAGTTGACAGCTACTTTATAGAATCTGATTGATGAGGGTGATGAAGTAGTTGTTGTAGCTGTTCATTCATCTTTCAACTATCCATACTCTGGTAAATAGATAAATGCAACACAATAACATGCAGATTCAATTCATTCTTAACAGATCGAGATATCTCGCCCAAGCAAAAAGCAAAGGAAATCATGAATTGGATAGTTGAGTCGCATCAAGGAGATAATGCAAGTAAGCTTGCTTATTTAGCTATTCAGGCTATTGTGTTAACACTTTGTTCTCTAGATTAATATGGTAGTCGAATTGACATTTGGTAGACCCGAAGTTGTTTTGGAGGAGATGGTATAGTTTGATTCTGAACAAGAAACAGAATACAAAGATAGCTGAATTCATTGATAGACAAGAATGTATCAGCCTTCTATGGTAGTTGTAAGCGCATGTAACAGAACCAAATATAAACACGCATATTCAGGTGCAGGCATATTCAAATATCGCTTAAAGCATACATATGCACCAGTGGCCATTGTCAGAGATAGGCAGACAGTTATAGCTAAGCCTGATGTATTACCACCTTCAGCAAATTTTGGCTTCTCCAAGTTGAGAGCAAAATGGGTCAAGTGGATATGTAAAAAAGAATCATAGTAGTTAAATAAACTAAAGCACAGTAAGAATCCCGCTTTGTTTTTTCCCGAACTCTCTTTTTTTTTTTATATTTTTTTCTTCTTCTTTTTCTTTTCTCTCTCTTTCTTTCTTTTTTCTTCTTCTTCTTCTTTTTTTCTTGTAGTCGTTTGTTTTCTTCTCTTTTTGGGTACTTTGCGTATGGCCATGACAGATGACCAACTAACAGAAGCTGTTGAACTGGCTATTGAGTTAGAACAGAAAGGTCAATACAAAGTGAGTAAATCTTTTCTTGCTCGGGTAACAATTTGGCCTGATCCTCATTTTCTCAGGATGCCTATTTCGCTTTTACAGCAGCAAGTCAACAAGCCATTGCAGCATTAAACGACGTGAAATTTGTTCGTGCCTGTAAGAATGTGTTATGCAATAAGAATTTAAAACTAAAAAATAAGTCCATTGTTAGCCATTGTATCGAGTCCAAAACATTATCACCAGTTGATTGCATCTACAAAGACATGTCTATCCCATATTGAAAGCATCATTGAACATCATTCACCCTCTGCAATTCAGCATACAGACGCAAAGATACCTCGGCCACCTTTACCTCCTAAACCTTCTAGGATGCAAAAGCCACTTATTCCACCTAAACCCTCTGTACATGCCAATTCCCGACCCTCATCACCTACACCTACGAAAGACATTGAATTGCAGGGTAAGTGAAAAGAAAGTTAGATAGGGCACAGAGATATAAACCTAGTTTGCATAGACAATTCACCCGATAACATCACTAGACCACGTGTCCCCGGAAATAATCATCGCCCAGTAAGTTTGCCACCTTTGCAACACCCAGCCACAACGCCCCAAAATAGGCCATACACTGAATTCCACCATGAAGATACATCTACTATTCGCATTGTTGCTGAAGGAGAGATCGATCCCAACTACCTTGTACCTGCACAAACCAATGCAGGCGATAGTCTGGCCCCATCCTACTCTTCCTCCATGAACACAGACCATGTCCCTCTCATTCCTGCTCCACCACTGCTAACAACCCATCGCAACCTACAGGCCAAAGTAAACGACCTCGAGGAAAAAATACGCCACTACCGAATGAGGAAACAAGCCATGTTGAATGGTCAACCCCTCCCGAACGAAACAATGACTGAGGATGATATCGATCAAACGATCGCACAATACCTTCGTGTCTTGGCCGAGCTCAAGGTGACACTGAATGGAGTTCGTACTATCTACATGAGCGCCGCTACTATCCCAAGCATCCTTCAGTTCGGTGCGCATGTGATTGCCTATCAAATAACGCTGATTGAATCGGCCATTTTCAACGCTATACCACCTTTGGCTCTGCTGGAGCATTCCTCTAAACGACCTCATCCTCGCATTGTTGCTTCAACCGACTTCTTTAATTACATCACACGCTGCATTGAACACGCGATCTTATTACCGCAGGAAGCATCTTCACGTGCTCAATTGATTCATTATTGGATTAAGGTAGCCACTCGGTGCTTTGAGATTAATAATTATCAGACATTAAAGGCAATCATTTCAGCACTTAACACCCCGCCTGTACAGCGTTTGAAGCGAACATGGGCCTATATACCCAAAAAGAGTTCAGTCAAGCTTGAGACACTGAATGAGTTGATGTCAGAAGCCAATAATTATGGTCAATATCGAGAGCATATGGGCATGGTCAGTACTGCTGTCGTGAACGGTAAGAGTGTTCAGCAGATTCGAGACGAGCATTTTGCACGACCGACTGTACCTTTCCTTGGCACATTTATTCATGACATCACCTATCTATTGGCTGCATTTAAATCCAATCAACATGAACAGCACATGAAGGCTGAAGACGAACCTCGAATTCATGAGGTACTCCATACAATGCACCTTTTCCAAACAGGACCTCGTTATACACCCCAATTGCCCAATTCATTCTTAAAAGCATCTCAAAAGCATCATTTCAGACCTGCCATCAGTAATGCACTTCATCGTGGTGCTTCTCGCATTCAACGGTTTAGTGGCAGCACCCTCTTTGGCTTTGATTCTTCTAGCAGCAATACCAGCAATAACAGCAATGTCAACCTCGGCAGCAGTAACAGTTCATCTAACCTCAGCCTCTTAAATACAGATTCATTGGAGGACGATGACGGTAACAATCTGGAAGAACAACAAAAGATGGCAACACAATATATCCTGATGCGCTCTTGGGTCAATCAGAATACAGTGGATGAATTGAGTCATCTAAGAGAGCCTTCACCAGCCAAGACAAACAACCTGTATGGCGCTCGAAGCACTAGTAGCAATGCCACCAGCATGCACCGTACCAGCTCTGTCTTTAGTAATAACAGTCGATTCAGTACAGGCAGTATTTCATTCGGAAACGCCAGCGGTGGTGAAGGTAACAGTCGCCCTACCAGCATGGACGAAGAAGAGGAAGAGAAGCGAAAGAATGGGTTCTTTTCATCTTTCAAGGGGCGACCTGTCACAATACATGAAGGATTAGAGAGACTGTCAGCCATGTCTGATTCTTCAAAGGAAGAAATTGATTTGTCAATAGAACATAAACAGCCCAATCGGGATAGTGGACCTCCTACTTCTGGTCAAGCGCCTGTTGTGCCTCCTCGTCCTGCTCCTAGGCCCCCAGTCATGTCTTCTCAGCAAGATGAATTGAAAGCAGCCTTAGCTCAACGATTAGCTCAAGTATCTGACAGAAGATAGAAAGTCTTTTTTTTTTTTGCTTCTTGATTATACATGTAACTTATTTATATATTTTATATACCAATTCTTTTGTATTTATATAAAAAAAAACGGCATTCTATGTTATGTCTTCTATGTAAAATGGCTTCCAAAATGAGCTAATAATGCAGGATGTGAATAAACATATTCTCTAACAAAAGGCTTTGTAAATTGGAAAGGATTGTCGAACTGGAATCCCCAAGACAAGAAGCCATGCGCGATATAATGAAACGTGAAAAAGCCAAAAAGTGCTGTCCAGATATGGCCCAAAACACTCATCCAGCTAGACTCTTGTAATTTCTTGGGGAGCTTTGGAACGATCATGCGGCATACCATTTGCTCAAACAAGACACCAAGCCCATGACCGATAAAAAATACGCATTGCTCTCCTTTAAACTTGGTTGAATAAGTATGCCATCCTACATTGGTTGCAACCACATACTCATGCATAAAGGCAGAGGCTGCAAAGACTGACAGAAAAGCAGCAACAAAAGCAATTGGCTTAGGGTGCTTGACACGCTTAGTCAATAGTCGCATGGTAATGATACGGGTAGGACGGAAAGGCATGGTAAGCCAGGTTGATTTGAAGAGCCAATGCCAACGATCGGACCAAAGATCCTGAAGTGAGTGTGATAGGATAGGATTTCTCATCATCGGGCGCCATTGTTCTGATGCATAAGAGCCACCCTCAAAGCAGACACAGTAAAATAGTTGTAAAGTGTAGCCAATTGTGTTGAATGCACTATTAAGCACAATGATGCAAACTATGTAAAATACAAAATAGGTCACAGGCTTCTCATGTCGCATGATCATCACTTCTTGACCGGTAAATGAGGTAGCCCAATTGGTCAATATATCCGTTACTAAAAAGTGTACACATAAATATGACAAGATATGATAGAATTTCTTTATCCCAAAATTCGATGATGTAAGTCGCATTGTCTTGTTTTTTCTTGGGTTTTTGAAATTTACCTTGTCTTTAGGATATGTTTGCTTGGTATCCTTGTCTGGAAAAATACGCAGGCAACTCCAGAATTCAGTCCAAAGGGTCTCAAGCGAAACGTAAACTGGCTTTTGATAGACAACAGGTCTTATCCAGAATATTTCACTATATCTAAGGCATGTATTGTAATTTATCAAACTTGCTATCAAGTCAAGCACTAGAGTGATATGTCAAAGCTATAAATAAGTCTTTCCCAAAGCACAACATAAGTCCGCCATACCTTTATTGCCAACAGAAAAGTGGAAAGGTATAAAAAAGATTGCCAGCAGTAACGGGACAGACAAGATCTGCTTTGTGTGGTCTGCCATCTTGTTGGTTGGGATGGCAGCGATCGCTGTTAGTAGTGTATTTGGTACCACTAACAATGTTGGGTACACTGAAGAAACAATTTTGCTCTCCCCGCCTGTAAGCTGGAATTGGTCTAACATATACAAACAAATAAACAAAGCGAAAAAAAATGAACAATCAAAGCCCCCCTCTCCTTGTATTTTTTATTTTCTTAGAAATTAAGGTTATTTCAGAAACACCACCTGTTTAACAAGATCCGTGCGCAACTATAGCCTAACAAAAAAAACGCCTTTGTTTTATTTTAGTTTTGTCCTCTTTTCCTGCTTGACATCATCAAATCAACTGCCTTTCTTTTTTTGATTTGGTTGCAGCCACTTCTTCCTTTTCCATTGAAAAAGAAAAACGTCATTGAGAAGACAATGGCTTAAAAAAAAAGGCTTTATTGTTAAACTACAAAAGTAAATTCAGCTACACTTTTTTGTTGTGCAAATGCTACACAAAATAATTTTTCGTTTAATTACACTTCTGTTTCCCCTGGCGTTTTTTTCTTTCTTTCTTTCATTATTCGCTCTTCTTTTTTCGTACTACAGACTGATATGCAATGGACGACATGCCTACTTCACCGTCCCCTCCCCCTAGACCTAATAAAAGTCGATTGAGGAAACTATCAGCTACAGATCAACACACCAGCAGTAGTTCGTCCAGTTCCTCATCTACTCATTCTGATGAATTACCAGTAGAACACCAACCTAAATATATCAGTCGATTTAAAGAAAATTTTGATGCTGTTTCTACTCAACGCACTGATCTAATTAGCGAGCTTGTTTTGCCCACACAAAAGAAATCTCCACCAAAGCGACCTGATGCCTTAAAACCATCCAAGAGCTTCACAGCTATAACATCGCCCTTAACCTCACCTTCATTCGTAATTAAAAAAATGCCTCGATTGAATCGAGCATCTCTCTCTTCCACTCAATTGGCAACCATTAAAGACCTAGACGATCTTGGACTCCCACCAGATTATCTTATGAGCACAACCACCAAACGTGCTTCACTGAATGCTTCACTATCAACACCACTTCAAAGACGAAATATGGCATCGAGCGATGTTTCCATTTCCAGCTCGAGCTCTACAATGCTTAGCTCGCACAGCAGCCACAGTGTAAACACAAATCCATTGAGCACAAGTTACAATCGTGCAGACATTCTGATTACACGACTTGAATGTTGGTACCAGTTTCTTAAATCAGTAACTGGCTGGCTCGATGATGTTTCTAAAATTGTCTTACAAAGCAGTCGTGGTTTCTTTCAGCGCGCCTATCCACATTTGGATGAATCAGCTGCGTTTACAGTCACTACAGCTTTGGACAACAAAGTGACACAGAACGTCAACCAGACTATCTTCACAGTTCAAGCTGGATTCCAAGCACTGACAATGCAAATAGCTGCTGAGCAGCAGGAGTTTAGTAAGCGCTTGGAAACAGAACACTTATCGCCACTTCGCAAATTACGAAAAGAAGTAAAGGAAAAGATACAGAAGCTCAAAAATGATCCAGCATTGTCCATGGACGAGCTCTTGAGACTTGCAGAAACAACTCGAAGCAAGATGGTCTATCTGAAACGATGCTGTAGACAAGCTAGTATGAATCAAGGACAAGCCGAAACAGATCCATGGGTGGCTAATTTATGTAAAGAGAGAAGAATTGAAAATCAAATGAGGCTTGTTTGACTAATGCAACTTTTTTTTTTCTGTGTTAGTGGTTTTGAGACACTTGAAAAAGGAGATAGATGAAGAAAATAGATTGAGACTCTTAATGGTGTCTATTCAAAAAGACATACGAGGATTAGAAACACGTCTGATTGAGGCAGTGAAGCCGGCCGTTCGCTTCTGTTATCAAGTACTTGCACCAGGTGCTTGGGACGGCTCGGCTGACAAAGATACCACGCCATTTCAGCTTTTGTTGGATCAAATCGCTCCTCAACAAGAATGGAGTGATTTTGCAGAGACTCATAAAAAAGAGCTGGTGGACGAGAAGCGTCCCATTAAAGATTACCTCAAAATCAACTATCCAAACAAATCGCATCCTCTTGTTATGACTTTGATGAAAGGAAAAATGGAAAGAAAGTTTGGTGTACGAAAGCAGTTTACTGAAAGAATGTTTGTCTTAAGTCAAGGTAACCTTGAATAGACTTGAATCATCAGAACTACTTCTTGTTTAACAACTTCTATCTCTGTAGGCGGTTATCTCCACCAGTTTAGTCTAGATAACAGGGTAACTCCCGAAAAGACCTTGTATATTCCTGCTTGCAGAATTGGTCCTTTAACAGATGTCAAGTATCATCAGATTGAAAGGGCAACAGCCAATGAAGACACAAGTAATACCTTTGAAATTTATCGACCAGCCAACAATGTCTTGCAGCGAGACAAAACAGCTGTATTCAGAACATCATCTCCAGAAGAGCTGATTGCTTGGTGTCGCATGCTATCTTCCGTAGCTAATGGTGCTAACCAACATCAACCAAGCTATGACAATATGTCGCTCGAGACAGGCCCCACTTCGTTATATAGTGCCGAGACCAAAAGCAATAGTTACAGTCACCTAAACTCAATCAGCAGCAGCGCCAGTAGCCAAAGCAACTTGCACTCTGCTGCTTCTTCGCCTGCTCAAATCCATCCTACTGAAGAACCAGCTAATTCAAGTCATTCACTTCACACCGAGAAGATGCCCAAACCTCTTATTCATACAGCACTTATTGAAGAAGAAGAAAGCGTGACTACAGACAATGAATCGTTCGTTACAGCTCGGCTCCAGGAGAATGATAGTTATGATGACGAAGACTATTTTGTATTTAAAAACGAACAGGCAGACATCTTGAACGAACCATATGACCAGCTTGATGATGATGACGACGACGATGATGATGATAACATCAGTATAGAGACCACTTCTACTGCCAAAGGACACACTTCTGTGTGTAACGAAACGCTTGAACCCAGTGTGAGAAAGTCTCCCTCCTGTGCCAGTACCATTTATGACGATAGTCAATCCTCTCTGTACTTTTCATCTACTTCTGCGCCTCCTTCACCTTCTTTGTCTAATCGATCATCTGTTGTTTCTATACCAGAATTTCATCTGTTGCCTGGAGCCATGAATATTTCTGAATCTTCAACAGCAAATCCACCATTACATATCTATAAAGCTGCTTTAAGTAATATTAATTTTGATACTAATACATAAACTAACATTTCATACCTAATAAAATCTTCTTCTTTCAACTTTCAAATGTAAAAACTTTGCTTTCCACTCGCTCCATTAACCAACTTGAACGAAACAAACAGCCAACTAGAGCAAGACAATTCAACTAGATAAAGAATAAGAGGGCAGGGGAGAAAGTAAGTAGTAGTCCTTGACATTTCAATCATTGATGCGAAATAAAGTGGGCAGATTTTCAGCCCATGGACTTGTGTTCCCGATTGATTAGTAAAAGGAAATTGCATTTAAGTGCGATAGTTTGTGTTCCCCATAACAATTTGCATTAAGAGCTAACACTCATAAGTAAAAATAGTAGCACAGGTCATACAACTCAGATATTTACAGTCTTGTTAGAAACCATCTGCGGGTTTGCAAGCGCTGCAATTGGATCATGTAGCTCATTGTTGTGTTGACCATTGTTCCAACGATGTTCCTGTCAATTTCCTCTCAGCAGAGCATGCACCATCTATCATTCCTCGAAGTACCAAAGAAGCTAATAAGTGTCTCTCTGACGATGGTAAATTAACTGGCACCTCCATGTGTCAAAGTAGTCTTGCTCAGATCGCAAGAGCTCCTTACTTGTCTCAATTAAATACACAAGCAACTTATAAAAGACTTTAAAAGATGCAAACCACTATTCGTAATGCTTCAACTGATTCATTTCGTCAATTACTGAGTCCTGTGTCTCAAAATTAAGAAGCTGTTCATAACAACCATGAAGGTGTTCGTCGAAAATTCATCAATAAACCATTTAGAAGCAGTGTTTTAATGATAGCGTCATGTTCCGCTTCTTCTATCTTGATGTTTCTTTTGTTGTTAGTAAAGAGCCTTTGACTGCTAGATAAACTGCTTGGAACCAATTGGTTTGCAAGAGAAACACAATGCAGATGGCATTGTCAGGTTCAAAGCTATGAATGATGTTGAACTACCCGTTTTAGAGGTTTTTGTTTGCCTCAAGAGCACCATCGGCTGCAAAATTGGATTTGATAATGTAAAAGGGATACTTGCCTTGCTTTCGATATTGAAGCGTACAAGTAACATGTACTCCTTTGCCACCATGAAGACAATCAGGTAGCTAAGGGTTTTCTTTGTTTAAATCAAAGGTTGCCATGTCGGTCTCTAGATTATGCAGTGCCATAGAAATAATGCCTATAGTTTTGTTCGAAGAAGCAGAAGGCATGGCTCCTTCCTTGCTGCAAGTAACTGATGTAATAAAAACCTATTTTGAAGCAGCTAAAAAAGAACAAATACAATAGGACTTTAGCTGAATATTTGAGCCAGATCCCTCTTCTTTCCGGCTTGGTTTGCCCATTTGGATTATAATAACCATTCCAAGGCCTCTACAGAGGAAAAGAATGTCACTTTTGTTGGAAGCCATTGCATCAAATTAAATGCCGCGCGTTTATTGCGAACATTAAGAGTGATGTTCTTGAAGTAAGACATGGTTGTTGTGTTGCTTGGCTGTCAATCAAGAATAAAACGCATCAATAAAAAACAATACTAATCGAATTAAAGGGGGTATATTTTAATACTTAATGTGATTCTAGTCTATTTACACATTGCAAAATATCTCTCTATAAGTATAATACTATGACAAGCTTTGATGTTTGCTATCACTAATAATCATAGAATATAATCCTAACAGTAATCGAGAATCTAAGGTAACTCAAGATCAAACATCTGAGACATAGCAAGAATACCATTCAGGAAGACCGTTTGAAACAGAAACATAAAGAACAATTTAGCATCGTTCGAGGGTTTTACTGGCTAATTTAAGGATATATGTATATCAGGCTATGTACAATGATCAATTACAAAGCAACTTTTTCAATTAGAAATAGTAGTACCAATAAGACGCAACTTGGATAGATACTTTAGATTGTTCTTTTCTTTTTCTGCTAAAAGTCTAAAGAATACTCTAACAACGAGGCCCTTTTAACTTTTCTCTTACTATGCTTATTGTGAATAAACAGTTTGTTTTGAGTACTGCGACTGAAACCCTAATTCCTAAATAAGCACTTTTTGCGAACAGAAATGGTTTCTTTTTATTGCACAGAACAAAAATTTATTTATAACTCCAAAGTAGTACGATAAGAGCTTTTGTAATTCATCTCAACAAACTTCTTTTTCGAACTCCTAGTACAACAACTAAGTTTTTCGCTTCTTCGAATCGAGAGTAGCTTGACTGTAACAAGACAGCCTTTTTCTATTTAGAGAAAGACTACATATGATATGCCCGGTTAAGTTCTCTCTCAACTCTTCATCTCCTCTGTACCGATACTATCTTACAAAGCAATTTTCGAATTATAGTTTATTCTTAGTATTTACAAAAACCGTAACTAAAATTATGCTTACACAGAAAAAAAGCTCAGTGAATGTATTGTAACAAACATAAATATGTTTGCTTGAATATAGTGGACTAGAGCATATCTCAGAAAATCATCTGTTCACTATAATTTACCAATTCAAAAGCATTGACAAATATAGAAGTATAAACCTAATGCAGTTTAGTCATATAAAGTGTTATTTAAAAAACAAAATTGAAATGTTTATTAGCATAATTGCATATAAACTCATACATTTTAGTTCGATCAATACATGTGGAATATTTATTTGCGCTGCTCGCAAAGTTGTTGATATAAGAGTTTCTGAAAGCAAAGATTTAGCTACCGTTAGTCTCAGCTAAGAAGGAACTGACCTTATATTTGCTGCAAGTCTGTTGGCGTTACTAAATTTATTTGGTCAGTTGTCGCTTGCCCTTGATAGTTCAGTGGTAGCCCAATTTGGGCATATTATGTAATGCGTCTAAAATATCATTTTTCTGTCTGCATGACTTTAATTATATCAAAATTAAATGAACAAATGATTCTAATGCCTTTCCCCAACAGCAAACGATGAATGTCTAGAAAAAGATCCTTTGAGCACATTGTATGATATGCCTAAATCGGGCTACAACTGTTTGACTGCAAGTAGTGTTTACAAAAATGAAACATTTGGCTTGATTTTCTTTACTCCACTTTAACTTACAGCTGTAAAAATTAGTCATTTTCAAAAGATTAAAGCACTTCATCTTGTAGTTACATTATTACAGTATGAGTTTGATATCCCCTATTAGATAAAAACGAACACATCAAACAACAAATCGCATAAGTTTAGTAATAGGAAGTTGTACAGACAGTGCCAAGACGACTGTGTGTATGTATGCTTAAGGCGATAAATTCTGTCCCTGTAGTCCTTTAGCTCTTAAACTAGTTGAATATGCATAATTTTCTGTAGCACTTTGTCCTTTATCATTTTTACATACATTCGTGAATATGGCTTCGGAAAAAAGGGCTGCTTACCTTTTTCAAATCACTTGCATGTTGCCTTTCGCTGTCAGTGCGGATAATGAAACTTCTACAATGTAACTGAATGCAGGTAAAAGGGATTCCGTATTACAGGTTTAATAATCGCCATTTCTATTTTAATTCAAAGTCTGTTTGAAATGAAAGTACAACTGATAGAAATAAAGAACTATTGTACATTGTTTATATTAAGTTAAAAGGAGCATGATCCTGTACAATTAATTAAAGATGTGTATGGTATGATAGATTAGATAAATTACAAATAAAAGAAATGGGGTGTTTAAAGTCTATAGATGAAGTTGGTGTTTTGAATATCAGTCAAGTCAAGACTGGGATCGATCTTTTCGGAAGAAGGGTTGGCCAAACGTTCCTTGTTGGTCTTCAACATGAGATAACGTGCGATTTGAAGAAGGACGATAGCAAGGAAGTCAGCAACAATGAAACCAATCATACCACCAAGGTATAAAGGACCAGCAGAGGCAGACATCATTTGAGGACCAGCAAAGTTACCAATAGTGTACAAAATCATGACTGCACTACTGTAGAAAATCTTCTTGGTATAACCAATGACGTTGTTAGCAATGGCAGTCAAGAACAAGACATAAGCGGCGGCAAATGACCAGCACATGTAAAGACCAACTAACTTGACTTGAGCAACAGGAATAACAAGAAGCAAAATGAGACCCAGTATACTGATACCCATCATGACACAGGCGAGGTGAATGGTGTTACCGTACTTGCGGTTATACCAGATTGCGAAAGCGATGTAGATACAGTCAGTGACACCGTTAGGGACTGTAAGCAAGATAGAGTTCAAGCCCTAAACATATTCAGAAATTAGTCAAATGGGAAAAACCATGCCAATCAAATAACAACTTACAGAGAAACCGAAACCGGATGTAATGATAGCACCAAAAGTGTTTAAGGCACCGTTTTGAAGGTTGATCAACGCAGAGGCAAGAATGAAGCAGTAGAAACGGGGTTCCTTAAGAGCTTCGAGAATTTGACCATAGTTGACAGTTCTGGTTACGACAGTGGCATTATCTAATTGACGGATATCAACAACCTTTTGTTGTTCGGGAGTAAGACGCATGAACTTGGACTTGGGCTTATCTACCAACAAGAAGAAACAGAAACAACCGAACAAGACAGTGACACAACCAAGGATAATCATGATCCTAAGAAAGAAAAATTAGCAAGATGTACACTAATGCTTTTTTTTAAATGTACAAACCATTGCCAAGCAGCCTTTCCACCAACATTGTTCATATGACCAATACCGTAACCGATGAGACCACCTACAGCCAAAGCAAGACCGTTACAGATGTAAACACAACCGATACGACCAGATTGCTCGGTACGACGATACATTGTACTGATCAACATAATACAACATGGGTAGATACCAGCTTCAAAGAAACCGAGCAAGAAACGCAAAGCAGCCAATTGAGAGAAGTTTTTGGCTTCACAGGTGACAGCAAGGATGACACCCCAAACGATAATAAGGCCACCGACATATTTACCAATAGGGAAGATTTGCAACAAATAGACATTAGGAACCTGTCATTTTGAAAGTGTGAAATAAATGATTAGAATAATGTATTACTGGATTTTTTGACGTGCATCATCTTACTTGGTAAACCAAATAACCGAGATAGAAGATAGAACCCAACCAACCAAATTCAGCAGTAGTGATGTGGGTATCTTCCTTGATACCAAGGACAGCAGCGTAGTTCAAGGCAGATTTGTCAAAGAACTATTCAGAAAACGGAAATGTAAGCTTCGATATTGATATTACAGAAATCATTTGTTTTTACCTGCAAAAAGTTAAGAATAGCAACACAGGGCATGACATAGAGATAATCAAGCTTTCTCAAAAGTGACTTTTCGGCAGCTACTAATTCAGGTGTCATCTCAGTAGAGTCGATAACGGCTGTCTTTTCAAGATCTTGGGTATCATAGACAATAGTTTGAACGTCGTCCAAGACTACCTTTTCTTCGTAATTTTGTTGTGCTTGTTCTTCTTGATGAGACATGGTGCGAAAGAAGAAAAAGAGAAAGAAAGATAAAGAAGGCAAATGTCAAGAAGAAGAGAAGAAAGACAGAATGATTTAGTGAAATTTATAACTTTTTTTCTAGTACGAAAATCCCTAATTAGGAACATCGATTTTTTGATCTTTGCTTAATTTACTCTTTTTGCACTACCAAACCTTAATTGAGCCGAGAGATCTATGCTCCAACGGAGCTTGTATAAGGTGCTCTTGCTGGTTACTATTTTTCTCTGGTGTTACTTTACAGAAAAAAAATTTTTTTAGGCAAAAGACTTCTTTGTCTCAATAGTTGTTATAAGGTGAACCGAGCAAATCATGTCAGGGTTCTTTTACAGTGTGTCTACACAAGTCGATGATCACAAACAATTTAGGACTCACTAGTGCAAAATGGTAAGAAAAAAATTTTTTTTTATACAATGCCTATCTAATCAAATAAGAAACCAACTAAAGCGCTTTGTCCACAGAAAGAATCATCTTAGTCAAAGAAATAGAAGCACATAGGTTATTTGTCTTTTTTTGTTCAAGTCTGTTTTGTCTGTCTGTACAGGCGGACTTCAGGTTTACTTTTATGGTACAAACACATAAAGAAACTTTTCTAAAAGTTGAAAAAAAAAAGAAAGGACGAAGGGACTATAAACCCTGTAAAGGAAAGGGTATTGGGTTGGTTTGCAGCCATTTACCCCGCTGAGCTAATTCGTATTGATAAGATTGAATAGTCGATACAAGAGAAGGAGATGGTCATTGACCACAATCCCGGATTATATTCATTTCCCTTATCTACAACTGTTATAATCACACAATATTTATTCAAATAAGTAACCGATACATAGAGCAAGCTCTAATGATCTGGATTCTTCATTAAAAAAGAAAACAGTAGCACTTATAACTGCTAATGTTGTGTTACTTTCAGGCTCTCCCAATAAAATCAACTCAGCTCTTTCCTTTTTATATGCAGACTACCTTTTGATGTTTACTTGCGCTCTTCTTTTTTTTTTTAAAAAAAAAGAAATGGTATCACAAAACATGTGTTTCAGTCAAATCCAATGAGGTACATTGTAATACGTAAATCGCAGCATTTCAAGAATGTATACTAGGTAATGTTGGTAATTGCTTACAAGTATAATACCCCTGATAAAAGAAAAGTAAGAAAAAGCTACCAAAGAAGAGAGCTTGAAATAGAATTAGACAGACCAGCGCAAGTAGTTGGTCTTAATTGTTATCATTTAAACAGAAGGAAAAGAGAGGATTGGCTAAGAAGGGTCTGGGTACCATATCTTCTTGTTAGAAAAAAAGTATAAATTTAAAAATATACACTCAAAGTATTTTAGTCTTATTTGATTTCTTTTATTTTCTTCAGCATTGGTAAATTGACACCAATGTTGTAGCACTTATTGTTCTGTCTACTTTCTGAATTCTATACATTTTTGAATTGCTACATGTGCTTTACCAAAGAAGTATTAGTAGGTTTAGATTGCGACTTTTGTAAGAAAGGAAGAGACAACTTTCTGGCCCTGCTCCTCCTGAAATGTGGTTATACAATTCAAACCTTAAAAAGCACTGAAGTCCGCTCGGTTGATTGCAGTGCTACTCATGTTTGAAGTACCGTATAACATGAAGTATTTATGGGCTGATTAAGTATGCATTGTGAAGGAAATGAAAACAATCATTTTAATATGAAATGTGAAAGAACCCTTACAGAAAACAGAAAAAAAATGCAGGGAAAAAAAGTGCAATTGAATCAAGCCAGAAGCAACTGCCTCTCTTATTGTATGTCATGAATTTAATCTTGATTGTAATCAAAGCTTCTTTTTTTTTTAAAGTTATCTATTCTTACAGTCAAGTTAGCCTTCTTTTCTATTCTACAAGTATGTTTTTTTTCTGATTTAAAACTTCGACTGATGTTGTACATTTGAGTTATTTTTAAGTATAGCTACCAATAAACTTATTCGAGAAGAATGCATAAAAAGAGAAGGAATCGGCCCAGTCAAAAGATACCTCTATAAACCATATTAAAAAGTAACAGCTTTAAGCATATACTTTGAAGATTCGGCCTCAAATAAATGCCTTTTGACAAGCTGTTGTCAATTAAAACGTGATCTGTAGGCAACAAGCCATTCTTGTGCGCCAATACAGCATGATCTGTTTTGATTTCACTTTTGGGTGTCAATTGTTGTGTCGACACACCATTCAGTTCAGCCACAACACTTAGGGATTGACCAATCGAATAAAAGTCAACTTCCACAAAGTTTGGCTTTTTTTGAAACACATTTGAACAATTTAGGACGTGCTCATCAAGAGAAGCACGCCCGTTTGCTACTTCAGCCTTGTCCTTCAAAGGCATGTGTATCTTGATGGTGGCCACTTCAAAGGTGCCATAGAGAAAATGATTCAATACATACATCATATGTGTCGGATCCAAGTCCTGACTTATCCTATCTATATTGCAATTAAATGTTTCTGTATTCTCATAAGGTGTCTCAAAAACATGAGAGAACTGATCCATCAGCCTAAATGTGCAAATCAGAACAACATTTATAGCTCAGTAAAATTTTCCAAGTCATACCATGGTACCTGTCCTACATCTGCTTCAACATCTACAAAGTTGACTAAGCGCTGGTTTGAATCAATCATAGCCTGCAAACTAGGCCATGCTTCGGTCGGATTAGGATGCGTATAGACATAAGGCATAATTCCACTCTGTTCATAAGCACTTAGAAACTGAGCTGGTTTCATGTTATAGAGGTTATTCCACATGATCGTCACAACTTCTTTGGGATTTTCCTTCAGCCAACCTGAGATTATACTCAGTGTGTCACTTGCAGGTCCTGCATCTAACACAGCACAATAGGTATGACAGAGTTGGATGACAGAGGGGTCGGTGGAGGATGGAACGGCCGACAGTTTAATTCCCCGAACTCCATCGTTCAACTGATCCACGATAGAGTAGTCCTGCGTAGCGCCCATTTGAGGAGTTAAGGCATAGGAGTTGTGTGTGACCAAGTGTGTGATGTTATCATAGGTTCTTTGACAGAGTTCGGAACCTCCATTGCATTCAGCTACAATAGGCTTTAAAAAGAAGAGAAGTGATAAGGCAATGTACATAGCAAATGATAAGCAAAAAGAAAGAAAGAAAGAAAAAGAAATCGATCCTTACTGTTACAATTAAGCATTTAAAAAAAAGATAAGTGCTTTTGTTAACAACAGATCTACGCCTTAAATTCCGAAAGCAGTAGAAATGGGCGATCTCAACTTAAACGGATATGAAATCAATTCTTGCTATTCTTGTAGGGAGCAACAAAGATGAAGCATCTACAGTCTACAAAAAAGCAATCAATTAGACAGGTTTCGGCTGCTAATCAGAGTCAAATCTATTAAAATTGTCTGGCTGCATTCATATTAGTTCACTTTCGGTCTCCATTAGAACTTTTTTAAGATGGTCAATCATGTATTATTCAAGCGCATTAAATTAGTTTGAACCCGGTATTTAGCATAGCTTGTGTATTTCGTTTCTTGTAAAAAAAAAAAAAGCAGAGGGTATTAATACAAAGGTAGAAGAGCGGATCTTATAAGCATTGAAATAGCTCGCAGGGACTCTGTTACACAGGCTACTTGACATCTATTCTACCTGGTATCGCCGTAAATGTTTCAGTCTCAAATAATACTGTATATTAGTAGTGCTAAAGAAGCATACTTGAAAAGCTTCATGTTAAAGAGAATACCCTTTGTATTTTACAGCATTCACTGATTAGAGAATAAGCCTCTAATTGTATTGTCACTGTCAATTGAGCAAAAAATTATATGAAAAAAAGCACTGGCCAAGTTTATAAACTAAACAACATCAGTTAACTCAGAAGAGAGTTAGTTTATTTTCTCCGGTTATTTTCTCCTAAAAGAGTGAGTTGAGGAGGTTTACTCTGTTATGGGTTAACAGGTACCAAGGAAAAAGAAAAACTCGATCTACAAAGTCTCTTTTCTTTCAATAAAAAGACTCGAATCCTCAATGCAATAGACAGTGAAGAAGCAATCTAGTGGATCTAATATCCTTGAATACACTATATAAACACTGAACCTGTATTTGAAGTAAAGCATGATGGTAATACAGTCACTGCTTTCAAAGCAGAAACACACACTCATCTAAGCTTTCTCGACCGAATATTTAAACTGAATGCTAACGTTCATCCAGCTCGGCGCATAGACTCGCAAATTCCAGAATATACCTACAGTTTCCTCAGAAAAAGAGCCTTTTTTAAAAGATTACCCTAAATGAATGATACTTGAAAGCTTTTTTCTCTTCATTAAACTGACGAAGAGCAACGGCAATTGTATATACAATAGTCGCTTTATTTAAGAGTGTGCATAGTCCTGAGAAATATACTCTTATGTTGAGAGTACCCTTAAATCGAATGATATTTGAACGCTTGAAGCAATTTTTGAGTTGAAAGGTTGCACTTTTATATCAAGCAATATTCTTAAATTAAACACTCTTAAATCGAGCGACTACTGTACAGTCGACTGATATCAAGCACTCTATTGAGCTACTTGTAATTCTACCAAAAAAAAAGGGAGAACCAACATTAGCATATGCTTATACAGTTTCCAACTGGCAAATAGTTACCTCATCTTCTTACTTTTTTTGATATTGCCAAGAAAAAAAAAAGCGCCTCAGAGATGTTTGGAGCACGACTGTCGCTTGATTTGTAACCATAGATGAGTTGCCTGTTTTCCTTTTCCTTTGGATAGCTTTATCTTGACCCAATGAGATGCTTGAGAGCAAATGTAAGTTCTTGTATTCCAATGTGTATAAAAGGCACAGACAATCTCATTTGTAGAGCACGCTCTATTTCAATTGAGTTTCGTGTCATATACAATAAACTATGAAAAAAAAAGACAGGAAAAATACAACCAGAATCTCTATCATCCTGAAAGAAATGGAAAAGAGAGAAAGTTTATTGTGATCAAATGTGTATGTCTAATTCATAGGAGATGTATTACAATGAGGTTACGATGCTAACTCTAGTCCATGATGAGCCAATGACAGACTGTAAAGTGAATCAAGAGCTTCAAGAGCAACACGAGTTGTTTTTAAGTATATCAGTCTGATAGCAAGACAACTCAATAGACTGTAATCCAATCTAAGAGCCGTAGCTATGTCCAAGTGCACTTTCTGTATGAACAAAGCTATTGCATGTGTCATATACTAAAATATTAACATGGCAATAGAGATGGAAGCTACGAGTAAGTGTACCTTATAGCTTTTGATACTGAATATTTGGACATGCCTGCCATTTAAGGAGAGTCAACCTCTTGATTGCTGTAGAGTTTAAATAGGTATGATTACAGTACTTGAAGGATAAAACAATATACCTTTTCTTTTCTTTTTGGCTTAGTTGATAGTATCTAAACCAACTAGACACAAACATAAACAGATAGAATACTTGTATCTTTGAATCCATTCGATAAGACTGTATGACCAAAGCATTTATAGTACAGTATTATTCTTCTGTTTCTAGCAGATAGTTTATAGGCATATCTGTCTTGTTTCAGGTGCGTCTTATTCAACCCATCTACATTCAATATGTGCTATGCAGAGAAGCAACGCTTTATCTATGAATTCATGATTTAGCATGACCTGTGATAAAAGACACTTTATTATTGTAGATAGTGGTCATGAAAACTACAGAACAAGATTTATTCTGGTTTGTCTTTAGTAGAACAACCATCTGGTTACATAGTGTACTAGGAAATGCTGTTGAACTCTGGCTTTCCAAAGTACGCGTCTAGATAAGAAAGGAATGCTATTTCATAAACCATGATGTGTTGAGCGTATCAGAGCAACTACAGCCTGAGTTGGTTCAGAAGCACAAGAGATTGTAACGAAACATGTCATCATAAGAGAGTTGTGAGTCTATCTGACAACAAAATCTATTGATTCAGAGAGAGAGAGAAAAAATGAAATAACCTTCAAGAGAAATGCGTTAGTATCCAGGAGGTCTCTTAAGTGAAGAGGTGTGGAAACAGTTGACAACTAAACAAAAGAAAAGGGGGGGGGGGTTATGGAATGCCCTACATATCTAAACAATGAAAACATGAATATGCATAAATAAATAAGATAGCGTCTCTCAACTTGAAAGAGAGAGAAAAAGCCATCTTGGGCTCAAGCCGAATTCTCTTTAAGAAGTTACAGTCTGAGAAGATGTTCTAGTTGAATGGATCAATGTCACGTGAGCGCGTGATAATTCCACTTTTTGAATTTTCCTTTTCTTTTTCTTTTTTCTCTCTTTCTCTCTTGTAAAACTCATCTTATTTTATTTTATTTTTTGTAAGTAACGACAAGAGATGTCTCAAGAGAAAGGAGATTGAACTCTGTGTTGATCTAGAAAAACATGGGACAAACACTATCTGAACCAATTACCGAAAAGACAACTACCTATGAAGCAAACAACAAGTATTTCTATGGTTGTTCACATATGCAAGGATGGAGACTGAGTAAGGAATTGAGTACAATAAGAGTTTTATTTCTGATTCGCCTAGTACTCTTCTAGCTATGGAAGATGCACATACAACCATGTTAAAACTAGGTGAGACTGGTGCTAGTTTCTTTGGTGTATTTGATGGTCATGGAGGTAAAAAAAAAATGACTATCATACGCGTAATCATTTTTAACATGCCGACTATTTTTCATAATTTCATATAATAATTTCAAATGTATAATTTCCCTATAGGCTCTACAGTAGCTCAATATACAGGTCAAACACTTCATAAAAAGGTACTTGAGAGTGAACATTTTGCAAAGAAGGAATATGGATTGGCTCTGAAGGAAGCATTTTTGGCTTTGGATAAAAGTCTGATTGAAGGTAAGGACTACCTTGACGTGTTTCATAGCATTGGTTGACGTCATGAATTCATAGATAACAGTTTTGCCTATGATCCTTCTGGATGTACTGCTATTGCTGCTCTTGTGACAGAAGACAATCGAATTATTGTGGTAAGTAAATCATTAAAGAGAGAGATTTCATTCAAACTCACTCTTTTGATTCTAGGCTAATGCTGGTGATTCAAGAGGAATTCTGAGTATTGATGGCAAAGTGAAACCACTTTCATATGATCATAAACCAACAGATGAAGCAGAGATGGAAAGAATCGTAAAGGCTGGTGGTTTTGTTGAATTTGGTCGTGTGAATGGTAAGAGAGTATATATATGAGGAAGGAGGGGGGGGAATTATAATAACCTATATTTACTAGGTAATCTTGCTCTATCACGCGCTATTGGTGATTTTGAATTTAAACAGAATGATTCTCTTCCAGCAGAGAAACAAGTGGTGACATGTAAGTTATTATGGATATTCTAAATGAATCATAACTGAAATGATTTAAAAAAAAAGGTGATCCTGATATTATTGATCATACAATCACAAAAGAAGATGAATTCTTTGTATTAGCCTGTGATGGTATGTTTATTGAATCATAATCACACAATATATACTCATCTTTGTTTAGGTATCTGGGATTGTATGTCAAACCAAGATGTAGTTGATTTTGTACGCTCAGGTATTGCTGAGGATAAGACGCTTGATAAGATATGTGAGAGTATGATGGATCACTGCTTAGCAGATGAGCAGACATCCAGTGGCCTTGGTTATGATAACATGTCAGTCATGATCATTGCTATTCTCAATGGCAAATCAAAGGAAGAATGGTATCAGTCTATTAAAGAAAAAGTATTAAGAAATAAAACAACAACAAAAGAAGATCATTTGGCAACACAATAAAACACAATAAAAATATATTCATTTAAGCTTTTTTATGCACCAATCAGATCAAAAAGCCACGTTTAGAAAAGTTAATTCCAAAACGTTCTATATAACAATCAATTTAAAGTTAGCAAATTAAATTTATCAGGTACAATCCTATAAAAAGCAGTAAAATAGAAGGGCGGATCTTCTAATATCTTCGGAGATAACTTCTGATGAGAAGGGGGATTCTGATGATAGGGATTTCATTCCAACTTGGAAGTTGTTTCTCTCTTAGCTGAATTGTTAATTTATGCTTAAAGGAAGGGGGAGGGGGGGGGTTGTTAGATGAAAGGAAAAGGGGGGGATGTGTATTCCCGCCAAAAGGAATTTTTATCAAATAAAGATAGAGTGTATGACAAAGAATTAAATAACATGACATCAAATGATAACCAAAAAAAAAAATCGCGATTGATGAATTTCCCGATTCAGGCCAATCATAATGAATCTACTCAAGAATGTCTTCCCCTCTCTCTCTTAATCATCTTGCATGATACATGACATAATAAAAAAAAAGAGGGCTGATCATGAAAATATAAAATAAAAAAAAAGTTTAAAAATAATTAAAATTGTTCTTTTTATTATTATTTTCAATTCAAATGGAAACTTATTTTGGTTATGTCAAGACAGCCCAAGATGCACTTATTGTGTTTGAAGCATGTAGAAAATCACAACTGATTCGTGTACAACGCAGACTCTCATCCAAAGAACGACTTCAAATTCGGTCTGGTTCTGTCTTTGCTTGGGATGAAAGAGAGGCAGGCATGCGTCGTTGGACAGATGGCCGTACTTGGTCACCTAGTCGTGTCCTGGGCAGCTTTTTGACCTATCGAGAATTAGACAGCAAACGAAGACCACGTACAGCCAATGTCAGTAAGGCATCCTCTGCTTGTTCTTATAAGCAAGATGGCCTGATCAAACAGAGCTTCTCTATCTGTACAGCCAATAACCAGAAGCTCCATCTTATCTCTTATTACTCTAAATCAGATGTCCTTCATGGTCGTCTAACACAACCCTCTCAAGACCCTCGCTTCAGTCAGATAGAAGTACCCAAGGGTCTCTATCCTGAATTGAACCCTTTAGATACCAGTGGTGGTCATTCAGCTACACTACATAACATGAGACAACAGGAAATGATGTCACCCACCCTCTCTGAACCACCTTCCTTGTCTTCTTCTCCAAGCACAGCACAAGAAGACATTGGTCTCCATGAACTCTTGCCTTCCCCTCAATCTATGTGCTCTTCCATCTCTTCTTATTCACTATCTCCACCACCCACTCTACTGCCTGTTCAGGACATTGCTTGGGAGAAACTGCCTCATTCTGAAGATCAGCGTCAACTGAAAGCACTCTATGGTCTCTTGAGACTTTAATATTTATCTAGACATTCACACTGTACACATTCATTTAGCATACCATATTATAGAATTAATTTATTACTACACACACTCTAAAGAACAAAGAATTCTGTATTACAAACATTGTTTACAATACAAATTTAATTTCTGACATTTGGAATTGAAAACAAACTAAGCCTTGTTGTTTAGGCTAAAAAAAATTTTTTTTTTTTTCATTTTTCTCCTATTGAAATTATGGAATTTTCGTAATTAAAGTAATAGAACAAAACTCTCAATATGCACATTCTTCATAATTGCTATCAGAAAGAAAGCCCGTTTGTTTTGGACACATTTCAGGGTCATAAGTTTCAAATTAGATAGAGTGTCATGCCAAACATGGTAATTCCTTTTTTGTACATCTTTCCATTTTTAATCTATTTATTTAAACTCATTAAAGCTTAGGTCCTGCAGCCAAGGTCTCAGGAGCAGCTTGATCTTCATAGGTCTTGAAGTTCTCAACAAACATCTGTCCAACCTTACGAAGAGAAGCATCGAATTCTTCAGCAGTACCATTCCAGGCTGTCTTGGGATTCAGCAGTTCAGAAGGCACACCAGTCACAGCCTTGGGGATTCTCAAGTTAAAGATAGCAAGATCTTCATAGTCAGCATGAGCCAATTCACCACTATGGATAGCATCCAGAATAGCACGAGTGTACTTGAGAGGACAACGCTTAGAGGTAGCTGCAGAACCACCAATCCAGCCAGTGTTGATCAACCAGGCATCTGCCTTGTGTTGAGACATCTTTTGAGCCAACATGGTAGCATAGCGTTGAGGATGCAACACCAAGAAGGGAGCACCGAAACAGGCAGAGAAGGTTGCTTGGGGTTCAACAATACCATCTTCTGTACCAGGAACCTTGGTGGTATAGCCAGAGATAAAGTGATACATGGCCTGTTCAGCCGTCAGTTTGGAGACAGGAGGCAGGACACCAAAGGCATCACAGGTCAACAGAATGATGTTCTTGGGGTGACCTCCCATACAGGGTAATTTGGCATTGGGAATATGGTAGATAGGGTAGGCACAACGGGTGTTCTCAGTCAGGAAATCATCTGAATAATCGACCTCACGTGTCTCTTCATCCAGCACCACATTCTCCAGGATGGCACCGAAACGGATGGCATTGAAGATATCAGGCTCCTTTTCGGCTGAGAGATCGATACATTTGGCATAACAACCACCTTCGATATTGAAGATACCATCATCAGACCAACAGTGTTCATCATCACCAATCAACATACGCTTAGGATCAGCAGAGAGTGTTGTCTTGCCTGTGCCTGACAGACCAAAGAAGAGAGAGACATCACCGTCTGGACCTTCATTGGCAGATGAATGAAGAGAGAGCACACCAGCCTTTGGCATCAAATAATGCATGACAGTAAAGATCTATGGAACAATTGAGTACACTCTGATCTCAATACTGTACAAGATAACTTACACCCTTCTTCATTTCACCAGCATATTCAGAACCCAAAATGACCATTTCATTACGCTTAAAGTTGACAGAGACAGAGGTAGTGGAGGTCATGCCGGTAGTATAACGATTGGCAGGGAATTCACCTGCATTAAAAATGGTGAAATCAGGTGTACCAAATGACTCCAATTCTTCATCGGTAGGTCGAATCAACATGTTGCGCATAAACAAGAGATGATAAGCACGAGAGGCAACCACACGCACCTTGATTCTGTATTTGGGATCCCAACCAGCAAAACCATCAAAGACATACAGACGAGGACGCGTGTTGAGGTAATCGATAGCACGCTCACGGTTGATCAAAAAGACCTTTTCAGAAATAGGTGTGTTGACTGGACCCCACCAGATATCCTTTTGTGATGTTTCTTCTTCAACAATACGCTTGTCCTTGGGTGAACGACCTGTCTTCTTACCGGAATAGGCACACAGGGCACCTGCTGATGAAATGACAGTACCTTGTTCGTATGTCAAGGCTTGTTCGTAAAGAACAGCAACAGAAGGATTACGCATGATAGTCACCTATAGCCACCTAATTTAAGTAAAAAAAAAAAAAGAGATGGATTTGTTTCCTTTCTATCTTACCTTATCATAATCAATACCAGCATATTCATGAAGGTCTTCTTCAACTTTTGTATGCACAGAATTTGCACTAGCAGGTCTGTAACCAGTGTAAGGGGAGCCAGGACGAGTGTTTACCATTGTTGTTAAGAGAAATAATGAAAGAAGAGAAAAATAGAAAAAAACTGACTCTTTATATATACATCATTTATGCAACTCTCATTTTCACAAGCTTGTGAAAGAATAGCTTCACGGAACATAGAGGGTTGATGCATCCAATGGAAGTCGGAAAATGCCGGAGACAAAAAAAAAATTAGCTGTAATAGCCTACCTCCCTTATAAATTTCATTCATGTGAAAATACAAGTAAATCTCAATTTCCGCTTTCCCCGCGTTTTTTTCTTTTTTTTTTTTATTGGTTTTCCATTGGATGATTCTTTTGCCATAAACCATAAGGTTTGGTGGGATCTGTTTGCCATAATCGGATAGTACCATCCTCTATAATAGATTTTATTAGAGAAAAGTATCATCTTATACATAAAAATATTACCTGAACCAGTAGCATAGATTTCACCATCAGGACTATAGCTCACTGTATGAATTGGACCATGATGACCCTTATACACCTCTGATTTCTTCAACATGAGAATGTTGCATTAGACATAAACAGATCAAACGTACCTGAAACTTCACCTGTCTTGAAATCATAGATTCTAACCCATAAATCTTCATCACTGCCTGCTACAAACTTTTGATGATTTGGATGAAGAGAAACAGAGGATGTCTTTTCTTTTGTCTGAACTGTCTTGACATCTTCAAAAGGACTGGAGAGTGCAAGTATTAATCAAAAGAGAATGATATACATGCCATTTCTTTACCTGTCTGGTTTCCAAAAATTAGCTGTCTTACCAGCTGCCCAAGTAACATATTGACCATCTGAAGAAAGTGTCATGGTAGAGATAGCATCAGGGCAAGTCTGGATACTACCACTCTGACGCATGGTACGTAAATCCCAGATACGGACTGTACTATCCTCACCAGCACTCAAGACAGCATGACGTGCTTCATCCCAGACAACAGCCTTGATCGTCCCTTCATGCCCTATCAATTCCATAGCAGCCGCATCAGGGCGATAGAGATCAAAGATCCTCAACTTCTTCTCTAACCCACCCGTCAGAATCTTGGTACTGTCTGCATTAAAATCAGCAGCACGCACAATATGGTGGTGAACAAACGTATGGACTGTCTGTCCGTTGCGTGTATCCCAGATTTTGGCAGTGAAATCAGCCGATCCTGTTACTGCTCTCTCTGCTTCCCTTTTGGACAGACGAGCACTCCAGACAGCACCCTTATGTCCATCAAATGTACCTATCCAGTCACCTGTAGCACCGTCACGAAGCATAGGGTTTCCATCTGTCCTTACCAAAGTCAACACCTGCTCCTAACACGGTTTTGAATAAGTTACCTTTGCAAGCAGATATTAAGTAATATTGACCGTCTGAAGTGATAGGAGAGAATTGAATATCAACCACTGGACGTGTATGGCCTGAACAGGTTAAAGGAATAATTCTGTTGCTTTCTTTTGTGTTGCTCATGGTATACAGATGGTGTTTATTTTAGAAAAAAAAAGAAAAAAAGAGAGCCAGTTTTAAAAAAAATAATACCTTTTCTCTTTATTATAAAAAAAAAAGAACGCGTTTAGAGTGTGTGTATATGCATGACTGAAAACGATGACCAAGCATTGTTAAACAAGATTCAAGCCGAGATTAACGAGTTATTAAAGGATGAACTACTTCAAGATCTGTCGCCTAATCCAGACAAAGAGGAGTTGAATGCACTTATTGCAGTTGAAAAAGGACAAGCCTACCACATCACAGTTCAGCGTGATCCTCTACCTCCAATCTGTAATCTCCCTTTATCCAAAGTAACACTCAATTGCAAGACTCATGTTTATTACTCTAGCTATTGTAGTACGACAGTCTTCTACAGTGAAGGACATCAAACACTTGATACGCCTTGAAGTAGAGCGCATGGATAAACAAGGAACAAAAAAAATCAGCTGGTAAATCTTTGTACAACCTATCTGTCAATTTTCTTATATAAACCCATTTTACACGTTAGGAAATACATTTGGCATGCTTATTGTCTCATGTTTGAACACCAAAGATTACTTGACGATAAGGCTGTTGTGAGTCAATTGGGCTTGAAGCAACATAGTGTCCTCAGATTCTCACGTTTGGCTCATCAAAAGGGACAACATAGGAAAGCAAGACATTATTAAAAAAAAAAGCAGTTTTATTGATTAGTTTTTGGCCTCTGTAATAAATGACTATAAAGAAAAAAAAAAAGACAGATAAGCAAAAAAAAAAAAAAAAAAACTAGGGCCTTAAGAGGATCATATAGAGACTTACCTGGAAATACTTTTTGAATTGTCTACCTTCATATTGTTGAATAGCTTGGCAGTATCTTTCTGCTGTTTCAGGTGGACATTGAATGGAAGGGAAGAATACCTTCTTCATATATTCTATAAAATCATTGCCTTGTTTGACACACATGGCCTTTTGAATACTTGTCATTTCACCGAAAACCTATTTATATAGACATTAGATAACACCTAAAAAGTAAGAAATAAACCAATTACCAAAATAGATTGTCCATCAGCTAAATTAAAGGCTGAGCTCATGGGCACAGAGAAAGTGATGGGTAAGAGTTCATTATATACAAACTGGTCGAATCCTGCAACACTTGTGTTGGTATCTGCTCCACTAGCCCAAGAATTCACCATCTTCAAAAAGACACCAAACGACATCTTTTGAGTAGTAGGATCTGAATTGTCCTTTGCAAAATGCAAAAAGGTCTGAAGGATCGTGTTGAGGAATCCCAGATTGCGTTCACTAACAAACACCTTTTCTAAATTGGCATTAAACAAACTCAAGATGAAGCTCAAGTAAGCTTTGCGTAATTCCAATAACAACAGAGCTTCATCTGTGCCAGAAGGCGTTGTGTTCAAGAAGTCAAAGACACGTCTCACCAAAGGCAGCAGTAATTCATCAATGATAGGCTCAACCATTGGCTTGTACTTGTGAGCAACGAGACCGATAAATGGTAAGAAGTCGACTAATTCGGTCACTTGACATTCTGTCAAAAGACCGTTGATCAAGTTGGGCAGATAGGCAACAATCTCTGTACCCAAACAAGTAATGAGACGTGCAAAAGTATAGCGCACAGCATCACGAATGACTGACATTTGATTATATGCTTGCAAAGCACTTAAAATAATTTCAGTTGCTTGAACAAAGACAACTGTTTGAGGCTGTTGTGTACCGTCTGAAGGTTTTTCTAAAGTAGGGAAGCCTAGGTAGATAAAGGTTGTCTCAGTTGGCATTCATCTTCTTTACATATTTTTTTTAACTTTACCTTTAGCAACACTACCAATGGCCATAATATAGTGATGTACTTGAAGTAAGAATAATTCATCTTCAGGGTTAAATGGTTGAGACAATGAGTTTTGAATTCCATCAACCAAAGGCTGTAAGACAATCTTGAGATATTCAGTTTGCTTTAAGGCATCCAATGTATCCATCGAGATCAATAGACCAACTGTCTCAAACAGATACAATTGACTATCAAATGTAGAAGCAGCAGGAATGGGCATACCGTCCATTGTGTTCTGTTCAACTACAGGTTCTGCTTGAATGGTAAGTAAATCACCAATGGATGTCAGCACATTTTCGACATAAGGTCCCATCTTGGGCTTCAAGTTCTTGACAAAACGTTGGAAAAGATACCAACATCGAGTACGGATTTGCTTGACAGCATGATGTAAACCACGACCATCCACAAAGGCAGAAAGTGCTTGAGGTAGATGTTCTGGTCGAAGATCAAAGAATTGATAATAACGGTTTAGGTTTTCAAAATACTGCATAGCACATGAGGGGTGAGGATAAGCAGAGATATCTAGTGATGCAAAATGAGTCAATAGCCTGTAGTATACACTTTTAGAAAGATACTTTACTTGAAGATACCATCTCAGACACAAGTTCACCTAAAGGAGATAATTTGTTGTCTGGAGTAACAAAGATCATAGAGGCCTTTGAGAGTGCTTCACCATAACAATAGACAACATACAGACAAAGTTCAACATCACGCCAATCCATCTGTACTCCTGATCTGTATTTGTTGATACTGTCCATCACAAATGAATGGATATAGCCTACATAGAGTTCTTCGTTGATCATGGCAATATGTTCAGCAAAAATGCGCAAATTCTATCATCATTTCATAAGTTGATGACCTATCCCATATGCTTTTTTTTTACCTTTCTCATCTCAAAAAAGAGAGCTTCTTCCTCTGGTTCATCCTCATCTGTATCCCATTCTGTATCATTATCGTATCTTAACTTTATAATCACCACATTCAACAAAGAACCCAAGAATTCATGTTGACCTTGAGAAAAGGGCTGCATCTGTTTCTTTTGTCGCTTGAACTAATAATAAAGCACGAGTCAGCCAACTGTCTGTTTGGAATTCCAAAACACTCTTCTTACAAGATAAAGCATATCGTTAACAAAGGGAAAGACAGCGGAAGACGTATCATCGTATTCGTTAGCCAAAAACTTGAGTAAATAAGGTGTGATCTGTTCAATCATAGTCCAAGCCTGAGCCTTTCCTTCAGCAGGAAGTGAAGGTTCAGCAAAAATCTTACAGAGCTCAGTACCTAAAGCGTTAATCAAGCGAGCCACATATTCAACAAATTCAGGTTCAGACTAACATCATCAGTTAGCTTCATCAATAGACTTTTTTTTTCTCGATCTTTACCAAATCCAATCTACCCAACATGCTGGTAATATTCAACATCTGAAGCATATTCAACTTATCCAAAGGCAGCATACCTTTGCTGATCACATCAGCCAAACATTCACAAGCAGAAATACGCAAGTTGACATCTGTCAATAGTTCATACAGAACATTCATGACTTGGTCATTGACAACCAATGCAATATCCATCCATGCAATATAAGATCCAATGTTCTTTAGGGCGAGTTGTGCAATGTTGGGATTGGTTGATCTGAATTCCTGAAGAAGGTCAAACCAGAATGCAGCAAGCAACTGAATGTCGCCAAGACGCATTGTGTCCTTAATGTTTGTGTTGCGGAGGACTTCTTCACGGGCGCGAGGAATGTCTAGACGGGCAATTTCTTCGTCAATGCTGATACAGAGTCGCAAAAAGAAATCAGCTGCCTTTTCGTGGCTGGGTGAGCCAGCAGGTGTCTTGGCGATGGCAATCATATCCTTAAAAAAGTTGGGCCAAACATTAGGGTATACATGAATGAATAAAAGAGTCAACAGTTGAGCTGCTTTGTTTCGGATAACTAATACATTGTGTTTAGTTGACAAAAGATCGTCTCTTAAGAAGTCCTCGTTACTTACAAGCTTCTTCAGATCCAGCAGATGTGTTGTCCACGAATTCTCGGCGAAGGTATTCCATCATAGTACGTTGAATGTATTCAACTGCGGCATTGTCCAATGTGTTGAATCTGTGGTCAAATCAGAGAATGAATGGTCGTTTCATTTAGGCTGTGTTTCTTTATGTTTACCTTGTACGTAATGTGTTTTCAACCACTTGAAGAGCAAAGAATCTTGCTTCAGGAAGACTAAATGAGAGAGGGAGATCGATTGGTTATTGACAGCTGTCACACATAAAAAAATAAAAAAATAACTTACGCCTTTGGCTCCTTCATAAACAATTCAATACATAATTGCCAACCTTCATTTGAATTTTTGACTTGTTCACAATATGCGTTTGCCTAATTAAGAAAGTTAATTCACATTACGCGTGATGAGTTCAATAGGGACTTGTTGAATACCTGTGCTTTCAAGTTAGGATCCACTTGGGGACCCAGTGCGTACATAACAGCCTGTTCAATCTGATCCATTTCGGTGATGCTTCTATTGAGGTATAAAACTAAGTGTATTACAGTCGAGGAAAAGTTGTTTGTTTTTGAATGTTGCAAAAAAAAAAGATTATTGTTGTTGCTATTGTATCTAACGTTGAATAATATTCCTTTTTTTTGGGTTCTTCTCTGCTTAAGATGTAAAAGAAAGAAAGAGGGGAAAGAAGATACACTATCTATTCTTAATACAAAGAGAGAAGGTGAAAAAGCTACTGTAAGAAACTAGAAAGAAAAAAAGTGTCAAGAGGTAAGCTATTCAAGTAAAAAAAGAAAGAAAGTATATCTCAATACAAGCAGAGTAAACTAAAATTTCTTTTGTTGGACTTTGAATTTGTTACTTGAATTTACACTTAATTGGGAAATATTCTATGTGCTTTTTTGGAGTAAAAGTAACCAATAAAATGTACACAAAAGAGTTTTGATAGAAACAGCATTTCTATAGCCATAAGCTTCGAGAGCACACACATGCCTTGTGCTGTTCAGATTGTGTCTATTGTAGGTGAATTTGAGGTGCATAGATTGGTTCTTATTGACTCTTCGAGAGATATCGAATGTCTTGTTGATGCTAGGCTTGACTGGCTTATTACCATTTAAAATAACTCTACATACTCCCCAAAGAATAAACTTTCATAAGCCATCTAAGCATTGCTTCTCTTCTACCCATATGACTAGTCAACAGTACTAGGCTATGGATCTGTTTATTGGCACATGTAACTTACAAATCACTAGTCTAATCGAAACAGTTTTTAATTGAATTTAGAAGGCCTATGCTTAAACAGGTTTGGATGAGTACAAGGAAGAAATAAATTTGCATATAAAGTAACAAAATTCAAATGGGCTTTGGAAAAGCTTCGTTCATCTGAGCCCCAATTTTCTAATTATCTTTAAAGCGCCCTTCTTTCAAACGTTCTTTCCTGTCTTTCCTTTTCTTTCTCTCTCACACACACACGCTCTCTCTCTTTCTTCATCTCTAAACCTATAGTCATTCACCATGTCAAACCAGATCTCCATGATTGGTATTGACGATATCCTGAAAAAGCGTAAAGATAACAGCACTATGACAACTCTTTGTGTTCCTGAAAATACAGTTATATTGACTCTTTCTCTATAGGTTTCTTGGAACTTATCAAGACAGTCAATCCTACTGGAAGATGGAAGTTGGTAGTTGTCGATAGTCTTTCCTCGAAAATCCTCAACTCTGCTTGTAAAATGTATGATATTCTTGAAGAAAATGTAATGTATAAAACGTCGCTCTCTTTGTTTGAGAAAACAAAGCTAACTTTTTGTGTGTAGGTAACATGTAAGTCCCCTCTTTTTTTTTGTAGAAGCGAGCAGTTTCATTGAGCTATATCAAAGTGGTAGAAAACATCGAAAAGCCTAGACAACCTTATCCCAGTTATGAAGCCATTTACATCTTGACACCTTGTATCGAGTCTTGTTCTCGTTTAGTCGATGATTTCTCGCGTCCTGAAGGCAAGATGTATGCTGCTGCTCATGTTCATTTTATTAATGGTAATCAAAGAGAAAGAAAAAGGCCATTTGCTTTGTATTAGTGAGAAACATATCGTTTGACGTTTTCTATACTTTTTTTTTTCTTTAGCTTTGGAAAACAACACATTCAATGAATTCACTCGACTCTTGACAGCTGCCAATGCAGCTAATGATATCAAGAGTTTGAAGGAAATGTATGTCGATTTCTTAGGTAAATGGAACAATGATGTATTTGTGTGTGTGCGTTATGCAAAGAAACTCAAAGACCCAAAAAAAAAGTTCGAGAGAACTGTGTGTATAGTTTAGATGATGAACGAAAATTTATTCGTCTGTTTGCCAATACTGAACCAAACTCGATCCATACCCAAGCCGAAATTGAAGATATCGCAAAACAGGTAACAAATCCATTTACAATTCATTTCGTTTTTGATCTAGATAGTTTCTCTATAAATAGCTTTTGTGTGTCTGTGTTACACTGGGTGAAAATCCTTTGATCCGTTACCATCGACCATTGGATATCAAGGAGACAGTCAACCGTCGTATTCCTGAACAGCTAGCCAAAGCTGTTCAATCCGAACTGGACAATTTCTGTGCTACCAACCCTGAATATCCTGTAAGCTCAAGGTGATGAGAAACATTGACATGTTGCTAACCTTCTGTTCCTTCAAAAAAAAAAAAAAAGCCACCTCGTGATCCACCACTTCCAAGTGGTACATTGATCATCTTGGATCGTACAATTGATCCCATTTCACCCTTCCTTCACGAATTTACATACCAGGCAATGATTGCTGATCTATTGGAAGTTGAAGAGATCCCTACCGGTCTTAAATATGAATACAAATACACTCAGGAAGATGGTACTACACAAGATCAAGAAGTGACACTTGTCGAAGCAGATCCTGTGTATTGTACTATTCGTCATATGCATATTGCCAATACAACAGACAAGTTGATCAACGATTTCAACGCCTTCGTTAACGAGAACCAAATTGGCGGTTCGAGTGGTCCCGCAACAGCTGCGAGTTTAAACGATATGAAAAACATTATCTCAAATTTACCTCAGTATCAAGAAATGAAGAGCCGATTCTCTGCTCATATGAACATTGCCAGTGAATGTATGAGCGAATTCAAATCCCAAAACTTGGAAGAAATCGGTTTGTTGGAACAGGATATGGCTTGTGGTGAAACACCGGAAGGTGAAAAGCCAACAAATCTGGTTGAGGCACTGGTTCCTATTTTGGATGATCCATTGACAAGTCAGATGGTAAAGACTCGTTTGATCTTGTTGTGGATTGCTACCTCGGATGCCATTGACCCTGAAGATCTTGAGCAGTTGATGGCCGTGGCTCGTTTGGAGCAAGAATATAAGGATGCTATCGATAACATCAAGTTTTTGGGCGTTCAACTCTCCAAGACAGCTAACAAGTTGGGTAAGAAATCCAAAAAGGGATCAAAGAAGAAGGTCAATCCTCAACAAGAAGTACCATTCGATCTATCTCGTTATGTGCCCGTTGTGAAGCGTATTGTTGAGGGTCATATTGATGGCACTATTGATCAGAGCTTGTTCCCGAACAACATTCGTAATGTGAAGCAACAAAACACACGAAAGAACACTGAGGAAGCTGTCAAAGAAGTGCCTAAATTACGAGTCTACAAAACACAATGGCACAAGAAGTCAACGAAGGGAGCAAATGTAAGTTCATTTAATTTTTTTTTCAAAGAAAATCGGTTGTTGAGTATTGTTGTTAGGCTCCACCCAAACCACCATCGGGACCTCCCATCATTATTTTTATTGTAGGTGGTATGACATACTCTGAAATTCGTTCTGCCTATGAAATTGCAGAAACTTTTGATCGTGAAGTTTATATTGGTAAGCGGCAAAGACAGCATTTTCTTTGTTGAATAGAATTCTTAAATGTCTTTTTCTTTTGTAGGTTCCACTCACATTATCACTCCTGATAAGTTTGTAACTGATTTGAGTAAATTGGACAAGAAAGCGCCACCACCAAAAGGATTGATTCCTCCTTATACAGGCTCTATTCACAAGTCTAACCCAGTCTCAAATCATGCTCAACCAAGCCTCCCCCCTCGTGCTGCTTCCTCTCTGCCCAACAGCAGCTCAAAGAGTCATAAACTATTAGGAAAATGGTAGAGAGAAAAACGTTTTGAAATCAAAATAAAAAAAAAGATAGGCATGGAACTTTTCTTTTTTTTTTGTCTATTTCTGACTATATAACTGTTTGACTATGTCTCTCACATGTTGAAGCAATAAACAGATTTATTTAGCTTTGACTAACCACACTATTTGGCAACAGAAAAATGTATGTATGTCTTAGTGGCTTATCGTATAGAGTTAAATCCTTCATCCTTACTGGATGAAAGCAATATACATAATTTTCCCGAAGACACTATAAGATCTTTGTCTGTTCTAGAATAGAAAGCTGTGTTAAGTGAAGACAACTATGCGCACCTCAGATATTCGTTTGGTGGTACACAGCGCTTCTGATTTTAGTGATTTTATTGGATCAAGTTGACTTGACTTTACCTGCTTTATGCTGAATAGCTTCTTTGACTAGAACAGCTAGGTATGTTTCATTGAAACTTAGAAATAACTGAGCATATTCTCTTCATACCACCAACAGAAGATGGACTTGTTTGTAAGATTCATATTGCAATCAGTGCCTGTTGTTCTGAAATTTCATTTTCTGTACTATAATCTTAAGGCAAAGCCATATTTTCAACAATTGATATGCGCCATAAATATACTACAGTGTCTTGATGTCTTCATTCTGTGGTTTTTTTTTCTTGGAAGTAAGAACAAAGCTGTTAGATACAGTAGTCGCTCGATTTAAGAGTGTTTGATTTAAGAGTGTGCTCAATATAAGAGTGCAATCCTTCAACTTGAAAATCGCTTCAAGCACTAAAACACCATTCGATTTAAGAGTATGCTCAATATAAGAGTGTATTTCTCAAGAATATGCACACTCTTAAATAAAGCGACTACTGTATATGTCATATTACTCAAACATGAGTGGTATACATGAATTCTTCTTATTTCACTGAAGAGAATTTTGTGCTTCTTTTTCAAACCCAAAAAAATATATTTTCTACAACTATCTATATGGCTTGATTTGAAGATAACCATATCAAGACTATCAGTCAAGCAACCGATGGTAAAAAAAAAGCAATATGTCTAGTTTTCTTAGAGATCCACTAATTGAAAGAGCATCTTTGATAGCCTTCTGCAATCGCTTTTCATCACAGCAGCAGCTACAACGCTTGAAGCAGTCAAGTCCAATGTCCTAATGTTCGTCAGTAATATGAAACTGTAATTGTAAATATATTATTCCTTCAAAAGGCATTTGAAACAATCCACATAAGCTTATGGCTGATTGATATCTCAAACACAGAAAGAGCTCAACAATTTCAACGAAGAAGCGCAAACATGGCTGAGCGACAAGATGCTGTATTACCGCTATAGAGAGAAGAAATAAGAAGAAGAAAAGGATCAATTAGCATAACAAACGACACATCCTAACTCGAGTTCTTAACTATGGATGAAAACCCGCATTGCCATATAGCAAGTCACATTGAATCAGAAAAACACCCTACCATAGATTAGCTCAAGTGCCTTGGCTGAATTTTTTTCTTTTCTTTCTCTTTTTTTTTGTTTTGTGTTGTTCTTACCCAAACTTCAACTAAAAATGACCTTCCTTGCAACTCTCAACCGTATGGCTCCTAGTGCTGCCAAGCGTGCTGCCACTACTTCCATCAAGCCTACTGCTGTTGCTCTTTCTCAAAAGCGCTTCAACTCCACTGCTGGCACTCAGGTTAGATAGTACACTAAAAATATTTTTTCGACAATCACAGCTGAAGACAAAAAAATTTATTAGATGACTGTTCGTGAAGCCTTGAACCAAGCTTTGGAAGAAGAAATGATTAAGGACCAAAACGTCTACATCATGGGTGAAGAAGTTGCTCAATACAACGGTGCTTACAAGGTAAATAAAGTTTATATTAGAGAAGAGTCTACACGCGTAGGGGTGGTGGTGTAGAGTAAATGTAGTGGGACAATTCGGGAAAAACAAAAAAAGATTGGGGTAGATTCGGGTTCCAAGGGGTGGGATGGAGTTTGAAAAAATTATATCTTTATCATCCCCGCACTCAAATTTTTCTCTTCATACCATAGGTTACCAAAGGTTTATTAGACAAGTTTGGCCCCAAGCGTGTCATCGATACTCCCATCACTGAAATGGGTTTCGCTGGTATCGCTGTCGGTTCCGCTTTCTGTGGTTTGAAGCCCGTCTGTGAATTCATGACCTTCAACTTTGCCATGCAAGTAAGTTGAAAGCATTTTAAAAGAGAGAGAAGTGTGATTGGAGAGAACAATGAAGATTAAACGTCGATTGGTTCTTTTTCTTTTTAGGCTATCGATCAAATCGTCAACTCTGCTGCCAAGACTCACTACATGTCTGGTGGTATTGTTAAGTGTCCCATCGTCTTCCGTGGTCCCAACGGTGCCGCTGCTGGTGTTGGTGCTCAACACTCTCAAGATTTCTCTGCTTGGTACGGTTCCGTTCCTGGTCTCAAGGTTGTCTCTCCTTGGAACTCTGAAGATGCTAAGGGTTTGTTGAAGGCTGCCATTCGTGACCCTAACCCTGTTGTCGTCCTCGAAAACGAACTCGAATATGGTGTCTCCTACCCTATGTCTGCTGAAGCCTTGAAGGATGACTTCGTCATTCCCATTGGTAAGGCCAAGATTGAACGTGAGGGTAAGGATATCACCATTGTTACTCACTCCAGAACCGTTGGTTTTGCCATGAAGGCTGCTGATGAATTGGCCAAGAACGGTATCTCTGCCGAAGTTGTCAACTTGAGATCTATCAAGCCTTTGGATACTGAAACTATCTTCAAGTCTGTTAAGAAGACCAACCACATCATTACTGTTGAAAACGCTTGGGCCGCTTTCGGTGTCGGTTCCGAAATTGCTGCTCAAATCATGGAAAGTAAGTGATATCATCATTGTTTTTAGCTGATTTGACATGTACTCAACTCTGTTCATTTTAGGTGATGCTTTCTGGCACTTGGATTCTCCTTTGACTCGTGTCACTGGTGCTGATGTTCCCACTCCTTATGCTGCCAACCTCGAAGCTCTTGCCTTCCCTGATGAACATGTCATCGCTAAGGCTGCCAGAGATAACTTGGATAAGAAGATCGGTTTCTAAATATCTTTAGTGTAAAGAAAATATAATATCTACTTCTTTTAATCATTTCTCTCCCCACTTTTTTTCTCTTTCATCATCAAACATGTTCTATAGATTAAATTTCACTTGTTTTTTGACAGCTCTCAAAAAAAATATAAATTATGTGTACAAAATTAGACATCACTCTTGTTGACGGGTAGAATCAGATAAGAAAATCGGAAGTCAAGAGATAGACAGGAAGGGAAGGAAGAGGAGGTTAAAAAGAAAAGGGGGATTAACGTTGGCCACATGTTGCACATCATTCATTTTCTTTTTAGGTATTTTGAGTGACGTTTATGGTTGCAATGGAGTGAATTATACTTTGAAAAAGTTTAATTTCTATGGACATCTTAAGGATCAAATTCAAGAACAGCAAGGGTCTACGTAATAAATGAATAGTCTTTTCGCATAATGATTTAAACATTCGAAAAAAAAAGAGTTTATTCTGCAAAAGTGCTCAATTTGAAAGAGTGCTAAACCCTGATTGGAAGAGGAGTAAAGTGCTAACTTGGTATGAAATAATTCGTTAATGACAACTTGAAAAATACCCAATTGATTCAATATTGTGAATCAAACGTATGCTGAATGTGTTTCGAATCATTAGACTTTGTGTAGTTTATTGTTAGACTACGTACATGTGCAAACAAGGAAACCAGCAGCAAAGCATAGAAAAAAGAAGAAGAAAAATCAAGGCTTCAGTTCATTCGTCATGTATATTGTTGAAATTGGGCTAATTTTCTATGATGATGAAAATGATGATACAATGTTTTAAATATCTCTATTTTCATTCATTTTTCTTGCTTTTTTGTCTTTCTTATTCATAACTATTCATTCTGAGCCTGTACTCTAGTGACCTAGATATAAGGTAAACTTTTTTTTTGATTTATTTCCAATGCTTTCCCATATAAAAGACATATTGCGGCAAAGAAAAGATCGACACCAGAGAAAACCTGTTAACAATCCTTTCAACAGACAACAACCATCAATGACATCTGCCGTAAAGCCTGTAACTATCGATATGCCCATGGACATGAGCCATGCTTCTACAATGAGCGAATACAACAAAATGCCCATAGATCATATTGTTGTTGATAAACAACCCCAACCTTCGCCAAATGAATTAGCTAAATCACTGGTTCGAGAAGACAGAAAGAGAAGAAACCAAATGCCCATCTACCCAGGGCTTGAACAATTCGAATTGCTTCGCAAACTTGGAGAGTAAGGATCAACATATCTTTCTTATACATATTCCATTTATTGACAATAACACACAATAGTGGTGCCTTCTCGAATGTTTTCGAAGCGCGCGATATTAGAACAGGCAACAAAGTAGCTTTGAAAGTTGCTCAAAAGCCAAATACAGCCGAGAAGGTTGGGTGTAGTTACCTGCTATTGCATCAAATGAGAATCCTAATTACATTATTTTTAGAATAAGGATCAACGCCATTTGCATTCCAATTTAATCAAGAAACCAAGGGCAACAGAGGTATAAATATTTAATAACAGAGAATGATATCATGGTGACTAATATCAAAATTACCTTTTTCTTAACTGTGCAGCGTGCCAATATTCTTAAAGAAGTCCAGATTATGCGAAGCATTCGACACCCAAATATTGTGCAATTACTTCACTTTAGTGAGACTCCGGAAAACTACTTTTTGGCTCTCGATCTATGCGAAGGAGGTGAACTGTTCCATCAGATTGTTAAATTAACTTATTTCAGCGAAGATCTTTCACGTCACGTTATTGTACAGTTAGCCTCCGCTGTAAGATACCTTCATGAGGAATGCGGTGTTGTACATAGAGATATCAAACCTGAGAATATCTTATTTGATCCTATTCCCATTATTCCCTCTAAGCGTCGAGTTTACCGCCCTACTGACAACATAGAAACTAAGGAAGACGAAGGCGAGTTTATTCCTGGTATTGGCGGAGGAGGCATTGGCCGAATTAAGCTAGCTGACTTTGGTCTATCCAAAGTCATTTGGAATAGCCAGACCTTCACTCCATGTGGTACAGTTGGCTATACTGCACCCGAAATTGTATGTGATAAAACATACTCTAAATCAGTAGACATGTGGGCTATTGGTTGCGTTCTCTATACCATTCTCTGCGGTTTCCCTCCCTTCTATGACGAATCAATTCCCACTCTAACAGAAAAAGTAGCGAAAGGCGAGTATACTTTCCTGTCGCCTTGGTGGGACACAATGTCCAATTCAGTTAAAGATCTGATCTCTCACCTGCTATGTGTTGATGTTCGAAAGAGATTTACAATTGATCAATTCTTCAGTCATCCATGGATCACTCAAGAGCCTCTTGTTCGCCATGATTCAGCTGAAGATGCAGCTATGTTGACAGATCAAGATATTCAGAACAGGTTTGCAGCTAGTCACAACCAGAGAAAGCAATACGCACACAACAACAAATTTGAACGTCAAGAACAACAAGAACTGCAAAACATCAATCACAAGGTTGCAAGATCAAGAGAGCTGACACCACCTCACATTGAGCAAGATGATGATCTAATGGTTGACGATGATGCTATGGTCTATACCACACCTGATGCAAACACTCTTCGAGGCATCTTTGATGTTACTTATGCTGTTCAACGCATGGGCGAAGAACAATCATTAATAGATAGACAACAACAGCAGCAGCAGCAACAGTTGCGCAACAGACGAGGCGATGCAGACCCAAAACAGAGATTGAAGCAACAATTTCAGCAACAGCATCCAAAGCAACATAATTATGTTCAAGTTCCATTGGCTCAACAGACGCACAACTTACCAATTGCACAGAAACTAGCAAAGCATAGCCGTGGTGTAGCAGAACCTGTGCCCTATCGTCATCGAGCACAACCGCAACAAAAACCTATTGTCACAAACAAATTTAGTCCAAAAGGCGATTTTCAATTGGACCTCAATGGTGCTACACTGCTGAAAAACCGTCAAGCAAACAAAGTCTATACATGATTTTAATTGTACTGTTTAAAATAAAGATTACTCACTAGGAAAACTAAAACTGCTCATTTTGAGAATCAGGGTTGCCCAACTGTGCAACTTTAAAGAATGCATTTTGTTCAGATATGCACAAAGGCCTTTTAGATAGACAATGTTCCAAGCACAAAATATTTCTAAAGTCGAGTTGCTTTATTTCGGCGTTCTCTCTCTCTCTCTCTCTAGCCATAGACTAGGATTGTTAAGAAGGATTATGATAAAAGATACACAACTCCACATTGTCAACTGATCATCGACTGTTCAATCTAATTTGACATATGTAGAAACGAACTATAAGTCATTTTACAAATTATTCACGTAAATTGGAAACATTCAAAGTATTGAAAATAAAGTTCAAGTAGTAGTCTAGAGCAGTTCATATTGTCATTTTTTGCCTTTAGCTTGTCAATAACTTTACAGCTATACTCGTCTGCATTGGCATTGATAGGAGTTTATAAGGATGTTGTTCCAAAAAGTGTTGCTCTTGTAGCTTTTGCCTGGGGCTGAACAATACAGACTAAATCTCTCTAATAGATTAAGTCATAAATCGACTTGGACCAATATAGAAACTTGGTTTATTAACAAAAATTCAGTTGTTTTAGTATTCGTATCCATCGAATTGGTCAACAATTAAAGCACGATTCGATGACGACAAGAGGATGATCCCTTTCTCTAAGTTCAAATAGGTTTTCTTGCTCATAAAGACAAGCATGGGCCATAGAATCGCGAACAGCGGTCCTTGTATTGATAGCTCATAGCTAAGAAGATCTTTTTTTTGCCCCTCGCTCAGACTGCTCTTGTATTCAATCCATTGTCAAAATGGTCTTTCTGATCAAGAGTAAACATGTAGATATCTTGACGAAAGTATTCAAGCTATTGTAGCGCCGTTTGATTCCAAGCTGAATAAGCATTTCAAAGAAAAGTTCTCTAGTCAGTTATTGTACAGGTTTTGTATGATCGTTCATATCATACTCTGCGCATAGAGTACTAGAACTCATCATTTCTTATTATCAAAGTATAATGGTCATTTGAAAGAAATGGTATGTTGCATGCGAATATCAACTTAGCTTGTTACTTTTTGAGTTTGAGAATGGTATTTATTAGTGATATCTTTGCGACTTTGACAAGTGCATTATTTGAAAAAGCAACAAACTTTAGAGTATCTCTTCAGACAGTTTATCATAAGCTGAGAGAATTTGAATTTACAAACAAACATTTACGATTCAATAAAGCTTAATTTCTGCAAGCCAAAAGATTCGTATCTAGTACACTGAGTCACAGGGTTCGTTACACTTAACAACCTCATTATGTCATCGTGTTCGCTTTGGCATTATGTTTACTATAGCAGACTTCATGTATTGTTACGTTCGGCATATTCATTATCTTCGCTGTGCCACCGTATTAATTTTTTGTTGTGCTTGCTCTGTTGTTATGTAGATTGTACTTTACAGACTCAAACATCCTATGCTTACCTCATTGTCAGTTTTAACAATGACAAGCATTTGCGAATTTAAAAAATGAATTTCTGAGCGCTCTATGTCTAAAAATATCTCGATTCTTTGTTTTTACACGCAACAACCCCTTGAGTTTGATGAAGCCATCTATCGGTGTGAGATAAACTGCTTGAAGGGATTTTATAAAAGCCTTATTGCAATCAAGAGATACTTTCTAAACGATCTTGTCAAAGCCGCATTTTTTGAATCCCAAAAGTGTCAAGTCAAGTTTCAGGGCTGCAAGTAATTATTCAAAGGCCGTCAACTTAGAAGAGGAAAATCCAGTAGTACAATTGAGATTTTCAATACAGTTTTTTTTCTCGGCGTGCAGTCTATTTGTGGAAATAATGTACAGTCAAATACGATCAAGACAGACAGCAAGGCTGATCAGCCGCTATGCTTACCGATCAAGTGCCCTTCATACCTCAGTAAGTTCTCAACAAGCGATCGTGACTCAGGCTATTCCCAGCAACTACGATTTCGACGTTATTGTTATTGGTGGTGGCCATGCAGGCACAGAAGCCTGTACTGCTGCTGCTCGTTCAGGAGCAAAAACCCTACTCTTGACTCAGAATGTGAATACAATTGGTACAGTAATCTATAAAAGTGATTTACAAAGGTAACAGCTAAATGGTCATTCTATAGGTGAAATGTCTTGTAATCCTTCCTTTGGAGGTGTAGGTAAAGGTGTCCTTGTTCGAGAGATTGATGCATTAGATGGGGTTTGTGGTCGTATTTCGGGTAAATTTAGACTCAGGATCATTGTTTCGATTTGCTAAGAAGCTGTATATATAGATCTTGCTGGCATTCAGTTTAAGGTGTTGAACAAGTCAAAAGGACCTGCAGTTTACGTAAGAAATCACTGCATGTAGTATCAGTCACTTGCATAACTTGAATGTTTTAAACAACCATAGGGCCCTAGAGCGCAGATCGATAGAAAGCTGTATAAGAAGCACCTGCATGAGTTCCTCGAAAATTATCCCAACTTGACCATTCAAGCAGGCAGTGTGTCAGATCTTGTATTAAATGATGGTATGAGCGAACCAGAATATCAGCAGATGGTAAAGAAAGGTGCTTCGCAGTTAGTTAAAGGAGTCAAACTGGGTAAGAAAAGTAGTAGTGAAGCAAATGACAGATTGAGCTTATTCTCTAATCGATTACAACAACAAAAAAGAAAACGGACAGGTTATTCGAGCACCCAATGTAGTCATTACTACAGGTACTTTTTTGGGAGGAGAAATTCATCTTGGTAAGACAAATGCCCACTATTTGTAATCTTAGTTACTGACTCTGTTCTTATATGCGCCCTTTAAGGTTTGAAAACATGGCCTGCCGGTAGAATAGGTGAGAATCCCTCAATTGGATTATCGAACTCTTTACGATCTGCTGGTTTTAAATTAGCACGATTGAAGACAGGTAAAGAAACACGCATATATGCATGACTTGGAAAAAAACTGAAAAAGAGAGAATGATTAAAGTAAAAGCAATATAGGTACACCTGCTCGCTTGGATTGTAGAACAATTGATTATAGAGGACTGCTTGTACAAGAAGGTGATAGACCACCTTCCCCATTTTCTTACTTGAACAAAACTGTACCTCATGCCGTAAGTTAGCTACATCATGGCTCTATTTAGTCAATAATTTATTTATCTCTCTTTATGAAGGACAATCAAATCTTTTGTCACCAAACACGCACAAACGAAAAGGTTCATAGATATATCGAGCAACATTTTGATCAAAGCATCCATATTAGAGAAACAGTTAAAGGCCCTCGATATTGTCCTTCATTGGAATCAAAAATTAAGCGATTTAGAACAAAAGAAGCACACAACATCTGGTTGGAACCAGAAGGCTTGGATACCCATATTGTTTATCCTAACGGCATTTCTAACACAATGCCTGAGGACATACAAGTTAACTTTTTAAGAATGATCAAAGGTCTCGAGAATGTAGAGATGCTAAAACCAGGTAAAAGAAAACAAAATGCAATACAGAAACCATTTCTCTTTTGAAATTCATGCTGACAGTTGAGAATAGCATATGGTGTTGAATACGATCATATAGACCCAAGAGAGCTCAAGTCGACGCTCGAAACTAAACGTATCAGTGGTTTGTTTTTGGCTGGACAGATCAATGGTACAACAGGATACGAAGAAGCAGCAGCACAAGGCATTATGGCAGGTATCAATGCTGGTCTCCATGCTCAAGGAAAACCACCTTTTGTTCTTGACCGATCCGATGCATACATTGGTGTCTTAATTGATGATCTAATCACTAAAGGCGTTGAAGAGCCTTATCGTGTATTCACAGCAAGATCGGAGTATCGACTTTTACTACGTGCTGATAATGCAGATACAAGATTGACAAAGAAAGGTAGATTTCTGTGAATGTAATTTATTATCACCTCTTCTTACTCTCCATTGGTTTTATAGGCTATGAAGCAGGAGTGGTGTGTAAAGAAAGATGGGAGCACTATGAAGCATCTTCCTCCGCATTGCAATCTGCCATGGATGCTTTAAGGGATATCAAAATGTCTGCTAAACGTTGGGCAGAACACAACATCAGTCCTAGCACAAGACCTTCCAATAGCTTGATGAACGACAATGGTGTATTAAGAAGGTAAGCTTTCTTTCTATCGGACAGCGTTTCATATAACTCATCGCACATAGTGGTTTGGACCTTTTGACATGGCCCAATATAACACTAAATCAATTTGAAACATTGGTACCTGAACTTAAGGATTTAGATCCTACTTTACAAGAGCGTATTATGATAGAAGGTATTGTCTGAAAGTAATACCAAAATTATTGCAATTGACTTTTTTCTTTATAGGACGTTATAAACCCTTTTTAAAGCGTCAAGAGATTGAGGTTCAGTCCTTGAAGAGGGACGAACATCTGGCATTAGATATCAACTTGGACTATTTGCAGTAATGTATCTCTCATTATGAACATAATAGACTCAATTCTTTAACTTTTTTTTATATAATTCCAGAATGGATCAGCTTTCCAATGAAGTCAGACAAAAACTGGCAACTGTTCGACCTGAGACATTGGTTAGTCTGTAATTATCAAAAAAACAGAAAAATGTACTAACTCCTCTGTCAATAGGGTGCTGCAAAGCGAATTGAGGGAATGACTCCTGCTGCAATGGTAGTTTTGATGAAATACGCAAAGCGCAAGTACAATACAAAGATCCTTGATAATTAAGCTATGACAGACAATAAACAATGCATGCTGTGAGTCTGAATAAGAAGCTGTAAACTATGCTATTTTTACTATTATTTAATTAAGCTTGGATGATAATGATTGATTCCTACTATGTTTTTCATTGAATATAGCGCTATAACCATAAGACTAGTTCGTTTGTTGTCAGGCTTTGCTCTGAAAGAAATTTTATCACAGTTATCAGAATACTTTCTTTCGGCAAAAAAAAAATCCGTAAATTTTGAGACCAAAATGCTTATTCACAACTTATGATAGTATGTGTTGTGTCGAATGATTATACTTGTCGTCTTTATTTATATCTGGTTCTATTGTTAGTTCTGAATATGTATACTAGAATATTCCAGGATGACTAAATGAGCTATGATTTAAATTTTGTAATTGTTTACAAATGATCAATGAAAATGTCATTGCTTATATCCAATTTGTGTTGCTCAATCCAAATCAGGTGCAATGACGTGAACGCTTTAATTTTATCCCCAAAAGCTCTCGAGTTATGGATTGGTGGATTACAAATGGCCTCATCAACCACTTTACACGACATGGAAGGCACACGACATGGAAGGTACAAGCCATAGTCGTTGTGTTCTATCTTCGGTTTGGTTGTCATAGTGTTTAAGGAGTAAGAATTTACAATACAAGAAATTTAGGCTTAGTTTTTTTTTGTTTACTCGAAAACTAGATTTCGCGTAGCTTTTGTTTTCTGTCAAGTATTGGAGCCTGCTCTCACTTGCCTTTCCTATTACTTGATTTGGTTAACGTTGCTTGTCACTATGGTTTCCCAGTTTGTAGGATCCGTTTTCCAAAACAAGTGTCTGAATCTGAAGTTAACATAAAGCTAAAAATATTGGTGGAGGATGCGAAACCATCTAAATTCAGGCCGCCGAGAAAGATTGGTCAGTTTAATTATTGATTATAAATCCAAGCAATCATGCAAAGGTGCGGTAAATTTATTTAAGCAGTAAAAAAAATCGCTATTCTTAACAATTACAAATCAATTCTTTCTTTTCTTTTAATAAATACAAGTTTGTTTTCTTTCTTCTTTTCTGCTTTTTTTTTAGATCAAATCAGAAAATACATTAAATTTATGAAATCGAATATCAGTCGAAAACGTAAACACAATGACCGCCCAGTACCTTGTCCTTACAAAAGACAACAACTTGAATCCAATCACCCAGAGAAGCATATCAAATCCCATTCATTTGGACATAGTCAGGCACTTGCACTTCTACAAGCTATTGAGCTTAATAGACGACAGAAACTTAGCAAAAGATGCATCGGTATGCCTTGTTCTTAAGATATAGTTAAAGCTTACTCACTCTATCAAATAAGCCCATTTAGCATTATTTGTATCCCAAGCATGGGAGAGCAAACCATGTCAAGAAAAAGTGCAGCAGCTTTATTATATGATGAATAATCTACTCGACACAACTGGCATGGATACCAATGAACCTTTTGAAGTTTCATTACAAAATTTTTGTTCTAATACAGTATCTACGCCAACCATCTGTCCAAGTGTTACTTTACTTATTGCAATAAGCTATGTCGAACGTTTAAATAAGGTAAATTCGAACAAATCGGACGTTTCTTTGATTTACTAATTTGATCAAATTTGTCACCTTTATCTTCTTAGCGATATCGCGATTTGAAAGGAACACCTGGATGTGGATCTCGAATGATTATGGTTGCCTTTATCATGGCATCCAAATATATACATGACAGCCTTCGATTAATTATCTATACCAACACACGAAAGCCCTTGACAACCTCATATGCTTCACCTATCACACCGCCTAATTCACCACCTCACTTCTATCGCAACACAAATACTGATAACGGTAGCCACAATGAAACCAATGATACCATAATTGCTAAAAGCACCCAACAACCCAACCCCAAACACGACCGAAATATATCCATAGAGAAGTCTGCTATTCAAGATCGCAACATGAGAATAGCACGTATGGAGAAGGAATTTCTCTTTTTTCTAAATTATGATCTTTCCGTTCAGGATCCGTCGCTTCTCGTTCGATGGGCCCATACTTACGAAGACAGCAACAAACAAACCGAGTCAACTTATTCCGATTATACCTCAGCAGACGAAGGCGATGACGAAATGGATGATGAAGACTAATAAAACGAAAGCAAAATATACCACATTCATCACCAACTGACACATTCTTTTCTTTTTCTTTTCTTTTTATTTCTTCTATCTACTAATTTATTAAAGAAATCATTTTTTTTTACAGAGCAACAGTCCTATTAATAATCAAAGCGTGATTTGTAAGCAATTGTATTGAGAGGTGAAAAGGCGATATCTGTGCTGAAGGTTCGAAAACCATGCAGTCATTGTCAAATGCTTACTACACAGAGAAAGTGCTCTTTAAGAAAATGCATGGTATATATATCTTTTGCTTTCTTTTTTGTCAGTAAGAATTATTCCTTTTCGAATATTATTTGATCAGAAACTTCAAATATAAATGCAGCAGATTTGTGACAAGTCTCTCTTTCCCTTTCTTTTCAGTCTGGAGTAAATAACATTGCTCTTGTCATTGTAGTTGCTCTCGTTTTGATGATCAATGTAGCTAGATAGATCTTTAGGGGAAATAATTGAAGAATTAAGATAAGTTGAAAAATTGAAAGGGTCGTGTACAGTTAAAACCTGTGATAATTTATCCTAAAAACAATTGCAAGTTTCATCTGATCTGCGTTAGACTTTTGACTTTGGCGGATTGTCATCAAAGCAAATTTGATCATTCTTAATATATACAAATATGTATACCATGAATATTACACTAAGGAGCTCAAAGGATACATTGAGTTTCAGTATATTCACAGAAAAAGCATGCTGATTTTTCCGGCGAATGACTATTATTCTGCATAAAGGATAGATAGTGGTTTGTTGCCTGTTCTCCTTTCTTTTCTTTGGTAACAAAAGGGAGCGAGCATTTCGCGATCACTCGTTTATAAAAATAGAGTCAATTTTTTATAGACCCAGAGTGGAAGGCGGAAGATCGGCCCTGAATGATACCTTCGTCATGTAACAAATTAGCAGCCAGTCGATCTCGGATTTACGACTATTTCCCCGCATCTGTAAGCTATAGATAGAATGTGGTTAATGTTATGGTCATGAGTTTGGAACATTCTATGCTGGTTGTTTATGATGAGTTTCTTCTTCGTTTTGCTACCACATTTAGGAGTATAGTAGTCGTTCTATTGAAGAGCGTCAATATTCTCGAGAAACAAACTCCTATAGTGAGTACACCCTCAAGTTGACTATGCTGTTGAATTGGGTAATTACTGTATGTCCCTTCAACAAACTTCACAACTTCAGACATCCTTCTGGTTTAGGGTGGACTAAGTATTTAATTCTTTTTTTTTTTGGACGTCTTGCTAGACACTCTTCCAATAAGCGTTAGTCAAAACGTTTTAGATTGGGGTTAGTTTAAATGACAATTTCTTTTACTAATAGATGTGCAGTCTGATACATCTTGTCGTTTTCTGTTTAACTGCTGCAACACCGATTAAGTATCTCCAAATTCAGAAAATTAAAAGCACAAATGCATTTCAGTTCTTCGAGTTCCATAATATGCTATGCAAGTAATCCAACAACAAAAAATCTGCTTCTGCACCACTTGATTAAACAGAATTAATTATACTATGCAAATGTCCCTCATACAGTATTTAGATAGGCAATATTGTTACGTATAGGTGAGTTGGTATTACTGTTACGTGCTAATCCTCGTATCTCATTGTGATCGCAGTAAATCCTTACTGAAATAAGACTCTGTATTCATTATATAGCAAAACAAAACAACCTTACTGGCTAAGTTATCTCAACAAGCAATGAAAAGGAAATAGCACATCTGTTTGATAGTTTTTTCTGGAGGTATAAGAGGCAAAGCCAAGACAGGTGGATCCTTCAAGAAGAGACTGGCCCTGAAAAAACAAGACCTTCATACGAAAGACAGCATAATGAGTTGTTTGAATTGCTCCAAGAGAGCAACATACACCAAATGAAAGCCTATGCATTCTTTGAATATACAGCTCTCAAACAGAAAAAAAGAAGCTCTCTTAATGGTTGGATCGTTGATAAGATCAAGACTGTTTGTTTCTGGCAAAAATTGTTTGTGAAACTGGGATTCGAAATAGAAAATGTGCATTTCTAAGTGTCTCCTTGTTTCAACTCTTTTTTTTTTTCTTAATAAGACCTAACAAAATGAAGCTTCTTGCTACTGCAACAACCTTGTTTTCTTTAGCCTCTGTTGTTTTGGCCTATGAGGCTTCCAGTGTTCCTTGTCTCATGTGGTCCCCTAAAAAGTAAGCAAAGACAAGTAGCCGAAAGAAAAACCAACAACTAACGTCTGTGAATTTAGTTACATTGTAGACAATGCCAAATCTAACAGCCAAATAGTTCTCAGTAGCTCAGATGCCACTTCAACTATTTTATCTTCTTTGTCCTCGGATATCTGTTCTGCTAAAGTGATCACTTTGGTCAATCAACCCGAGGTATACTACAACTTTTGAGAATAGGATAGCAAAGATAAACAACTTCAGGACATGACAGTAATACAATTACATTAGATTCAAAGCACAACTCTAGCTCGTCATGGCTACGAAAATGCTTTCAGTCAATTGAAGGTATGAATAAGCATTGCTCTAAGAAAATTACGCGTGTCTAGCTATATTGATATACGATTTGCTTTAGGAATATAACTCAGAAGCTACTACCCGTACCCAAATCAAATACATCTCAAACGGCGTTGATGTTGAGCAAGTCGCAAAACAAATCGCTAGTCAGTGTGATGCCGAAGTATCAATTTTGGATCCTTCTGGTAAGTTTGGTACATAGGATTGGACGTCTCTCTTTCTTTCTAACGCGTGCTTCTTCAACCGAAAACAGCTGTTACCCGTGATAATTTCGTTGCAAAGAATGCTCCTGTTGTTGCCATTGTGCCTCTTCCTTCTTCAAACAATGATGTTGGTATACTCGAAGACAACAGTAAGTGATGTGTAGATATGTAGCTAGTGAGCAATTAAGTGAAAAAATTATGGTTGTATAGACAAATTATTGGATCAAGTACTTGAAACTGTGAAAGAAGAAGTTCATGATGATTATGTGGTTATCTATACCTCAAGCTCTGCCAAGGTAAGCATGCGCATGCAAAGAAGCGAGTTAAAAACTGTATACTGATTGGTGTTGCTTAGTCTTCCTCTAGCCAGACTTTAAAACGCCGTGCTCCTCAAGCTCCTCAAGATTTGCCCATCTTTAAGAAATATCAATTATTTACACCTGGTGTCTTTATGGTTCTTGGTGTTGTTTTTCTCTTCATGTTTATTGCTGGCACAGGCATTACTTGGTTGGTTGGTATCCAGACCCCTCTTCGTTTCGAAGGTCCTGCTAACAAGCAAAAGAAACAACAATAATTTTTTTTATTCCCCTTATCCTTCCATACTGTTTCCTCTTTTTTGTCTAATGTATGCGTTTATCTATATGTATGCACACATTAATATATATGCAGAATGAACCTTATGAAAGAGTGTGTATGTCTGGTATGTTTATTGTTAAATGCTAATTTGTTGGTTGATGAAATGAGGTGATGGTTTGTAAACATATGAAGAGCTATGATATAATGCAACTTCTGTAAATTTTGCTACACTGACAACAGAAGTGTCACAGCTAGTAACAGCTAATCCTGTATAAATATCACGAGCTAGAATAAGAGGTACAGTGGCAAAGGTTTCCCATTGGCCTGACTCAATCTGTTGTGTTTGTGCTTCAAACATGTTGTGTGATTTTTGTCGGATCAGTCGTAATCGATAGGGAGGAGATGCTCTCATCTTTTTGATTAGTTTTGTAGATTGGAAGTTGGCATATCTCACTTGTACAAAGATGCCTTCGGCTGGTGAGATGCCAAGCATAATCAAGGGCGAACCATGACCCAAGTGTTCTCGAACCATAATGCCTGCCTTAGCACACTTTGCAAAAGCAGAATGAGATCGAACAGTGGCTTCGATCACACCTTGTGCACCCAGTGGCTGGTAAACAAATCGAAATGCATCTTCGTTGTTGTCGATGTCTGCACCTGATCCCCATAGAGTAAAAGTAGAACCTGAGTCTGCTGAGACTGTACCGGGTAATCCTATACGACTCTCTTGACCTACATCCGTTGTTTGCCAATCGCCAGGTAAGTTTGGATTTGGAGGCGGTCCTGGTAATGGATCTCTTGGATGTGCTAACTTTGTTTGTAATAAAGGTGCCAGCTTCTTAGCCAACAAAGTATGCCCCGCATCCGTCAGATGTCTCTAGAATAAGATAGAATTGTCATCAAAATGCGAGATAAGAGGAATCTGTCTCAGGTATAACTTACACTATCCTTATAATAGTTAGAGCCATAACGGAGCCATGATGTGGTGTCAATAAAATATATATGCTGATCTCCTTGCTGGTGAGTCATCTTGGATACTGCTTCTTGAGAAGGTCGGAACATGTCCCCTAATGGCTCTGATAGAATGAAAATAGGCGCATTCTCACTCAATCGTTTGCGAATCCGATCTAGGAAGCTACACAAGACTTGAAGGTATTCTTCTGAGGTATATTCTGTCTGATGATCATTAGCGCCCAATAAGATGACGACACTCCAAGGTGTAGGTACCACGCCTGTTTGAAGAGGCTTCTCTGTCAGTAAAGACCAATCAAAATACTTGGTGTCCATGCCATCAATCAGTGTTGCGTTTTTGTAAGCAATATGGGAATGCTCTAAACCAAGTAAGTCGCTCGTAAGCCAAGCGTAACTGGAAAATAAGTTTTGGCTAGTTTCAAGACCCAAAGTGAGGTCATGGCCAACAAATTCAATCAAGGGTGCAGTGGTAGAAGTAGGAGAGACGGTGACACCTGTATCGTCTACCAGAATAGCTTGTAGGCAAATAGACATGTCTTGTGGATCGACATCTGTTGCTACCACTAACAGTTCATGCGGACCATCGTTCTCTAGACCTTCAGGAAACAAATTAACTAATCTGGAGGTATTTCTAAAAGCAATCTGTTGATTGTTGAGTTGAACAAGTATTGAGGTGGGCCTGCTAAGTTGGAGACTGATAGATCGTGTATGCTCTAGTGTTACTCTGAAATAAGCGCCGGGCCAGCCGTTTTGTGTGTGGTTAGAAGAAGCATGCCATCTACCAACGTAATGGATATTTGAGTCTTGAAAAGATATCTCTTTGCCAAGAACAAGCAAGGTATAGGTAAGTAATAAAATAAAGTAAGGACACAGCATGATATGCGTGTATTTCTTGTTTCTGTATTCTTTGTGTGTCTTCACTCTCTCAGTTTCACTCTTAACGAAAAATTAAGTGTATTTATTTCTTTCTCCTTCTCTGACTCTTCTATCTGTATGCAAATGCGTATATAAATGTATGTGTGTGTATGCAAGTGTTGCTTTGAAATATGCTGAAAGAAAGAAAAAGAAAAGAGGGAAAGAGAAAAAAATATCACTCAATTTCCAGAAATAGGCTCATCATTAAAGCCTCTTTTTTTCAAATGCTTACAATAGCTTTTCTTTATTAATTGCTTTATGAAGAAGCGCTATTTGATTGTTCGATCTGAGCCACCAAATTGTTATACTTGCAAACTGCAAGCTAACAATTAGCTTTTGATCGCTAATCATGGTAACCTAAAAACATTGCTGTATTTTCTAGCAAATGTGGAATAAATCTAAATGGCCAATGAATTAAGACAGTCACATTTAATATTTGAGTAAGTTCATCTAGTTATATCTTAATTGCCATTGGCTATTCTTCTCTTCTTGCAGGAAGGAAAATACTTTGATCTTGAATTTTTCAGATTCGAATTGGCTGGTTTTTCTAGCTGAGAAGGCAGGATTTGGCTGACCAAAAGCCATACAAGAAAAACCCGAAAAACCGATTACAAGTGAAGACAGAACGTCTCTTGACTTATTGCCCTACCACACCTCATAGAGACACGATTTAGATTGACATACATCAAACTATCAAGTGCGATTTATTTTATTCTCTTCTACGAACAGTGGGTGCTCCAATTTTCGAAAGTACCAGAGGCACGTTTGAGGGGTCATATACGATGCATGCTATACCTTTTTGCCGCCCATTTCCTTGAGCTACCTTACAATGTATCTGCAACGTCTTACTATCTACACTAGTTTCTCTATCTCCAATAGATTGTACGAAATGCTTTCAATCTATCAAGACAGTACAAATCTAGCTGATTTTTCAGAGTTGCATAATGCACAATATTAGATATATACGTTGCCTCCTCCAGATATCACTTCTGTTCTTTCGCTGTCTTCCAGCTTGTTTGGATGTCTGTTTTCTATGAGCTAGCGGAGGAGGGTGTCCTTTCACTTGAGGATACGCTTTTGTATTTGAGAGTTCCGAAAATTATGCCAAAATGCTCACTAACGTAGTTTTTCCAAAGATTGATGGGTAGCTTCTTGGTGTTGTTCTCCATGAAATTCCTCATCATACTGGCTTCTAGCCCAGCATAAGTCAGCAGGCAGTCTCTTCTTGTTCAATTAGTCCTTTTTTTTTAAATTCAAGAGATCTACATCATTTTTTTTTTTGCTGTTCTTGGTTTTGTTGGATATTTTGGCAAAGATATAGTTATGCATAGCTGTGTCAAAGCAAGTCAGATAAAGAAGACCGTTGCCATGCTGCTTCGTTGCCATGCTGCTTCTTTGCCCTTTTCGTAAAGCCGGCTATAGAAAGCTCTTTATCACTGAGTCTTCCCTTGTGCGAGCGTATTGGTATAGGTGTCTCTTTTTGGCTATCAAACGAACTTAATCCCCTTTTTCTTTTTTATAGCCTCGCACGATATACATGTAAGATCAATTTTAATGGCTATAAACGCTTGTCTGTCTAGATGTACCTGCTGGTAACGCAAAATGTAGACAAGTTCGACTATGCCCTTCATAACGGACTGTGTTCTTTCAGTTTAACACAATTGCTATGCTGAAGCTCACATACATCACAGATATAGATGCTCAACTGCTTCTATACCCAAGAACAATTGTGCAACTAAGATAGTCCACTCAGATCATAAGCGTCACAGACAGAACAATGGGAAGCGACATTTCTTCTTATACATCAAGAGTAAGTTCATTTGAGCCGCGCAATAATCATAACGCATCAGAACAGATGGACTACCGTCGAAGCAACTTGAGAACCTTAATGGATTTCAAGAAGCAAAGTTAGATGCTGGCGAAGAATGGTTTAAAAGCATATGAAATCAATCCGATACCACTTGCTTCGTGGTCAGGAAGACAGACGACGAAGTAAGTAGTTTATCATGCTTTTGTTATGTTTCTGTTCATAGAACTTTTTGGGTTAACGATACTTTATATATCGTGGAAGTAAGTAATAGTTTTGCTAATCCGTGTTCTTTTCCAGATACTGTCAGACTTTGTAAGCATGCCTTCTTGACAAGTTGTGTTGCAAATATTCCTCTGTCTCTGCGTGTCTCATCGGTTGAGCTTATTTTTGCTGATAAATGCTTCTGGATCAAGCTATAATTTTTTTGAACATTTCTGAAGTATCTAGCGTGACAAAGCTCTTCAGGTTTTTAGTATCATAGTTTGTTCAAAAGTATAAAGCAGGAGCCAGGTAAGGCCAGCTCTGATACGCATTTGCATAATTTATGCAAAATGGAAGATACATCAAGAGGATTAGTGATATGGATAACAACTCCTCCTCGAAGACGGTAATAAGTATTGTCTCTGTTTCTTGAAAATTTATCTCTCTGTTGAAATCGAAAGAGAGTAATCTATAAACCCCTCTTCTCCTTCAAGTCTCTTTTTTTTTTTTGCATAGATGATCTTTGATTTTCCCCACTAAATCCTGTGACAGTCTTAGTTTGTTGGTCATTTAGATTATTCCGCTTTTCGGTGGTCCAAATAAAGTCTAGTGTGTGCGGTCTGCAAAGTGAAATCAAAAGAAAATTTCTCTACTTTTTATCCGATCTTAGTTCTTTCTCTTTCCTATCTCTTTCTTTTGTGAAATGGAAATGCATTCAATTCAAGCATTATGTAAGTATAGATTAGCGCTTGAGGATTGCTTGATATTGACTAGGTGCATTCATAGCTCAACAACAACAAAGCAATGTCATGAAACGGAAGCTGGCTTCACTAGATGCATCAGAAGTAAGCTAAATATTTCTACATAATTTGTTCCGCTTATGTTAATTCTTTGTGATAGCTTGAACTTTCTGTAAACAAACGAATAGATTTGAGTAATAAAGAGTTCTCAGATAAACCAATACGTACAGCACAGTTTCCTACAAGTACTCATAGCTATCAAATCTCAGCAGCTGCAAGAGCCAATTTAGGAAACACAATAGTTCATACCCCCATAGAAGAATTATCAGAAGATACTACAATGATTGAGGATGCGCTTACAGATGAGGAAGAATCCTTGAATACGCCTTCTTATCAGCCAATTGAATTGAGCACAGAAGATGAAGGCGACATAGAAAACGGAGGTTGTATTGGACAATTGGAACGTGGATGGGATCAATTGTTCAGAGAGATGTATTAGAATAACAGACAATAGATTAATAAAGAGCTGGAATCAATTACTTGTCATTATAGAACAAAAACAATTAGCGCTTTCTTTTTTATTTTGAATAGAATTCAATAAATCAACATAAATACAAAAAAAAAAAAAGACACGCTGTGTAATCGATTTAAAAAAGAAGGAGGAGGAGAAAGGATGGGCGGGCAAAGAATTGTTTTGCATCATTCTTGTAAGCCTGCACTCAATACTTAGAAAATAATAGAAGGTATTGAGTCAATTGATTTGGATGCTAGCATTTCTAAAGGAAAAACTATGATATCGATCATTTATGAAGGCGTAAATGATGGCGAATAATCATTGACTACCAGTCTTGAGTACATTTGAAGCTCCTGCTTTCTTTTTCTTTTTTTTAAAGATCAATATCTTTGGCATAAACTTGTTCTTCTCAGTAATTTCATTAAGTCAAAAAAAAGAAAAACGATGATTTTGACATGTTGGCATTCAAAGTTGTATAAAACAACAATTTTTTATGGAGCCAACTGTATGCTCTAGGAATCGGTCAAGTCTCTCCTGTACAGTTTGCATGAAAAATGTGTGTGATAGATCCTTCAAGACATTGCATCTTGAATTCTTTTTGGATCAAGTACAAAAAAGGAATGCATTCTACATGAATCAACTTTCTTTTTTCTATATCAGGTAAAAATCGATGACTAGATGAACAAAAATAGGTTTGTTACAACGAGGCAGACATTCCCTATTTGATCAAACACGTCGCTGCTCTACTGAACGAAACAAGTTAATGGCAACGAAAGATAAGCGAGGACAGACGCCTTCTTTTATTAAGGATTCTTAAGGGTGCTTCTTGTACTCATCTCCCTCCCTTTTTCTTATTCATTGTTTGTGTATTCAGTAGTCAAAAGATCGACACAGAATTTCAAAGTTTGATTGCGCCAATAAGACTTGTGATCAGAGTTTGATTCACAAGCACTACGATCTTCCCCTTCCACCCACTCCATCAACACGAATAAGCATTTGTCTTTGCCATATCTCGTTTTACATGTTTTCTTTTATAGAACCTTATTTCTTCAATCTATGAGCGCGCATGGATTAATTGTTGCTCAATCACCTCTTGCCTGTTGTGCACATCACTGCTACTGTATACTTGACGATGATCTATCTTAGCTCTTCTCTTTGAAGCTACTTTTTCGACCTTCCATTATCCTATCTACGTCCTGTTATGTTCATCAAGAATAAGTTTTTGTCTGCGCTACACATTATGAATGATATCCTGTGTGCTGCAATCAGTTCAATAACAATATCCATACATGTGGATAGCAACCTCGGGTCTTCTTTTTCAGCTTGTTGAAACTATCTCTTACTTTCGATCCTCAAGATATCTCAACCCCCTTTTTTGTACCTTCAAATCTGTTTTAGGATACATTTTAGCCCAATTGAGTTGTGCGCCCATGCGATTTCCATTTTTCGAATTACGGGTTTCTGAGGATTAGGCCGTCAAACCCCGATTGTTCAACTTGTGCTTTCTTCAAGGATCAAAGCGATGATTTGCAGCTTATGGTAGAACAAAACAAAGTACAGCCAGGCTTATAGATTTTGGCGTTTTCAAGAATAAAGGGCTAAAGTAAGAAACTGATTGACTATATAATTGCGAATGAAGGGTTTCTAACCTTTTTTTTTTCAAACCATTATATGGCAAATATTCAATAACGAAAATTAATTATTCTCTGGCCTCTTGTACTGACTTTATTAAGATTTCCCAAGCTTCCTTGTTGGATTCCGAAGAGAAACACAAAGTAGTTGACTCCTCGAAGCTTTGAAGCTATTGTAGTCACTTGCAATTATTATGATACTTTGTATCAAATACCCTGAGTTTCTTTATAACCTTAATGTTTGCATATTTGTATCACTAGATACTATATTTGTGATGTTTTTTAAAAGGCAAGCCTTTATAATTTGTAACCCATTAACTTTTTGATTGTCTGAAATAACAAGAAGACGCTTTTCCGAAAAGAAAAACCTTTTGTATCTGAAACTAATAAGGCTCATTGAAAATGAGGAAGGTAACCTCTATGTAGAAAGAAAGCCTGTACTTTTCAGAAGCCTTGCAAGACAGTTATAATGCTCGATAATAAATTCTGCAATCTGATTATATTATATCGTGTTCAACATTTTTTTCTTCATGCAATCGACAGATTTGGATTTCTTCCCGTTAATCTAATAACCTTAAAAGTAGAACAATTCAGGTCAAATACAACAACTGTTGCACTAAACGAAATGAAATAATTGAAAACCGATCAAATGACGAATTTTTTGAGACAACCCCGGATAAAATTCATTCCAAAGCGATTGAATAAGGAGTTTCATATGGTATCGAGAAGGCGAAAAGCATTTTCTGTTGTAGGACAAGTGGTATCATTCGATTCAGGAGTTAGTAGTGTTTAGGCGTAATTTATTTATATTCTATAGTGTAAATTAGGGCCAGTGTGTAAACATTGTGTAATCATGCTTAATATGTTTATAAATGTTGGAAACATTTGACGTTTGCTTCTTTTTTCTCTATTGATTCTTGCTTCTTTTAATCAGCCTAAAAAATACCCTCAATCACTATGGAAATTCGCACTTCTACTCTCAAGCCAACAACACCTGTTGCTGGCTGGTTGACAAAAATGATACCTTTGCCCTTTGGAAGAGCACGTTGGGCTTCGAAATACTTTGTTTTGCTTGATTCTGAACTAAGGTTTTACAAAGATGAGGTAAAGAAAGCAGCATGTCACTTTGGCCACTTAATTTACCACTTTATTTTCTTCAACAGCATTCCGAAACACCTTCGCAAGTGATGAATCTACGCCAAGTTTATCAAGTCATACGTGCTCCTACACCTCAACATCCTTTTTGCTTCAGGCTAGAGCCCAAGAAGCAGCAACAATCGATAAAACCTTGGGTTGTTGAATGCAAGAATGAGTTCGACATGGAGAGCTGGATGTCTGCTATAGAAGAAAGAATCCTTAGGCATTCACCTACCTCAAGTTCTTTTGATAAAAAGCTCAAGCGACTTCCATCTGTAGTTAGTGTTAACACAATAATTGCTACATCTCCAGCAATCTATAGGTCACCTGTGCTTCCACTTCGTTGCATAAATGTTGAATTAGATATTAAAGAAGTAGCTGCTGAGAAGGAATCTTTATTATCCCGAAGAAAGCAAACTTTGCCCCATATTATCACAGATCATACGTTATTAAGGCAGCAGAAGTATCTACAGGCGCAGCCTTTACCAGAGCAATCTTTGCCAGAACAGCCTTTATTATTGCAACCTCTACCAGAGCAGCAGTATCCAATAGACATCAATCTCTCACCTGATCAAGTTTTTTATAGCCAAAAGAGACGCAGAAGTTCCTTTCAAGTTCCTTCCCTTATATCTTCATCTAGTACCTTGCCTTCACCCACAGGTGCAGTGATTGGTCCAGTTGAAGTACTTGACAGCTTCGAAAGCAAAAAGTTCGCTAAAACCTCTTTGATTTCGCATTACCGGTCCAATGACTTCCTTTTCTCTAATCAAATTCAAAGAGATAGCTACAAGCCGCAATCCATAACTCAATCTTGTTCACAGAGCGACTTCCAAAAGGAATCGGACGTTTCTCTAGATAGTCCCACCTTTTTAATGTACAAAAAACGATTTCACTTGTAACATGTCCAAAATTGTCATATGACCTAATAAAAACTTTCTGTATATCATAGAAGGCGTATCTAATTCGGATACATCTTAATAAATTACTTCTACAACTAAATCAATTATGTCTACACAAAACAAATTAATTTGAATTTGTTTAAAGGAGACTTATTTTTTTTTGCTGCTATCTTTTATAAGAATTTGAGTGTAATTATTTTGGTTAAATTCAAGTAGTATAGCTTATTGACTCTCGTCTTCTTTTCTGGTTCTCATTGGCTTCGATATCTTGAATGAAGCACAACTTCAGTAAGAGTAATCCGTAATTTACACAAGCAGAGCAAATATGTCTTTGATTAGGTAAAAGAAAAGAAGCACTTCGAAGCAAGAAGGTGCTTTATACACATATCTTGAAGACAAAGAAATCATCCGAAATTTAATGTGACACTTTCTATTTTATGCTCTTTTAAATGGTTCTATATCCCCAATAACTCATGGGTCTAAGCTGGTACTTTTTTCTTGTTTTCTTCTTGCTTGCAAGAATCGGTTTGTGTATACCACAAAATGAAAAAAGCCAAAAGATGCTCTCTCAGAACATTTTCAATATACTACCTTGGGCGCCAGACATTGCACAGATGAAATACCAGATTACTTCAGATAGTTATGGGCAGTCTGACAATACCAATAGTAAAATTTTGTTTCAATCTACCCCAATAATGAAGACCTTAGCCAAAAGTGACACATTCTATACAACTGGCTCTGCAATTAGCGATCAGCACTTTAGTGCAGAATTTTTTAAGCTTAAAAGAAGCTTACCAATAGGAAGCCTTAATGCAAAATATATACATAACAAACGAACTTCTTTCACCCAGTTGTTACAGATCCAACCAAGTAATCTATCTAACCGATTCAAGAGGCGTCACTACGACTATACCAATCAAGCTTATCCATATATATCAGGTAATAAAAATCTCAGAATCAATTCAGAAAAAAAAAAAGACTTATATACAGCGTATAATAGAATGTATAGCCACTACAGTTACTGAAGTAATGCCTGCTTACAATACAGTTTATGATGTAACTGAAGTACTTACTTCATACTTCACAAGAAAAACTGTGGCTGTTTTGACTATAAATGATATTGCTGTAAGGATGACTACCGATACTTCTACATTTTCAGTACTGAGTCATTCTGTATACACATCTATTTATCCAACATCCTACCTGATACTCAAAGAGCTCAAAACCACGCTAACATCACCCTCTAGTTTTGTATCAGTGTACACATACTTGAAGACATCAAACTTTATTACAACTGAGCTCATCGCTCAAGACTATCTGTTTGATAGCACATTAGAATTTACTTACCCTGTTGCTGAGGATGCATACAGAGAAACAACAGACACAATTTATGTAGTGGATACATCTTATTATACAACTGTAACGAAATCTACAATCAGCTTGATCCCTCCTATCACATCGCTTAGCATCCGTACTAAGACAAGTATAGTATATGAACCAAAGACATATTTTGTCACGGTAACTGTCACCTCATCTCAAACCACAACGCTATCAGTAACAAGAGAAATATACAGTACCTTGACATTGAAGGATACATCGACTTTGTCGATTACCGTACCAACTATTATTACCAGTATACAAAGAACAACAGCCATTGCCCCAGTAACTATTGCGACAACTTTAACTACTACAACGGCAACAACAACTACAGCACTAGTACCTACAACTGTAGTTAGTATTACTACAGCCGCTGTACCTACAACCATAACAGCGACAACAACAAACACAGTAGCCAGCATATTGATTAGCACTACAACCAGAGTCAATGCGGCTACAAATACAGTGACCAATGTGTTGACAGCCACTGTGACCAATGCGATAACGAGCACTGTGGTCAGCATCGTGACCAGCCCAGTAACGAGCATTTCAACCAGTCTGCTAACCAACACGATAACCAATACAGTCACTAGTTCAGTTACAAATGTTCTGATTAGCTTATTTACTAATACTGTTACAAATACTCTAACGAGCACGAACACTGTCATCAATACTTTGACAAACACAGTGACAAGTGTCTTGACAAACTTACTAACCAACACAGTGACAAACACAGTGACAAACACGAGCATTATCACAAACTTGCTTACTAGCACAATAACAGACACTGTAACAAGTCTACTAATCAATACAGTGACGAGCAGTTTGATCAACACAGTGACAGACACCATAACAAGCCCGGTAACGAGTATTGTTACAAGCTTGCTTACAAACACGGTGACAAACACTTTGATCAACACAGTGACAGACACCATAACGAGCCCGGTGACGGTGACGAGTATTGTTACAAGCTTACTTACAAACACGGTGACCAACACATTGACAAACACAGTAACTAATACGTTAACAAACACGGTGACCAACACATTGACAAACATAATAACTAATACGTTAACAAGCACAGTGACTAATACATTAACGAACACTATAACCAACACATTGACCAACACAGTAACTAATACTTTGACTAATACGGTAACGAATACAGTGACCAACATAATCACATCAACTGCAACCTTGCCAGCTCAAACAGTTACATCAGTCGCAACATCTATAGTTACTTCTGTTGTTACTATCAGGACGTCATGTCTCATTAATGCACTTGGCCTTTGCATTTAGCAAACAAGACGCCATTTTTTTTTGGTTTGTGAATGTATACCAATTTGATTCAAAAAATAAAATTATAGTAAGAAAAAATGGAGAGCTTCAGATAATATACTTGGTGTAGTTGCTTTTCCTTTGTTGTTTATGCAATAAATGCTCAGAAATATCAGTAGAAACTATGATTGATGGATCAATAATCTTAAGAGGCCCTGCTTGTTTGGATTTTTCAGTTATATACTAGTCATACATCTGGAAACGTGGAAATAGCTACACTCTTGTGTCTATATTCCCTTTTCTTACGCACCAAAGTATGTTGAATTGACTTTTCTTCTCGTTCGTGTTTTGTTTTGAATCAAGTTTACGTGCAGAAGCTTTATTGATTTACGAACAAGCTACTGACATTCTATTGAGTCTGATATTTCTTGTTATCTCGCTGAACTAAGAATACAGTGGAAAACACTATATAAGTACTGATTTTTTTTGTCTTTTCTGGACTATTTGATTTTAGCAGTTTATATAATGATTTCGCACGGAATTCAATAAACCGTTCATCTCTTACAAGCTTACATTTACCAAACTTATTGGGATGTCCTTGTACTTTATTTGTCGATCAATAATAAAATAATTAAAGCGAACAATGTATGCGGTTGTTCTTGACATTGCTTTAATGAAAAGAGCGATGTATCTCTTTAGAATGCCAGTGAGACACTCTTGACAGGTTGGATTCGCTTCTTCAGCTTCACTGTCCTATCTTTCCGTCATAGATAATGTCGGTAGATGCTGAGAGTAGCAAGAAAAAAGAGCAGTAGTCAACATCAAGTAATCGCAGATTCATCGTTGGATTATCAATTGATATTGAATGCGAAACAATCATCCCTCGATTTAAACTTCGGCTCCCTCATCACCGTTCCCTAAATCTGGGGACGACTGTATTATCTTTAGCACAATTAGAAGAGATCTATTTTTCTCAGCAAGGTAAGGCATTGACGTCTAATACTATGAACTTAAGAATAATGATTATTTGCTATTGAAGCGTCTTTAAGTCTTTTAGAACAAAATTCTTTCCTGTTCCGAAATATGACTGTGAGAAACAATAGAAACCAATAACCATTCATTGCTTTTCAGTGGAAATTAGATGCCTGTGTGGTTCTGTAAGTGTTCCTGTCAATTTAATGTCAAAAGGCCATTGAAAGCCTGTAAATAAACGCCTTACGCTATTTAGAAACATGTTCTCGGGATGTATGTTTGCGGGAAGAGCGTGAGAGGGAAGAATTTATAAGGTCTTCTCTCTATCCAAATAAGCATACTATATAGATCGTCTATCTTCAATTACTAATCTGTTTCCCCTTATCTTCTTTTATGCTCTTTGCTGCCTTCTATTATCACTTAACTCAAACAAACATCAAGATTATTACATGATCGTGATTCTTTCTACTATTTGTCCACTCTCTTTTTGACTATGTTACTGTCAAAGTTTTGAATTATTCTTAAATGAGTTAACTTCCGAGTAAAGAAACCTTACCTATAACTGTTTGACTTAGCTTTAAAATAGACATGCACATCATATGGTTAGTTATACGGCCATTACAGAAGAACATGTAGGATAGCGCTTGGTATCTTTCCCTGTTCATTTTATTATTTGAGAAAAGATAGGACCTATTGTTTCTAAACTGGGTAACTATTGTTTTTCATTGTTTGCAAGACAAGAAAAAAACTTCTAATTTTCAAATTTTCCGCACCTTCAGTTGATCCTGTTGACTATACATCCATCTTGATTGAAATATATATGTATATATAATGCAAGCCCAAGACATACATATGAACTTTATTTATCATTTCTCTAACAAACTCTCGTTCATTTTACTTGAACTCTTAAAACTAACACAAGAAGAAAAAGTATCCTCATTAAAAAAATCAAAACTCGTTCTCCTTTTTTTCTGATAACAAGAGAATTGTACCAACATGCACTTCATTCGCCTTCTTTACTTTGCAACTTTAGGAGCATCGGTATTCATCCGAAAAAACCATGTAAATAAAGCTGGAAATACTTTACCTCTAGAATCTAGTGTACTCCATTCTCAAAATGATGGTGTGCCAACTACCACATCGCTAAAATTCAAGCGCCATTATGAACATATTTATGGATTCAATGAGGACTTTGATCAATTTGACCACGAGGACAAATATGACTTCAATGATTATGATTTCGATGAATATGACAATTCTTTTGATCATGACGAGACAGATGACTCGTGGCATCACCAGAAGCATTATAAGCACCATGACAAGCATAAAAATCACGACGAGTTGGCTATTACGACTGTTGTAACTACTGCAACTACAACTACAACTGTAGAGAACAGCGGAGGCAGTCGTAAGATTTTAATGTCTCTTTCTTTTTTTTAAAAAATTCATTGATTAAGTTGAGTCATTAGGCGGACCTGTCCTAGTCACTAGAACAGTAACATTACCTCTACCTGAAGGCACTTTTGATATTACTGAAACGCTTACAAATCAATTCACTACAACCGATATCATTGACTCTGAGCAAGACATTACAGAAACTATAACAACCTCAAGTTCATTTGTTACATCATTGTTGGCTGAAAGTCTGTTTACAACCACCTATATCACAACGGCTCCTACAGTAACTACTTATACAACAACTTTTACTACAGACAATATTTACGTATTTACTATTACAACAACTTCTAATGGCATACCCTCAACCTATACCACTGCTTTCATAGGCCCTCTAACGACAACATCCACATATACCGGCTTGATCGATGCCATTATCACTACTACACAAACCAACATATTACCTTATTTCTCTCTGACAACTGTTGCTGGGTCTGCCACTTTTACAACTACAAGAAGAACTACCAGTCCAGTAACTGCTATAATTACTGGCACAACAACAATCACGACTACTTCTCAATTAATCTTTACATTTGATGGAAGAACTACGGAAACAAGAGTGGCGACGTCTACTTCCTTGTTTCCTACGACAGCGACTGCAACTCGTTTGATATCTGTCCCTATCACCACCACTAATACAATACCCATTACGTTTACCACAACATCAACTTCTACTTCGACTTTCACCCGAACAACCACGCAACCTATCACTACCTTTGTGACTTCCACTATTGCTACCGACACAACCATCACTAACAGAGTCAGCCTTCCTACCACATTGACACAAACTGCTTTGTCTACTGTGGCGGTGAACCCCATTACTGCTTCGCAAACCGTAACCAATTTGGCTACAATCACACAGACTATCAGTAGCTTTACTACTTTGATTACAAACGGACTGACCACCTTGATTAGCACAATTCCTGTAACCACTCAGAGTCAGACAGCCACTACAGTTGTCACTCAACTCATTGCCACAGTTACATCTGCCGTCCTTGTTCCGGTCACTACAACAACAACAACAACAGCAACGACCACATCGACAAACTCTGTCTTTGTTACATCTGTAGTCACATTGGTAAATCCTCAGACTCTAATAGCGTCGGTCACTGAGGCCTCTGTTGTGCTAACAACTACAGCTACCACGAGCTCTGCATTGACTACCACTACCACTACCATTACCGATGCTGTCTTGAACACAGTTATTGTGACAAATTTTGTTACCAGTAATGTCATTACCACAACCACAACAGCCACAACCACAGCCACAACCACACCTGTTACTGCTGTCAATACGGTGGTTGTGCCTTCAACAGCATTTGCTACGGTTACAGCACCTGCAGCTACTGCTTCTGTTACTGTGGCTACCACTATCACGACTACCAGCACTGCTTTATTTACTACTACATGTAATGTTGGTTTATTAGGTCTTTGTATAATTTGAAGGACGTAAAGTTGATCGTTTTTACATAATGCATTATTTTGACATTAAAAAAGTCTCTTTTTTTTTGTTGAGCCATTTGTTCTATTTCAATATTGATTTATTCATATTCAGTAAAACGCATATGACCCGTTGCCTATTATTTGAAGAGTAGAGTTTAGTTGACAAATAGACTTGCTTAATTCTAAACTTACAGCTGCATGATCTTGTGCATCTAAGCAAAATAAAACTTTAGATCAATGTGTCATTTACACATCTGATACTTGCTTACCTTTTTGTCCCTTCAGACCTTTTTGGCATTGCTCGCATCGCAAGGTGAAATTGGCAACGTCAGTGTATTTATGATTCTATTGAAGTTAGCTCAATGTTATTTAAATATTAAAAAGGGAATCCATACTTTTCTCAAATCTCCTATAAGCTTCTTAGCAGCCTCCACAACATGCTCATTATCTAGAGAAAATCGGGTCTCATCCAATTCTTTAGGGCCGTTGAATTGAGGATTCATTGCGATGGCGTCATAATCTAAGAATAGATACATAAGTAGAAGAATAGGCATGACTGATGAAACTTACGAATGCCACTATATACAACAAACGCGCGTTCTTTGCTCTTTCCTTCACCTATATTGAAAATCTCATCATAAGCTATTGTATGACAAGTCGAAAAAGACATTTACCAAATCGATCCATTCTTCCACTCTGAACATCTATACTGTTGATTTCTAATAAACAGTCAATAGGCGGTTCAAACAATACGACTTAATAGTTTACCTAAATCAAAATAGGCTGAAAGAATGGCTAATTCTGTTGTTTTTTTGCCCATTTTCTATTTAGTCATAAGACAGGTTCAACATCTCTCTGTTTCTTTTTTACCTATAGCGCCACCCCAAGAATTTGGTTTTTGAATCCATTCAATGTATTGGCCTAAGATTTTATATGAATATCAACAGAAAAGTCGTTTGTTTGTTGAAATGTGTTCATTTACTTCGTTCCATCCCTAACATAGCATCAGAATAATTGATTTCGTCTGAGCTAATTGCTTGAGCGACAACTGAGACAAACAGTGTTAATAAATTGTTATATGCCTCTTCTAATCAATATTTCTTTCTTTACTTTGTCGAAGTTCATGGGCAACTTCCGCCTCTTTCAAAGCAACATAACTATTAGTAAAACAAGGGAAAAGCTGATATATAAATCTAAGTAGGTATTCTTCTTCTATCTTCACTCACCCTAATTAAATAAGAAAGGATGAGACAAAGACAACACATCTATTGAGTTTTTTTTTACCAACTGAACGAAACAAGCATGAATTATCATCTTTCATTTCCTATGGACTAAACTAAATATATCTGTTCGCATCATGCTAATCTAGACTTACTCTTAGTGTCAGAAAGCCATCGGATGTTTGAACAGCGTTTTTATGCACGATAGATTCTTTTGAATGATCCGAATCAAGCAAGCGCACACTTAGTGTATCGCCATTTCTGATATTGCCATCGGAAAGCTTCAAGCTATCATTCTCGATGATTTTAGGGGGATATCCTCCAGAAACTAAATGCATAAGGAATATGAATAATGTATCATTAAACACACATTTTTACATTACGTTCAATAGCCTTATCAATATTTAGAGTCGCTTTAATTTCTTGCTTCAGTTCGCCTACAGTTTGCTCTGGATTAGAGACGGAAAGAGTTGCAGTGCCTTCTGGATGTCGAATACGTAATCTCATTCTTTTTTTTTATTGAAAGAGAAAAAAGAGACTTAATAATGCAGCGGCTTAATGTTTTATCCCCTTTTCTTTCTTAAGAAAACACATATGCAATACTAACAGTCCATTTTCCTAACCTTGACTGCAGATACAACTTATTTGATACCATACATATTTGTTTTTAGTAATTTAGCTTTAAATACAAAGCATGTCTTTCTGTCCAAGTGTTAACTAATGTCACATTTGGCAACAAAGAATGTGTCTTTTTTTTTAAGGATAGGATGCTGATGCTCAATAGATCAGCAACCACTTCTCCTAAAGCTAATCATGTTGATCAACAGCCTAAGTATTCTGCGATATGCGTCTGATTCCTCATCTATAGCTCCTATGCGTCCAAAGTGACAAAGAGAGATATGCTATTTTTACACGTCATCTACTGTGAGCTGTTGATTAGAAATTAAAATACCGTTTAGTTTTTCTTTCATTTTTTTAACATATAGAGAAAGTACACTTCTAAAAATTAAAAGCATGCCAGTGGACGGTGAAGATTCAAACGAACCTAATGCTTCTTCTCAAAACTCACAGCAACAACAAATACCTCATCAGGATCTTAATTTTTCTCTAAGCGATCTCTTGAGTAATAACCATGATGTCAATGATTCATCCTTTCAATCTATTGTACAGACACTAAGTAACAATAGCGATGAACAACATATTGCACCTTCTTATGCACACTTGCCCGCAGAACTTCAAGATCTATTCAATACAAACGAGACAGACAACTTATTATCTGTTCAAGGAAGCAATGCAGACGCGTCTTCTATTCTTCAAGGCGACATGCTATGGCATCAGCAACAACCGTTTGTACCGCCACCACCACCGCAACAACAGCAGCAACCCAACAACACTTTGACTTTGCAGCCCAACAGCTCTCCTGTACCTGATCCTTCTATTGCAACTACAGTACTTTCACCTAGTCCGTTTCATTCTGTTCAGTTGCCATCTCAATCTTCGCCATCAATATCGCCAATACAACAACAGCAACAGCAGCAAGGTAATTGAGCTCACTCCACTTCGAACGAACTTGTTTTACTTAATCTATCTTCAATGATAGCTTCTCCTACTACATTGTTAGATAACATTACAGCACAATTACCACCTGATAGAAAGGATATGTTTATTCAACTATTTCGAGAGCTTCAAACAAACCAAGTATCTGCTCAGCAATTTCTGTCAAAAGCAAAAAACCTTTTAGGCCAACAGGAATATCAACAATTGGAGGATTTGAAGAACAAGCCAGCACAATTCAAGTCATCAGCAGACGAGGAAAACCGAAAGAGAGCATTGCTTCATTCACCGATTAAAAGCGAAGATTTACAAACCTCAGCAAAGTAAGTTGTTGTATACCATGACCTTTTTATGCATACTTAAGAGAAGAGGATGTGATTTGTTTATAGTATACCTCAGTTAAAGAGAGTGAAAACAGAGCATATACCTATGTTTTCGCAACAGCAGCAACAGCAGCAACAGCAGCAACAATTACAACAATTGCAAATGCAGTTACAGCAACAACATCAGATGCAGATAGCACAAGCACAAGCACAAAAGACGCCAAGACAGACCAACAAGACACCCAAACAAGCACAGCCTGTATTACCGCCATCGCCTTCTCTCTTGCAACCCAGCCCAACTATTGCCACACCTTCTGTACAAATTGCCCAACCTGCTGTTTTCAAGACACCTACAGTACCTGCCACACCTACTCTACAAGTACCTACCAAAACTAACTTAGTTACACCAAGGTAAGAATTAGGTAGTGTGGATCTGCATACATTTGTTCATCTATGTATCTATTTATGTATAGCAAAACAACATCGCCATCCAATGACAATACATTACCACCGCCACCACTACCTAATACAATGCCTACACCTAATACACCTAGTGCAGAACCTGTCAATCCAACCGTCACTGTCACCAATAACAATAACAACAGCGGTGGTGGTGATAGTCGAATTGATTATGATACATTAACAGATGTTATGGGGTATGCAGGTGTTGATTTAAAAGAAGAAGCAGAGCATTTCATGCGTGAAGAAGAAAATATAGCCAATCTACTACCAGATGGTGTAGATCGATCTAAAGTACAGGATTTTATGAACACAGACATGTTGCGGACAAAAGTATTGAGCTATGGTAAATCTTTCAAAATAACAAGCAAATATGCTTTATCTCACAGCTTTTTTTTTGTTTAGCCAAACATGTCAATATCAAAGAGATCGATAGTGATTTTCTATCTTACCTTGCCCTAGCCACTCAAGACCGAGTTCGAACAGTCCTTGAGGCTATGGTGGCTGCATCAAAGCATCGTACATTTGACCCTTTTCGAAAGCCACCCACAGAGAACGGTCATCCTTTATTCAAAATTCAACTGAAACAACACGTAACATCTCAGCTTAAAGCGATTGAACGGGCAGAAAGACAGATAGAGTTAGATTTAGATCCTGTAGAAGAATCAGAAGAAGAATCAGAATCAGAAGAGCCAGGATGGTATTCAACTAGATCGAAAAAGCCACTCCAATCTATCACTTCCTCAGAGAGGAAGGTGACTGTACAGGATGCTATTTTTGTTATGGAACGAGATGTTCAAGGTGGCAGAGGCACTAATCAACGAACATTACTAAAAGCATACAATGAATGGCTGTATTGATAATAAAATTTTCATTTTTATTTATATATAAATTATATCGATTACTACACAACGCGATAAATTATCAATATAGAGATAACCCATCTGAAAGTGCATAGAAGAAATCGTATCGATCTTTCCTACCTTTCCCGAAGGGCACAATCTATAGAATATATCAAGAAAGACCACAGGATAGAGGCAGGTGTGTAAACTTTAATGAAAAAAAAAATTCGAAAATGAACTGAAAACACCTCTTTTTATAGCTGTAAAATACGCGATAAGCCACTTAATAGATAAAATGGCTTAGAAGATGTAGACAAATAGCACCGAGCATTTTAAGAGGTGTTTGAATTTAAAAGAGTTCAAGTAAATTTTTCAAGTTTTTGACCGAATATGAACTGGCTCTTTCCTAGTTTTCAAGTGTTGATGATGAACAATGATATACTCAACATTATGGTAATAGGCTGGGCACTTGACATAGAAAATAGCAATGAATAGTTGTCTTCAAAAAAGTTGAAAAAGGCATATAGTTTTTTTAATTCAAACACCTCTTGAAATGTTACGACATAAGTAGAGCGGACAAATGTGCTGTGACAAGCTTTTTTTTTCTCAAAATGCAAACCTTCTCTATATTCCCTTACTTTGCTCTATCAAAGAACAATTACACAAACAATTCGACAGTAAGATCGCTACTCAAAGGAAGTACAATAACCTCAACTTCTTCCACTGGCTAGTTTACATGCCTAGCGTATCTTAGAAAGAAAAGCTAAGTCAAGCCGCTATTCAAACCCGTCTTTAGAAAAGCGGATTTGCCCTTTAGAAATAGTTTCAAATAACTAGACTTATCAGTCCGCTTCAATACGACACCAAAGTCATACTCAAAAGCCGTTTAAATCTTACAGCTACGGGTAGTCCGTTTCGCCTGTGAAGATCAAGTCTCTTCCACGGATCAATCATCGACTGAGCTTTCTCTTTCCAAACTTACTACGATCGGGTTAAAGTATGGAGAGCTGAAAAAGCGAAGGATATTCTTCCTATTCATACTCTTTAAAGTACCTGAAATGGTCTTATAAAAAAAATTCAGTCTCAATGACAAAATCGTCAATCATGTGATATGGACACACTTCTTTTTTTTTCACTTTGAGCAAAAAAAATAGATAAGACGTAAACACTTTTCTATGTTTATGCCGCCAGTTCTTTTTCTTGGCAACTCCTCTACAATTAAAGTGACACATAACCAACACCCGAAATACGCGGAGCAAGAAAAATAAACATGTAAAGTTGAGCTCATCGACAAGCTCTTATTTACCTGGTCATCGAACTGTCAGATTCAAGAAAAAAGCAGTATGTTACATAATACAGCACTAAAGGGAAGACCAAAGGTTCTCTCTTTTTTTTTGTCTTTAATTGAGAAAGAGTAGCTTTGATCATCGATGCACAAGTGAGATGGGTGATGCAAGGAAGTAGGTTCTAAGTGAAGTGTAATAGGAAGTTGTCCTATTTCTCCTTTCCGAAATGAAGTACTGAGATGTTATGCAGGTAGTATTGAAGATAGCAACAGATGCTAATTGAACGTCTCAGACATAAAGGAAAGTAAAAGAAGGTTTTAAGATTTGATCTACCTATTTAAGCCTTGTTTTAGTCAGTTAATGCCAATAGATGCTTGCTGTTTGGGCCCAATGCGATTTGCACAACTAAACATGTTTCTCTCTTCTTCTTTCTATTGCAAAGTGATCTATCGCCCCTCCTACCAAACATCTAAGCATATTCATGGTTGGCAAACGTAAAACTATAGACTCTTCTTTTCCTATATTCTCATTATGTATTCATGAGAAAGGAGTCTTTATTTTTGGTATGTAGAACCAATGAACTTCTTTTGCTCTTCAGCTACTGCTTGCTTGAAACTGGCAACTTCCTCCCAACAATCAAGTGATCTATCTTTGTTTTTCCTTTATAAACAAACAATCATGAGTGAATTCTGCTTTTTCATTTTCATATTCAACACTTACTTGAAGCATGCAATTACTTCGTCTTGGTATTTCTTTACTGAAGCAGGTACTTCTTTGGCAGCAGATCTAAAAGAACTTGTTGTCAATAACATAACACTAAGGAGAAAGAAGAAGAGATCTTACCTAGAAAGACGTTGCTTTATAGCTTCGACATCGTTTTTTAATTCTGAAGCACCTTTATCTTTCAATTGATCCTTTTCGGTCAAATCGTCATAAACAGATTGCTTTAATTGTGTCTCTGTTTGCTCAATCTTCTTTAATTCCTCAGCAACACGTTGACGTACAATCGATTCTACTTGACGCGCTTCTCTTCTCTCAGCTGTTTGCTCGACTTTCTTTTCGATAGAACCTATTAAGCTGTGAGAAAACTAGATTTGGAATAAGTGGTCAATGTTCGCAGATATACACTGGTTGTCTCTATCTTTGTTTTACTTGGAGGGGCACATTGGGATTGTAGAAAATGACAGGTTCTTGTGCTGTAGATTGAGATGCGCCCATGGTTTCTTTACTTTATAGAAAAATACAAAAAAAAAAGAGAGAGAGAGGGTATCGGTTCTTGAATCAAACAAGGGTAGAGAAAAATCAATCTTATATTTTTATTACTGTTGAAGAGCAATGTATTTTTGATTATAAGCTTGTCTATTTTGATGCTGTTCTTGAGCTTTTTGTTCTTTAGTGGGTAACTTTTTTTGTTTAGTTGACTTTGAGTCTTCTTTTCCCTGACCTATCAGCTTGCTCAATTCAATCCCAGGTACAATGTTGCCTTGTTCATCCATAGTAAAATAAGCCACCTCTGCTTGTTTGTTCTTATTGTTTAACTGTTCCTTTAGCTGACCGATTTGATCTTTAAGGTCAAATATCATATTAAGCAGTAAGTCTTTTTCATTTTCTTTTTTAGGTAAATCCTTGGTTATTTCTAGTTGTTCTCCCTGTCCCTGCAGCTCTTTTTGTTGTTCCTGTTCCTGTTTTTGCTCCTGTAGCTCTTCATCTTGTTGTTGCTCGAGCGACATGCGTTGTTGTTCTTGTTCAATCAGTTCTTCAGAAACGATTGGACGACATTTAATCTGATGAGGTTCGGTATGGTGACGGCGAAACAAGCTCATTTCTTCACACAATCGAGATGTAGAAACAATGATCTGATAGTTACAAGTGGACACTTCAACAAAACTAGAAACTCTGTCTTGTCCTTGTACATCACAATGATACTACAAGTTGAACCATGTGAGCAATATAAGACAAGGAAAAAACAATCTACTTTGTATACATATTTTACCTGCACTTCTACAGTACGTGGTTTCTCGGTAAGATCACATATAGATCCATCCTTCCATGTTTGAACTAGGTAGCGTTGATCTCCAACATTTCTGAGTTCAGTATGTACCTTCTTTTTCGCTCTCAAAGCCTTTGTTTGATCATTATAACTTGAGTCGATATATTTGCTGTTGGGATGATAACCTAAAATATAAGAGTCTGTCTCCTGTTCTTTTTCTACTTTGCCATCATTTGTACGCTCCACATGGAATTGACGGACATATTGATTATGGCAGTATTCATAAGCCCAGTATTGATGTGCCTAAAAAAAATATAAGTACTCGAATAATTCATTCCCATGGGCCTTACACTAGTAAGAAAACGTATACAGCTGGCCTCCAATGGTTCCAACAACTCCAGTCCTCTTTCAATTGTCTTTTGTTTATCTTGTTCAGTCTCCTTTTGTGCTCTCTCCTTCTTTTCACGTTCAAGACGTTCTTCTTCTATCTGAACATTAGGAATAGAGCAAGAAAAGGGCTGACCAAATGAAGAAGTCATGACAATTTGATTCTCTTTTGAAGACAGCTTATGCAACGACAAAAATGAGGAACGAAGTAGAATAATTTTCTGCTAATATTCGTACCTCAACATCTCTACGTGCTAGAGCTGATGGAGACACTTTTTCGTGTGTCAAGACAACTTTATACCGGGGAAAGCCAAGCACATCATCTTGAATATACTGCAGTTGTAAAGAAAGAGCAACCAGTTGAAAGGCAAATGCCAGAGATAACACTGTTTTCATTATTTAAGAAAAAGGGAAAAAGAAGCGCACTAGTGGCATGAAAGCATTGGGTAGCTTTTTCTGTTACAGGAAAAAATGTTTGTGTGACTTTTTTGAGGTGCATTTTAGAAAATAAAATTCTGTGTAACATAGAATGCCTTTAAGGGTCAATCTTGAGCTCAATTCCAGTTCAAAGAACAAGACTAGAACTGTAAGTACAAACAGAAGGCAAAAGCTATTTGTTTGCCTTTGTCTTTTTGAGTCTCATATCCGTATCTGCCTCTGCAAATGAACACAAATAAGAATGCAATGGGAAGTATCAAGATGACAGAAAGGCTTTTTCTTTTAAGAAATTAGCTTTACAAATCAAAAAAGCAACCATTGCATTCTTCTCTAATTCATATAGTCAACTCAGAATACCAAGAAACTTTGGAGTGAATTTTCCCAAAGCTGAGTATTCAGGAAGTTGTATTGATGAATCATAGAAGAAACTTGGTGATTTAAACCAGTGTCTTTGATGGGCTCTTGAGAGGAGGATCAAAAAAAAATATTGCAAAAGGACGTTACTACTTCAAAGCATGCCTTGGTACTACTTATTGAAGAGTTCTTTTTTTCGAGAAACAAAAGCCTGAAAGTACCTCGAAAATGACTCAATATCAACAATCTATTCCTTGAAAAACGGATATGAGTCATGCTAATGCTAAATTTGCTTTAACTTGTGACGGCAATACCAGTCGCAACACCTGCTATGTCGATTGCAAAGGCTTTTTATAGCTTCGAGAACTATTTCTATTGGTTCATAATGTATGTAACTGAAGTGCAAAATAGCATAGTACTTTTCAAGTTAGCATATGTGGTCTATATCAGTTATATAATTCTGTTGGTTTAGACTATCAGACTGACTTCACAAATACAAATTATGAACATGTATGTAATCATAAAAGTGCTGCTGCCTATTCATTCAAGCATCTTCGTGTCATTTACTGTCTCTTGCCGGTCGCTTCTTCGCTTCCTGATGTTCTGATTTTGACTTGAGAAAAATTGAGTATGAAGGTATTCAGCTAGTTTTTGATATAAAGGCTGATGACCATATGATTAGTGTACTCTTTGAAAAAAGCAGTCATCGATTGTGTTTCCAAAACCAAAAGGATACAGTACTGCAAAAGAGTTTATTAGCATTGATCTTGGTAAATATAGATATAAATGGTTACGGAGTATTCAGCTAACCTATATTCATAAATTTAAAGACACCTGCGACATTATATATGGTGTAGACTGCGATGCACAGCTGCTGGCCAACAAGCAAAACAAGGGCAATATCTTCTCTAGACATAGAATTGCTCACCCGTGTCGCTCTTGGTAGAACAAGGGTTGATGAAGACTTCAAGTTGATATATTCTTCGTCAAAAAGCTCTAGAAGGAGAAGAAGACATGTAGATGATACCAAAAGAAAACCCCAAAATTAACAAGCTTGTCATAATATTAACATTTGGACTAAACTTATTTGAAATAACATAAATAGGCTATCGACCATAGGAAAGTAGATGCATTCAACACTGTTGCCACGCTTGAAGAGCAGAATGAGCTAGAGGAGCTCGAAGAAGAAGCTGAGGAAGATGAAGTTGATGATAGCTTACGTAAAAACAGTATTATCTCGGATTACTTAGAAGATATTCAAAATAGACCTTCTTAAGACGGCTACCCATCAAAGTATACAAGAGGTACATTTAGGATTGAGTCTTACGATGCCCTTCTTCCTGTTGAAGAAGAACAAGTAGACCGAGACTCTGTATCATCCTTGAGTTTTTTTTGTGGGTTCTTCACTTGCTGATGACTGGAGAACTTGCTGTCATCCGCTTTCCACGTTGCGAATTGAAAATGAAGACTAAGAGATTCGATAAACAGCTTCCTACAAGAAGAATGGTTGACCTTGCTAAGTAAGACGTCATTTTGGTAGCTTACAGTTGTTAACCTATTGGATTTTAGCTGCTTCTATCTCGTATAGATGCGCTTCTTCTGAATGTGGGAAAAAACTGTTCATGCACATGATGATTTGATGATCAAACAGCCTCCAAATGAGCTTCAGTTTGTGCTTCCTGCTGTCTTGACACATCCAGGTGTTTCGAAGACTGCTAACAATTGATTAAGATCATGCATTTAGAATTCTGTTGGACCTGAGCATTCCAAAAGAAAATCCTTGTTGAATTGCACAATCTTCGCCACGATTGCATAGAACTTCAGTACTTGCTTTCTGTTTACAGAAAAAAGAAGTGATACTGTATTTTATACATTAACAACCTCAGCCTTAGAATAAGTGAAGCTTTATACTAGGAATATAATGATGACATAGACAGCAAGAAGTTCAAGTGCAGCCTTGCTGAAATTGTTGGCAGAGAAGATGGTGCAGTTTCTCGAACTGTAGAGAGTTTGGCATCAGGCTTCTTAAAATCCGCAGAGAATACATCAAACCGATAGGCCCCACAAAGAAGCTTCAGCAGGTAATCTAGCTGCAATGCTAGCCAAGAAGTACTAGCCGAAGCGTTCTTTCTCTTACTGCTTGTTGCTGTTGCTGTTGCTGTTGCTGTTGCTGTTGCTGTTGCTGTTGCTGTTGCTGTTGCTGTTGCTGTTGCTGTTGCTGTTGCTGTTGCTGTTGCTGTTGCTGTTGCTGTTGCTGTTGCTGTTGCTGTTGCTGTTGCTGTTGCTGTTGTCTCTAATAACGGCTCTAAAAGAGTAGATTGTGCCGACAGAGGCTCTAGGCGGCCTCGACAGCTGACAAATACACGTTAAGCTTTGACTTTGATTTAATTAAAAAGATTTTTTTTTACCTGAATCTCTCTGCGCACCTTATAGTATCAAAGTACAAATCGAAAAAAGGCAGCAAAACAGATTCTATGTACGTCTGCTCTGTATTGAAACTTGTATTTTCAACCTTTCTTGCAAAGATTTGCAACAGCTTTAAGCAAAGGCATCTTTCTTCAGCAAGGTACATCTTCTTAAGCACAAGCAGCTTTACATCTTTCTTCTCATCTTTCAGCAGTTTACACGGAAACAGAGCATCATTGTCTTAGAGATATATGTCAAAAGTTTCACCACAAAATTTAACTTTGATTAACACCCATTCAACAAGAAATAGACCTGAATGAATCAGGATGTTATAGTATGCTTGGGAAGAAAAAGAGCTTTCTAGCCATGATATCCTGATTCATTCAGGTCTATTTCTTGTTGAATGGGTGTTAATCAAAGTTAAATTTTGTGGTGAAACTTTCGACATATATCTCTAATATATGTTTTGATTTTCGAATATAAAATGCCTTGATGGATGCAGTCTTAATGCTATCAGGTCTGTAATATCTGTTGAGCTTGGCAGAAGAACTGGCACTTATCGCGGTATCTTGCTTTTGTTCTTCTTCTTCCTTCTCTTTGCCATTAAAGGCCCTGTCACAGCCATCAAATTCCTAAGTCTTTTTATTAATAAAAAGTCAAAGGTAAATGAGAGGCAAACTCACCAAATTCGAAAGCGATTTGCTTGAATAATCGTTTGATTGCTTCTTTTTTTATAGCTGGCATTTCGGGCAATTTAACTGTTCATAATTTAAGCAGACAAAGCTGCGGAGAGAAGCAGGCGTTTTTTGTTCCTTGCAATGACTTATGTATTCAACTATCACTATAGAGTAGGTTATTTGAGTCAGGCTACCGGCAGTGCCTACATTTTTTAAGATTCATTAAAGGAAAAAAATTTCAAGTGCAATCTTTTTCTGTTGGAGTGCAATCTATTTCCGGAAAAGGTGTATCTGACACCTTTCTGGTTATGAAAAAAAAAATATATGTATAAAAAAAAACTCTTTTTCTTTAGACTTCTTTATTTTCATTTGTGTATATTGTGCTGCTCTTTCTTTTTGGTTTCAAGAAATACACATAAAATTTTCGGAAAGCAGATATACATATCTGTCTATTTATACATTCTATTATCTTCATTGTGAGAGAGAGAAAAGAAGAAAAAGAGAGTAGATACCACTACAGACGAATCAATAGAGCATATATATCTTTTTATTTTATTTTTTGGCCATACGCGTTTTGAAATGATTATCATTAAACCAGACTGGGTTTCACATGGTGGTAAGGTTTTTTCTATATTTCTCTTTCTTTCTCTCTCTTTTGCTTTTTAGTCCCAATTCTTACCTTTGCTTTAGATGCTAGAAACAAACGACCTTGTATTTATTCAGTAGATGTTCATCCTGATGGAAAGAGATTAGCAACTGGAAGTTTAGGTAAAAAAAACATTGAAGCTAAATTTCAAACTTACACAAATAAAATAAAGATGGAAATGTCAAGATATGGAATACAGACCCTATTTTCGATGAGAAAGCTGAACAAGATCCTAATTGCCATAAGCTGTTATGTACCATGACAATGCACAATGGTAGTGTTTCTTTTTTTTGAAATGAAGATAGACCAAAAGAATAACATTTCCCTATATATATTAAATAGGTGCTGTACTATGTGTTCGATGGTCAAATGTAGAAGGACGCTATTTAGCTTCTGGTTCAGATAACGATAATGTCATCATCATTTGGGAAAAGGACAAAAATGTTACTGCTGGCTCAGTCTTTGGCAGTAGTGAGGTCAACCATGAAACATGGAGAGCAGTCAAATATTTGAGAGGACATGAATCAGACGTACAGGATTTAGCTTGGTCAAGCGACAACCAATATCTAGCTTCATGTGGTGTTGATGGATTCGTAATTGTATGGAATGGATCAACGTTTGGTAAGTATTGGAAGGAAAGACAGAAAGATGTTTCGATGGTTAGTTCCTTACTGAACTTATATCTCTAATTTTATTTATAACAGACCAAGTAACTAAGATTGATCAACATGGCGGTTTTGTCAAAGGTATAACATGGGATCCAGCAGGCAAATATCTTGCTTCTCAGGTAATTTAAGCTTTGTTCTTTTCAATGTCAAAACTAAGGCTTTTTTTTGGATATAGTCGGATGACAAGATGGTCAAAGTATGGAGACGATCAGACTGGGCACTTGAATCAAATCTCATTCAACCTTTTGTCAATGCACCAGGAACAACTTTGTTTCGTAGATTAAGGTAAGATTTGAAGTTGGATTAGAGAAACATCAAACTGACAGAACAACATTATGTAGTTGGTCTCCTGATGGTGCCCATATAGCTGCTGCCAATGCTGTCAATGGGATTCAGTGCATAGCTGCCATTATCAATCGCGATGACTGGAATGCTGATGTTTCTCTTGTAGGTCATCAGTTACCTGTAGAAGTAGCTGCCTTCAATCCCAAATTGTTTTATTTCAAGGAGAACGCAGGCTCAGAAAAGTCCATTGCAACTGTCTGTGCTTTAGGTAGTCAGGATCGAAGCATTTCTATTTGGGTTACCAAATTCAATCGACCTGTCTGTGTGGCTACTGATATATTCGACAGCAATGTGTATGATATTGCATGGACACCTGATGGAAAGAGCCTGTTTGCTTGTTCTCAAGATGGTACAGTCGCCTGTCTTCAACTCGAGGCAGAATTGGCTGATATTGCTCCAGATGAAGAAGTCTATAAGGAGCTGACTAAGTATGGCTATGGAAGACAAAATACTCAATTACCAGAGACACCAATTCAGCTGGAGCTTGAGGAGAGCAATGCTATTGTCACCAAAGCATCTGCTTCAAAACGAATTGCTGAACTCATGACAGGCGATTCGAGCTTTGCTCCATCTGCTCCCTCTAATAACACGCCCATCACAGCAGATATACCTATGGTAGAGGCACAGCCAATACAGCCAGCATCTGTGCCTGGGCCCTCTCTGGTTTTAGAAAAGCAAAAAGTAACAATTGCGAAGAACGGAAAAAAGCGTATCCAGCCTACGATGCTAAGCACCACATCCACAACTCCAACTAAATCAAATCAGCTACTTCCTGCAGTAAGTGAACTTTTTTTGGAACCAAAAAGTGGATTTGGAAGAAAGAGGAAGACGAATACCCTTTTTTTGTTATATTGATCCATTTCCATACTATAGAAGACATCTATGTCAATACCAGATAATACGAGACACATCAACAGACAGCAAGCCATAGCTTATGATGAACCTGTCAGCATACCCTCCTCTGGCATATCCATTTTAATGACAGGCAACAAGCGTAAGGCGAGTATAGATACGACAGAAGAAAATGAATTAAACGGCAACAAACCAACTCGCCCTAGACCTGAATGGATTGACTCTGCTGTTGTCCCACCTACTGCCATGAAGAGTCAGATCAGAATGGGTCTTCCTAAAGTTCAATCTGTCTTGTTGACTAAACTATTGCCTGATGATCCTACAGTTGTATTGGAATGTCACAACCAAACCTGTAAGTGCAAATGGAGTTCTTTATGTGAACGTATGTTAATGATCCAGTTATACATCTAGCTGATAATATGCAAACAAAAGTGGTAAATTCAAAGCAAGGAAAGATAGTGTGGATAGACTATTTGCCAAGTGCTGTGCTTCTGATGACAGGCAACAAACATTTTTCTGCTGTCAGTTGTGAGGATGGTTCGATTCATGTGTATTCCCCTGCCGGTCGTCGCCTATTGCCACCTATGATCATGGAAAGCACGCCTGTTGTATTCCAGTGTGCATCGCAGTGGATCGTGTGTGTTACAGCAACAGGTCTTCTGTATACTTGGAACATAGCACAGATGAAATGTGCCTTGAGCGGCATCTCGATTGGGCCTATCTTGCAGGCTGCTCAACTTTCCTCTTCTGAAACCCATAAAGCACCCAAAATTCGAGATGTCCGTGTTCAAGCAAATGGAATACCGGTTTTAGTAACCAGTTTACAACAAGCTTTTGTGTACCATGTAGATATGAAAGTTTGGTTGCGAATTAGTGATGCCTGGTATATTATATCTGAATTTTGGGGCTCTGGAATACACACAAACAATCCATTGGGCTGGCTAGCGTCAAAGATAGCCATTTCGGGTACAGACCCTATTGCAAAATTAATGCTTGATATGTCTAACACCGATGAAAGAACAACAGCAGTGATTACAATTAGTCATATCGAAGTAAGGCGACTGATTTTAACATAGTGTTTTTTTTGACCATTTGGTTTAGACACAACTAGCTGTAGCTGCCTTGTTAAATTCTCCTCAAGAGTACAATGATTGGATGATGATTTATGCTAGAAAATTATCTGAAGAGAATGCTAAAGAAAGAATAGAAGAACTCTGTAGATGGCTTATGGGACCACCTTTTGTGTAAGCCTAAATACTTTTCTTTTCTCTTGTTCCATTCTAATTTTATTTGCTTGTAGGTCCTCAGAATTTGCTGAATGGGAGCCAAAGATCATGGTAAGCTCTTAGTATGCATTATGATCCATAGAAACTCAATTTACTACTTTTTCATTTCTCATCGAAAATAGGATACGTTACTGAAAAAAGATTTACTGAAACAGATTCTTCCTGTGTTAGGTAAGAAAAAAATGAAATATACGGATAAAGTCTTCATCTAATTCTCTATTTAGCTCAAAATCGTCAACTTCAGCGCACAGTTACTGAATTTAAAGCTTGTCTATAAGAAACAGAGCAAGAACAGCGAGAGAAAGAAATACATACACACATACGCATGCATCCATATACACACAGAATGTACATAATTTCCAGACACACTATATATCGAATTCAATAATAGTTGCAATATTAATCATAACCTAGATAAGAGTCGATTCGAATAGATGACCTTATTTCCCTTTCAGTTTACAACTGTCTCAAAAAAAACTCTATAAAAGATATTTATATGATTCTTGAATAAGAGTAGAGAGAAATGTTGATTTGACATCTCTCAGCTTAGTTAAAATCGAGCTATCTTGAAAAGCAGCTTAACTCTTGAATGTTGCCAGCCTAAAGCTAACCATCTCCATCTCTTGTTCACTAATAATCTTCCAAGACAACTGCTACGGAACAAAGGAAGAATTTTCAGTCTACTTTTAGAGTGAATTCCACATTGACGAAGAATTCTATAAATGGTACAGTTGCATCAACCTAAGCTTTTGTTGTGCAACTCTGACATGTTACACATGATAGGGGAATCATCTTTCTTTTGTCTGTCTGTCCTTGCCTATTTGTTCATCACCTCTTCTTCTTCTTTTTATAACTTTTTTTTCTTTGAATGAAGAGATCAGTCATGGCTAACCTCTCTTCTTAATCTACAAAAACAAGCTAGTATATAATCACTTCTTTGTTCATAATTCAGTTATGGGACAACATCCAAGTAAAGCAAACACATCACTTACTTTTGGTTATATCAATCAAAATCGACAACAAGAGATAGACGAAGATGAGATAGTTCGACCCAGAATCAGCCATCAACAGACCTCTGATTTTGTACTTGATCACCCTCACCTCTACCAACTTGAACATGTCTGCCATAGTTGTTCTCTCACCAAGCATGGCATCAATCAAACCACCCGCATCGAAGAAGATTGTACTCATTGTCGGCAATACAAAAGATTATCTGTTGTGCGTCGAACTCTGGCAGATGACTTAAGCTACATTGATACCACATACTATCCCAACATAGCCCACTATGTTAGCGAAAACAGTACTTTAGACGAAGATGGTGCATCCTCCTTACTTGACCAAGACTCTTATGGCAGCGCTAGTCATAGCTATTCTCCTTCTCCAGATGAAATGGATGATAATGAAGATGGTGACACAGATACTTTAAGAGATGAACAAGGTTGGTCCAGACTAACGATGAGTGAATTCACTCCAAACACACTTCAACGGCTTGTTTCATCTCCATTACTTATGGTGGATCTGTCTGGAAAATCTTTGATCAAACTAAGCTCCAGTATAGGCTATCTAAGTAATTTGACTAAACTAAATATGTATGTTGTCGACCAAGAGCTTTGATGCGTGATGGATTCAAAGTAGCTTATTTCTTGTTTCTCTTTAGATCAAATAACCAGATGATCAACTTGCCTCGAGCTATTGGTCAATTAAAGAACTTAAAGTCATTGAATGCAGCCGACAATCAACTTGAATACCTTCCCGATACCATCACCAAATTGTCCAAGCTAAAAGCAATCAACATCAGTAACAACAAACTGACAGTGTTGCCTAAAGGAATAGATAGCTTACAGAATCTAGTAATCATCTTGGCCAACAACAATCAACTGACACAGTTACCTCGAGAGTTAGCTAGCCTTGAAAATTTAGTCACTCTCAATGTATCGCACAATCCGCTCTCTTCTATACCAGCCGAGATATCAACGCTCAAGTCTCTACGAAAACTTAGAGCAGAAGAATGTCCATTTGAGACTGAATTCGTCCATTCTCTTGTCCATGATCCGCCCAGCTTGTTTGAGACATGTGCCCGCCAGATGATAAAGAATAAAATTAATTTGCCGGCTTATCTCAATCACTTTGTAGACTACTTTAAGCGAAAGCAGACTTGCTCATTTTGCTTTGGGCCTTTCTTTGATTCATTTGTGACCCGTGGCAAGTTTATTGAAAGAGCCAATAGCCAGATGATTGCACTGGATTATCAACTCTGCTGCGCTCATTGGACAGATGAACAGGATCGTATCTTAAATATGTTTTCCGCACCGTCTTATCGAGCACTGCATCTAGATGAGAATCGACCAGAGTCATTACCGCCTTTGAATGAAGATATTCGGACAGAGGAAGTAAATTCGTACCCGCTATCCAATCCATCGGAAGGCCGCCGAAACTCGTCATATCACACCATATTATCGTTTGCTACATTGCACTCGAGACAAGCAGAGGAGGCAGATCAAATTCTGCAGAGAAGTCAACGCCACTCAAGTTCATTGTCACTTCAAAGCATACAAAAATCGAGTCATCTCAAACAAGGCTTTGTGCATCTTGGTACCAGATTGAATATTCGTAGTCATAGAAACCGAGAGAGAAGTGGCACCATTTGAGGACTTGATCTCATTACTTCCTCTTCCTTAACAATAAATTTAGCTCTCTTTTTTTAAGATAAGATGCTTATGTAAAAAAAAATTTTGTAAACTTTTTCTTTATACTATGTCACAACAAGAAACAGATACTTTATTACTAGGCGGCTTCGACTTTGATGGCGATGACTTTGTCACCAAAGAAAAGGCCAAGATAAACATTGCCCAAGTAGACTATAACGCTAAACTCGAAACAGACGGTGTAAATCTTACTTCGATGAAGTTCATTCAAAGCATCAAGTTTAACTGATTTGTTATCCTAGTGGTTTCACGATCATAAAAAGACAGTGGATGAACTCATGCTTGAACAACATGGTCCTAATCAGATCAGGAATGCTATTGAGCATGACTACTTCTATAAGCGATATGATAAAGCTCTTACCTTAGCTCTTGGTTTCATTCGAGTCGCTCAAACTAATAAACAGTGCAAAGTATCAGGCACAAAAGAAATGACTGATATTGCCATGCACTGTGCTGCTAAGTTGAATCGTTTGGATGTTTTGGAAGATTTGTTGGATAACAAAACAGTAAGTAAGCATATGTGTATAAATGCATTGCCCATTTATGCCATCTATTTATTGCTCGAAGCATGTACAAGATACAGGCCTGTTTTTAGTGCGAGGTAAATTTTATCCTATAATAGGCAAATACTCAGAGGCTATGGAAGCTTATGTGCAATACCAACGAGAGCGGAAGTTGGATTACCGAGTATGGTCAGGCATGGCTCAGGTATTCATGTTATCTGCAGCTAGACGTCCTGCAGAAAACGAGATGAGATATCATTTAGCCAACCTATCAATGCAACGTGCTATTCATATCTTTACCAACAGCCGATGGAACAAGCGTATCGATTTTGTACAAGCTCGATTTCAGAGGGATTTGGCGACTTTGGAGACTCGTTTGAAAGAGACTCAACAACATGGAGGACAGGCGGATAAGTTCGTAGAGTGGATGAATTCAAGTGAGACAAAGGACAAACAACAAGCAGGTGGATTAGAAGAGTTCCATTGGGATGATATTATGTGGATATATAAGGATTGGGTGCTAAGACAAGATCTTGATTTAGCAGACCATGATATTAAGGCTGTCAAAGATCTATAGTCATTGTATGTAATAAAATAGCTAGCAATGGTTTAATCAAGATGGTGAAATTTATAAAGTCAGAAATATTCTTGCATTGATTTCTTTATGGGAGAATCGAACCCTGTCTTGGGCAGTTTGAGTCTTTGTGGTAGTATAATAGCGCATACCATACCTGTGAGTAAAATACACTCTGGTGTGCAAGACCATGTCAAATCTTAGTAAGGATACCAACAAAGGACTGTTGCTGTTGTATACTAGTCTCCAAGCAACCTCCCCTGGATGAATCGCAATACATTGGTATTTCAGCTAGGTGGTATTAACTAACCACTATCAGCTTGACACCAGGCCCCATCTAAAAAAAATATCCAGTCATCTTGTTCATTTAATGTCAAGACTCAATAATTGCATAGATACAAAACCTTCAGATTTTAGTCTATAGAAAACGGCTAAGATTCGCTTGAAGAGTTGTGCCATACACTTTATCTTAGACGTCCCGTATAGATCCGTCCTACAAAATAAATGCCTTGATTATAGATCAAACATGGTTTTCTTTTCTTTTGTTGATACTCATTTACGTTAAAGTAGTCTTCTCTCCCTACTTCTTTTTGCTTTATTAGGCTGGAATCTAATCATGTAACTATTTTGCATGGAAAGCTGGGTTTTGCTGATCAAGCCATTCTGTCAGTTTCCCTTTCCATCTTTTATGTATAGCGACCAAAGAAGTAGGACCATCATACTCTTCAACTCAAATACGATATGCCATACGCAATGCTTATGATCACTTGCCACTTATGAAATTCACTTGAGAGATATGATCAGGATTGGCTTTATTGTCCATTAAATTGATGTATTTATATCAAGTTCAAAGCTAATTTCTCTCATATCATTTGTTCAAAGAACGTTTCTTACATCTCTTTGAAGTTTATAGAACACTGAGATAATCAACAGAGTAACCATAACAAACCTCGTTTTGACTACTTGAGGAGACTAATAGTACAATGGTTTTTTGTCTTATGATTTGACTTGAAACAGCATTTGTTAAGATCTTGATTTTTTCTGACTTCTCTATCCTTACCAATTTTGCAAAATGAAATGTCAATCCTTTTGAGCTAGATTTAGTGACAAAATCAACAAGCGTGTTACTGATTGAGTATCATCTGGCAAGACATTTAAGAGATTTTATATACCATGACCCTCATATATTATATGATCAGACTTCTTTTTATAACATTGCCGTCTTTTTTTTTACTAATAACAACATTTACCTATCAACTTAGCAAATTTCGGGAAGCATTTCAATATATTTCTTTTGATATCATTCAACAAATCGTGGTATACAGGAGTTTTGATTGGAAGTCTTGCCATTTCTTACAAGTTTTAAAGGCCTTCCAAATATGGAAGGTAATCAAAAGGCAACGTCATCGTCGTTGGTTGGGGGTCAAGAGTTGAGCGGACAATGTGGATACTCATTTATTTGCGCTCGATTTTTTTCTTTTTTTTTTTGAATAGGACTGACAACCACTTACAATAATCCCATGCTTCGACAATCGATTCAACACCTCAGACCTTCTACAGTGCGTCAAGCTAGCTTGAAGAGTTTGTATGCTTCTTACACAACCTCTCTTCGCCCCACCGAGAAGCCTGTTGCCCCTGAAGTTCAACAAGCTGCTAACCGCACCACCACTTGGTCTGCCACTCAACGTCCCAAGTCTCAAGCTTTAGTTGGTCCTCGCTTTGAACAAATTGACCTTGACACTCAAGTAAGATTTGAAAGGAAGAAAATGAAATGAGAATCAATTATTCATATAGATTTGACTAGCCTAACCCTATGGCTGCTATCGAGCTTATTGCTGAAGAACCTATTCGATTTGTCAACAAGCGTATTGCTCACTGTGATGGTGGCGGTGGACCCTTAGGTCACCCTAAGATTTACATCAACTTGGATAAGCCTGGACCTCATCCTTGTTCTTACTGTACGTCATAATTGATTGGGCTTAAGAAGGATACTGACATTTTCTTTTCTTTTTTAGGTGGTATTCGTTTCCAAAAGCCTGAAGGACACCACCATTAGACGCCCTCTTTCTCTCCCTCTCTCTCTTTCTTCTGTGTGTATTTAATAAATAAGCAAGACATCAACTTTCATTGCAGAATAATTTGGATCTCTTTCTCTCTGATACAACTTGGGTTGGTTTTTTTTAGTTTCACTACTGTGTCTAGAAAGGAGAGACTATTTGCAATTTGTTGCATAGCTATGGCTTCTTTTAGGCAACAAGTCTTGATTAGGTTGGAATTGATTTGGCAGGATTATAGATGTTGATGAATGCTATTCTTCTCATCTATAGAATTCTTGAATGAAGATATGCATAATCAATCTAATTGCGTATTCTTTAATTAAACAAGAATAGACAACAAATTAGAATTGATTGTATAGGTACATCACTTGTACTTCTAATCTCTCGTTGCATTGTATTCATTAGATGTCTCTAAAGAAACGCATCATGTAGAGGGGCATAAACTAGTCCAGAATGGCTAACATAAGTAGATGTACGGAAAGTATTTCAATCGACATCAAATAGCAAGAAAAACGGAAATAAACCAACAGTAATTACACAGAAAGACGAGACTGTATAATTGCTAGAGCAACAATAAAGTCAATACTACAATAATACCAAGTGCTGCTGTAGCTACTTCAAAACATATTGAATATTTGTAACACGTTTTGCTAGCTGTAAGAGAGACAGAAAAACGTCTGACTGAATCTGGAGATAATATTGTTGTATTTGAATGGACAATTCTCAGAAATAATGTGTAACTTCATTTTTCACTTCTTTTATTCTTTTTATTAGTTATATTCCAAGAGAATGGATGACTTGTTAGATCTTAACTGGTCTTCTAACACGAACGCAACTTCAACACCGCCACCTTCCTCTTCTTCAATTAAACTAGATTCAAAGCCGAAAGATGCTTTCGCTGACTTATTGTCAACACCAGCCAAACCAGTAGATGTCACCAAACTATCTATGTTAGAACAACAGCGACTTAAACAACAACAACAGCAACAACAACCATCTTGGGCATCACCTCAACGATCAGCAACGCCTCTATCTCAGCATACCATGACGCCTAGCCCTAAAAGCAGTGCTGCTCCTTCCCCTTCTCTGTCTGCTACCACCAACACAAAGTCGTCTCTAGATGACCTATTGGGCTCGTTTGGTACGCCTAAAAAGCAAAATCAGCCAGACAAGCATATGCCATTGAATCAGTTGTAAGCAACATTTTCTCTTTGTTGATTTTGTAGTATTTCTCACTAGAGTGTCTATATAGACGTGCTCAAATGCATACTGCACCTATGACGCATCAGTCAGAAAACGACTGGGATTTCGACTTCTTGAGCAGTAAATCAAACACAACAAACACCAGTGTCAGCAAGGACAATTTGGATCCATTTGATATGGATTCACTAACACAAAATACATCTGTACCTGTTGCTGAAATAGAGCAAGAGGATGATAACCCGTTGGGTATCCTTGCCGAACCTGCCAATGTCTCTGCTTCATTTAGCCAGCCTGAATCAACACCTCCCTCGCCACCTCTCCAAAATAAGGATGAAATTAGCGATGAACAAGAAGATGAGATGGTAGCTCATTTGATTGATATGGGATTTAGTATGAGACAATCCAAATTTGCGCTTGAAGCGACGGGCGGTCATGATCTTCAAGCAGCTATTGATTTGCTTGTACAGCATACTGAAGAACAACAACAACAACAACAGCAGCAGCAGCAACAACAAGAACAACAACAACAGCAGCAAAGACAACAACAACAACAACGGCAAGAAAGCGATATGCATATCCAAAGTGAAAAGCTTATGTCGCAAGCTCAAGAGTTAGGTGGCTTTCTGTATAAGAACGCCACTTCTTATCTTAAAGCAGGCCGTCAAAAGGTGACAAAGGCAGTAACAGATTGGCAGGAACAACAGCGCACACAACGACTTCAAGAATCTTCCGGTCGGCCCAAATGGATGACAGATCAGACGCAGGAACCACACATGATCTCAAAGACAGTAGAGCGTTTTGCAGATGATCAAGACAGCGATGATGAGTCGAAAGAACAAGCAAGAGCGCTAGCTCTTCAGAAGAATGAATTAAGAAAGAAGAGGCAGGAAGAACAAAAGAAGAAAGAAGCAATGATAACTGAGGATACTTATGTATCGCCCTCAAGGCGTCGTCCTGCTAGCAGTGGTCGATCAACACCTTGCTCGGCGCCACCACCATCATCATCACCTATACCTGCTAAAGTAACAATTACTGCCTCACCTCAGCCTGTCAAGTCATCCGTAAATCGACCTAGAGTGACCGCTTCACCTACTGTAATGGTACAAGTGAATCAAGCAAGAGAACTGGGCAACCAAAAATTCAAGTTAGGTCAATTTGGGGACGCAGAGACAGCTTACTCACAAGCAATTGAATTGTTGCCTTCTGGCCATGACCATCTTGTATTACTCTGCAACAATCGAGCAATGACACGCCTCAAGACTGGTGAATATAAGCGATGTATTGAAGATTGTGATAAGGCTATCGCTATCAATCGTCAGAACAACGATGGCGGTGATATCGAAGTAGAAGGTGTTACGATTGTTTGGCGCGACCAAATGACGAAATCACTATATCGTAAAGCAGAGGCATATGAAAACCTTGAAAACTATCAAGAGGCTTTAACCGTCTATGGCCACCTCGTCAAACTTGAAGGAACTCAGAATTTAAAAGTCAATCGAGGCATGGCTCGTTGTCGACAAGCACTCAATCCAAAGCGGCCCCCTAAAGCATCTTCGGCATCAGTATCATTGTCACCATCACCACAACCAAAACAAGATTTGATGTCTGTGTTTGACCCAAGCAAACAAACATCTTCGTCACCTGTATCTGAAGAGGAATTAAAAAAGAGTAAGGCGGTGACTGCCATGCGTGCTAAGGCAGCTGAACAGGAAGCAGAGGAAGCAGAACGATTAGAAAAGACAGATGCTGTCAATGCTCGTTTGACTGCTTGGAAAGCAGGTAAAGAGCAGAACCTGCGCGCTTTGTTGGCCACCCTAGATACCCTTTTATGGCCTGGAGCACAATGGAAAGGTGCTCAAATGAGTGAACTGATTAATCCAAAGAAATGCAAAATCTGTTATATGAAGGCTATTGGCAAAGTTCATCCCGATAAGGTAACCTCTATTGATGTCAGGTTTTTGTTTCTTTTGAACTAATTTAATTTTCCTTCTACATAAGCTTCCAACAGATGTCACAGTTGAACAGAGAATGATTGCAAGTGGTATTTTTGCTGCACTAAACGAAGCATGGGATGCCTTTAAGACACAAAACCAAATGTAACATTATTAGACATACCCTTGATATAAAAAAAACCACTAAGACTATTTTAAATATGACGCCAATATTTCAAAACGTTCAAATAATGAATTGCTTGGCTATTCATCTTATCGTTTTCTTTTCATTTATCTATATTGTTTGTAATTAATAATGTCTTCTGATAATACATTTACTGCTTATGCTGGTGTCGCTAAAGACAAGCCCCTTGAAAAGATGCAACTTGAATTGAGAGAATGGGATGAAGATTGTGTTCAAATTGATATCACTCACTGTGGTATTTGTGGTAGCGATGTAATATATTGCAGCTTACGCATTTATACAAGTTACTTATACAATGTATGTAGATTCACACACTTGATCAAGGCGATCAATGGGGTGCCACTGACTATCCATGTGTAGTGGGTCATGAGATTACTGGTGTTGTTACTCGGATTGGTAAAAATGTTACACATGTCAAAGAGGGCGATCGTGTTGGTATTGGTGCTCAATCTGGCAGTTGTCATCACTGTTCTCATTGTGAAGAAGGCATGGAAAATCTTTGTTACAATGGCCATGTAGGCACTTATAACGGTAAATACGAAAACGGCAGCAAGTCTTATGGTGGCTATGCTGATAAATGGCGTGGTGATCGTCGCTTTGTCTTCAAGATTCCCGATCACCTTTCTAACGAAGTGGCTGCCACTTTCTTCTGCGCTGGTGTCACCACTTTTGCTCCTCTCAGACGTTCTGGCGTCAATGAAGAATCAGTAGTTGGCATTATGGGTCTCGGTGGTCTTGGACATTATGGTGTCCTCTGGGCAAAGGCTATGGGCGCTAAGGTCATTGGTATGTCCCATAGCGATAAGAAGCGTGATGTGGCTAAAGAACTCGGTTGTGACGAATACTTGGTTACAAGCGACCCAGAACAGATGAAAAAGTACAAAAAGCAATTGACTCATATTCTCTGCACTGGTTGTAGTCCTGATTTTAAATGTAAGTCGACTCTTGTCAATCTTAAAGCTACCTCTTGAACTAACACTTCTTTTTGTTTTTCTTAAGGGTCTGACTATCTTTCACTCTTACATGGTAATGGCTATTTCCTTAATGTCAATTTCCCTGAATGGGAATTCCCTCCAATTCCTCCTCTTGTTTTGATCTTCAATCAATGCTTCATCCATGGTTCTGCTATTGGCTCCCCTAAGGAAATTGAAGAAATGCTCAAATTTGCTGAAGAAAAGCAAGTCAAGCCTTGGATTCAGAAGTATCCTATGAAAGATGTGCAAAAAGCTGTAGATGACTTTAGAGCTGGCAAGCCTAGATTCAGATTCGTCTTGGAAAACTAAAAAAAAAAAAATTATCGTTTTATTCTTTGTACATGTAAAATAAATCCCAAATGATAATTACTACGATCGAACAACGTGTGAAATAAAAGCTGTTTATCTTTTTTTTTTTGCATGACTGTATTTTCCTTTTTGCATTGTAGTTTCGCCTCAAAATACATGTCTTTTCCCGGAAGTTGCAATGATTGTAAAAATGGAAAAAGTCAAAGACGTAAGCTTTGTGTCTAAATTAGGTCATTTTTTTTAGTTGTTGGTGATAAACTTTGTTTTAAAAAGAAACTAATAGAAACTCTTTTTCCTTATTCTTGTTCTTCTTTCTTGCAATAGAAAAAATGACTAGTCAAACGAAGCCAACAACCAAAATGCAATATGTTCGTCTGGGAAATACCGGATTGAGAGTATCTCGTATCTGTCTTGGTTGTATGTCTTATGGTAACTCAAGATGGAGTCCCTGGGTCAAGGAAGAAGCCGAATCCATTGCCGACATCAAAGAAGCTTACAATTTGGGTATCAACTTCTTTGATACAGCTGATACCTATTCTAACGGTGATAGTGAGCGCATTCTTGGTAAGGCCTTAAAGGAAATCAATGCACCTCGAGGACGTGTGGTTGTTGCTACAAAGGTTTTTGCTCCAGTTTATGATGATACTGGTTTTTCATCCCGAGACTCTGTCAAAAACAACCCCGACATGGTCAACCGTCATGGTCTCTCTCGTAAGCACATATTGGATGCTGTTGATGCTTCTTTGGAGCGTTTGGGATTGGATTACATTGATCTGTACCAAATTCATCGCCTGGATACCGATACCCCTATGGAAGAGATTATGGAAGCTTTGAATGATGTTGTACGTTCTGGTAAGGTGAGATACATTGGTGCTAGTAGTATGGCTGCCTGGCAATTCCAAAAACTCAATAACATCGCTGAGCGCCGTGGTTGGGCCAAGTTTGTTTCTATGCAAAACCTTTATAACATGCTCTATCGTGAAGAAGAACGTGAGATGGCACCTTATTGTTTGGATGCTGGTATTGCTTGGATTCCATGGTCTCCTTTAGCTATGGGCGAATTGACTGGTAAGAACAGAGGCAAGACAACACGTAGTGATACTTGGTTCAGCATGAAAAGCATGACTGCTACTCAAGCTGAATGCAATGAGGTTATTGTTGATCGCTTAGAGGAAATTGCTAAGAAGCATAACGCTACTTGTGCTCAAGTTGCTTTAGCTTGGCAATTCACAAAGCCCTATGTCAGCAGTCCCATCATTGGCGCCAGTAAAATTGAGCATTTGTACGATATTGTAGGCTCTTTAGACATCAAGCTCTCAGAGGAGGATGTCAAATACTTGGAAGAGCCTTATACCCCTAAGCGAGCTATGTTTTAATCATTGTTTGAAACAAAATAAAAAACATTTTCTTTGATTTTGGTATGTTGATTCCCTGATCTTCGAATTAATTTGAAATGCTCTATTGTGCAATTATTTTTATAAAAGTGAGACACATACGCGTCTTTGATTAGTAAGCTAGTTGTGCAAAGTCTGAGAAAAAAATATAGTAGGACGCGTCAGTATGGTTGACTTTAGAAGAAGGTTTGATAGCGTGCCTTTGAGTTAGCAAACTCTGGGTATGCTATTCGATCATTGGTTTACGATTATTAGGATTTCTATCTTTGTATGATCTAGCAGTTAAATTTGAATGGATGCGGAAACTTTTTTTTCACAAACTGGTTGGTGGAACTGACTGTGGGAAAAACCAGCATTTGGGTCCTTTCTTGTAAATAGTAAAGAGGTGTCTAAGGACTCTGTTCTCGGGCAGTTATTCATAAGACTTTTCCTATCTTTTCCATCTACTTCACCTATCTTTATGACTCTAAGACCACCAAGGGCTCAGGCAGAAATAGGAACAATAACTTGCCTGATTTAATCTCCTCTTATTCATGCTCTCTTTCTCATTTGTCCAAGCCACTATAATATTCTAGGTCCTTCTATGATATCCTCTTTAGAATGGTCTTACTCATTTAGCAAAAGCTTCAGGGAAAAACCAATCCAAGTAGAAAGGGTTGGAAAACATAAATTTGAGAGAGAGATGTTGGGCTAACTAAATGCTTAGGAACAACTGCAATCTTAATTTAGACTTAGAAAAAGGTAAAAGCAGTAGGATTGCTTTAAATTAGTTTTTTCTAACAGAAGGGTTTCCAAAGAGTTGTTAAAGAGCAATCGATATCATCGAACCTTTTGCATGTTAGTAAACAAGCTTAGATGTGCTTGCATCCGATTCACTTTAGTCTGACAAACGTTTGTTTTCATTTCTTGATGCAGTTTTTTTCCAGTTCTTTCGAGAGCTTTGTTTAAACTGAATTTGAAACTCACCTCCAAATCTGAAGTAGAAGTTTTCCGGGGATGATATTAAGGGCACTCCTTGCGCTTTTTCTTGTTCTTCTTCTTTCTTTATACTTCTTTTCTTTAAGCTTCTTTACTTCTACGAAACAGAGATGAACCGCATGATTGCTTCCAAGACTCGTTCCTTGGCTAACTCTACTGGTGTCCTCCGTCGCCTCTACTCTACCCACAAGGACATCAAGTTTGGCGTTGATGGCCGTGCTGGTCTTTTGCGTGGTGTAGATATTTTGGCCAAGTCAGTTGCTGTCACACTTGGTCCTAAGGGTCGCAATGTCTTAATTGAACAGCCCTATGGATCCCCTAAGATCACTAAGGATGGTGTTACTGTTGCCAAATCAATTGTTTTGGAAGACAAGTTTGAAAACTTAGGTGCTCGTCTCGTTCAAGATGTTGCCAACAAGACCAACGAACTCGCTGGTGATGGTACTACCACTGCCACCGTTTTAACTCGGGCTATTTTCTCAGAAGGTGTCAAGAATGTTGCTGCTGGATGTAATCCTATGGATCTCCGTCGTGGTGCTCAAATGGCTGTTGATGCTGTTGTTGACTTTTTGAAGCAACACACCAAGATCATCACCACTCCTCAAGAAATTGCCCAAGTTGCTACCATTTCTGCTAATGGTGATAAGCATGTTGGTAATTTGATTGCTCAAGCTATGGAGCGTGTTGGTAAGGAAGGTGTCATTACTGTCAAGGCTGGTAAGACTATTGATGATGAATTGGAAGTTACTGAGGGTATGCGTTTCGACCGTGGTTTCATTTCTCCTTACTTCATCACTGATACCAAGACCCAAAAGGTTGAGTTCGAAAAGCCTTTGATCTTATTGTCTGAGAAGAAGATTTCTTTGCTCAGCGATATCTTGCCTGCTCTTGAATCCGCTGCTACTCAACGTCGTCCTCTTTTGATTATTGCTGAAGATGTTGATGGCGAGGCTCTTGCTGCCTGTATTCTGAACAAGCTTCGTGGTCAAATCCAAGTTGCTGCTGTTAAGGCACCTGGTTTTGGTGACAACCGCCGTAACATTTTGGGTGATATTGGTATCTTGACCCAATCTACTGTCTTCTCTGACGATCTTGATCTTAAGTTGGAAAAGGCCACCCCTGAATTATTCGGTACCTCTGGATCTGTTACTGTCACTAAGGAAGATACTATTATCATGAACGGCGCTGGTTCTAAGGACATGATTTCTCAACGTTGTGAACAAATCCGTGGTGCTATGACTGATGCTAGCACTTCCGAGTACGAAAAGGAGAAGCTTCAGGAACGTCTTGCCAAACTCTCTGGCGGTGTCGCTGTCATCAATGTCGGTGGCGCTTCTGAGGTTGAAGTAGGTGAAAAGAAGGATCGTTTCGATGATGCCCTCTGTGCTACCCGTGCTGCTGTTGAAGAAGGTATTGTTCCTGGTGGTGGTGTTGCTCTTTTGAAGGCTGCTAAATCCCTCTCTAACTTGAAGGGTGCTAACTTTGATCAACAGCTCGGTATCAACATAATCCGTCAAGCTATTCAAAACCCTTGCCGTACTATTGTCGACAATGCTGGAGGTGAAGGTTCTGTTGTCAGCGGTAAGCTTATGGAAGAGCATCCTGATAACATTAACTGGGGTTATGATGCTTCCACCAACGAATACTGTGATATGATTGAGCGTGGTATCATTGATCCTACCAAGGTTGTTCGTACTGCTTTGGTTGATGCCTCTGGCGTTGCCTCTCTTTTGACCACAACTGAATGTATGATTACCGATGCCCCTACTAAGTCTGCTGGTATGCCTGCTGGTATGCCTGGTATGGGCGGTATGGGCGGTATGGGCGGTATGATGTAAAAAAAAAAAAGAAAAAAGAAACCATTTCTGAATATAGAAAAAGAAGACAGAATCATACTCCTCAAAAAAAAAGATATACCACATACAAAACAATTCTCCCTTAATACAATTCATGTACATTACACAATAATAAACAAAAATGGCTTTTTACGTAGATAAAATTAGATTGACACAGATTTACCTCGTTTTATGAATTCAGCTTTTAGGGCAGCACAATCAATGCATCTTATTTTATGCAATCAGGGCCTTTAGTCTGTGCAAGGTCAATCACTAAAGTTAAGCTTAAATTGGACTGCAAGTCATGGTAAAACAAACACCAAGTTTCACACGTGCACACTGGTTTTTGTACGCAAAACAAAAATAAAAATAAAAAGGGGAAAGATTACACAATCGAGTTTTATCGCTTGATCAAAAAGAGAAGGGGTGATACACTAAACAGAAGCATCGTACTTTCAAATGATAAGTAGATAGAAGTTGGTGTACCAAGCGATTGTATCTCATGTCATGCAGGATAAGGCCAGTAAAGTAGCACTGTAAAAAAAGAAAAGGTCTTTTAAAGGCTAAAAAAAACCTTCTCCATCAGGTTTTTGTGACCAAATCGCAGGCTTTTTTTACAGTGTAGCCTCAAAAATCAAAGTATTAGGTCTGACAAGACACCTTTTTTTTGAATTTGACAAGTTAGATATTTCAAAACTTGTTTAGAAAAAAAGGCCACTTCATATAACTTTTTTCTCGAGGATATTCCAAGGTTTAGACACCTGTATCAAATCACTCTTTCTTCTTCTCTCTGCACGCAGAGAATGAACTATATTCCTCATTTGTATATCAAAAGGTTTGGTTTGAAACTTCTCAAAGTCGACCGATTTCTAAGTTGGCAACCATTCAAGAACAATGATCAAAACTAGACAAAATACGCTAAAGAGTTTATTGGAACTTAAATTCCAACTAGGCACTAATTTGTCATACACTCTGATCTGTGAGTTGTAACTGGCCTTCATTATGCGCTGATCTAATAATCTCTTTCTTCTTTCTAGTACATAACGGAATATTTGGCCTATTGCAATTACTCTCTCAAAGATCAAACAGAGTAAAGCGCGTATCCAATCTATTGTGATCAGCCAATTTTGTTGATGAAAACCTGCTCCTTCTCTTCTTTTACCTTTGTATCTTCATAACTAAAATGTCACACTACAATCAAAGACATACAGTTATTTAGAATGGTACAAACAATTACCAAGAAAATTGCTTAGCTCTTTGTTGTCCCAGCCACTTATAGAGAAGCCATTCCTTTTTTATAAGGGTGACTCACAAGACTCTTGTTATTTGAATGCAACTCTACATTGAATAAGTTAAAATGCTATCTCTTATCTCTCTTTTCTCAAAAAAAAAAAAAAATAGTCAAGGATGCATATCTAACAGTGTAGCCTTGCTACAGAGACTATTTTAGTGAACTTCAAATACAACCTTTTCATCTTTAAATCAGAAGTATTGAATTTCGCTTCATGTAGCTGTTGATAGTCAAGTTTTGTATATTTGGTCTAACAAATTTAATATGGACAACATTCACTGCTCGGAAACAGACTTCTGTGTATCGTTTTCCTTACCAAACATGAATACCCTTCTTCTTTCCGTACAATCATTGGCAAATCATTTGAGTCTCTAAGTGTGAGATATCTTCAGATCACTTGATAGTAGAAGCGGTTATTATACTACTCGCACATAAGTGCTTTTTCGCATCTGAGCGGCCTTAGGTAGGTATTTTTCTCCAGTGTACAGTAAAAAGGTAGATTTGAATTTGTTAGCTACCTCAATAAACGTTTTCCTTAACCATGACTTCTTGCTATGATCGTCATCTCGTAACTTGTTGCAAAAAAAAAGAGGATGTTATAAAAACCGATTCGGTATCTTTAAAGCCAAACAACTATATAGAAGCAATCAGACAAAACAATTGTGTGTACAGCTATATCTAATCGTGTGTTCTTCCTATTTTTGCCTAGCCTCATAGTATCTTGACCTGCAAAATTGTCATCTAGACACATTCTGAAATTTGTTTCAACTAGGCGCTTTCACACTCCTTTATTGTTGTGGTCTCTTTGCAGGAAACAACTTTGAGACTATAGGAGAAATCAGTATTTGCTCTTGTAAACTTACAGATTGGAGAAAGCAATTATTTGGTTTGTCGTTACTAGTATTATAGATGGCGATCATGGACAACTATATGAAAAAGCAATAAACTCATAGTGACATCGGAGAGTGTGTACAAGAGTTATTTAAGTCCTTTCTGTAAAAACATCGCCAACAGAAAAAAAAGATATGTTGCAAAATTCACTTTGAAAATGCGCCACTTTTCTTTGTTTGGCGTATTATCTTTCAGATATGGTAAAGATTGAAAGGCATCAAAGAAGGAGAAAAGAGAGAGGAGGAAGAGGGGGAAATGGCCTTACACTGCTAGATTTTTAAAGAAAAACTTAAGTCTGGATTGTATCACCTTGTTTTGATGTACCAGATTGAAACAAGATTCAAGTAAAGATTATTTGATCATCTGTGCTTTTTCGTCTTATTACTATGTAGTGTCACTGCTTTCTACAGACCAAGCCAAATATCGCAACTCGTTCATTTTCCCCTTTTTTTTTAGTCATAGAAAAGAAAGGAAGAACGGGTAAGATTAGATTCAAATGTTTGTGTTACGGCACCGTCATAGAGAAGCAAACAAGTTACAATTCAATAGTAGTGTGCTTTTTGCCTTGTATGACAAGCTTTTTTTAACGCTAAAAATGTATATATTTCCTTTGTGCTATTGACGAATCCGAGTGTAGCCATCAATAAAAGAGCAGCCTTTATTCTCTTTTTGTTTCTTCAATTCGCTTCATTTAGAAACCCCGCTCTATATGTCTGAATGAGTTGGGATATATATATTTATTTATTAATGAAATAAATGTAGAAAAAAACACATTTCTTTTAGTCATGCAAAAAGAAGACGTATTATGTCTTATTCTATTAATCCAAAAGTAGAGGCAATGTATATTATACATACCATATATACTCATACACCATGATCCAATAGTGGATATGGAAAATATTTTACCCCTCGCAAACATGCATACAGAAAAGTGTGACATGGTTCCAACATTTGTTTTTTTGGGTCGTTTTATCGTGCAGCTTACTTTGTCCCTTCTTTCTTTCTTTTTTCTTCTTCTTCTTTTTTTTTGTCTCTTATTGGCTCAAGAAGGGAGAGAAAAAAACAGTCGCTGAAAAACTTTTGTTTGATTTTTTTATCAGCCTCAACTTAGAAGGATAGTTATACATTTTCGGGAAGTGTTGACATTTACCAGCAGCTCAAAAACAGAAGAAAAGAAAAAGACCTGGATTTCTTCACTCGCTTATTATGTTAGTAACTGAAACTTTTCATGGCTACATCGAAACAACACAAGATGTTCTGTTAATTTTTGAAGGCTGTCGACGTGGATTGTTACCAAGGATATGTAGACGTCTTCAGGAACGAGAGCGAAAAATGATTCGGTCCGGTTCTATTTTTGTCTTTGACGAACGGGAGTCAGGTATTGTCTACAGTAGATAGAGAAGCAAAATAACTTATTATTGAGTAAAATAGGCATCAAGCGTTGGACAGACGGCAGAGTCTGGAGCCCATCACGTATCTTGGGCAATTTTCTAATTTATAGAGAACTGGATAAGAAGGCAGCAGGCGAAAAGAAGCTCTCTCAGCCAAGCATGTTGCCTACGTCTACTAGACGAAGCTTCAGTCTTGACAATACACTCATTGACAGAAACAAAGAGCGTCAGTTGATTGGCAGTCTATCTGATTCTTATCGTTTCAAAGAAGACGGGCTGATTAAAAAGACAATGTCTATCATTGTAAACGGTGTTGCTCAACATCTGATTTCTTACTACGACCCAAATGAAGTCTTACAAGAGAAATTGCGCTCTCCCTCTTCGGTTCCTGAATTAGCCAGCCTAGAAATCTCACCTGAATTGTTGGTCAAACAAAACTTTCGTATACCACCTCTTGTCGAACCTACTTTTGACCTCCCCGACCATCTTGGGCATCATGGTCATCACCAGCAAGGTTCGCTTACTCCTCCAGATCCTACAGCTTCTAACAGCTATAATCGAATGATACACCCTCTTAGAAGCATGTCCGTTGGGTCTATTCGTGGCCATGAGCAAATGGTTATGCGCAACGAAGGCATCATGTATCATCCTTATCAACAACAACAACAACAACAACAACAGAGAATGGGTCCTCAATCGCCATCTCTCCAAAATCATTTCCAACACTCACTTTCTTCTCCGAACCCAACGAACAATATACCAGCTAATATTTATCACCACGATCAACCTCACCCACAGACTAGTACAAGTAGTGTATTCCCAACAACCTCTACTTCTACTACCATACCATCACCATCTACCTTAACTTCTTCCCCTAGTACACCCATGCTCTCACCTGCTCGTTACCATCAACAAAACCATCAGCGCCACTACTCTACTTCTTCTGTCTCCTCCCCTCCGCTCCCGAGATTTGATCCCCGTAATTACACAGCAGCAGCAGCGGCAGCAGCAGCGGCAGCAACAACAGAATCTTTCTTTGACCGCCAGTCTCAACCAAACACGATGAGCCAGATGATGTCTAACCCATCTGTTGATAGCTATCATCATTCAACACAACCACCACAACATAACGAAAGGTTCGCCTCGCCCAACATTGGTCAACTTTTGAATCCTATTCACCCTCTTAATAGCACAAGTACAAACAGTACGACCAACAATAACGGCAATTCAGCTAATGATCACCATACTGCAAGTAGCTCATCTCCTTCTACTCCACCTCCCACAGGCGATGTCTTCTTGAATCACTCTCATCAGCAGCACCCTTATGATTACAATAATGTTGTCAACCCTACACCTACTACCAGCTCTTCTTTGCGTAACTCCATCAGTCACTCAGACGAAACTAGTGAGAATAATACCCAAGCAATACCTAGTCACCATCACCCTTCACACCAAAACCATCGACACCATAGTATCCATGAAATGAGCGATCATCAACACGGTGATGGAGTGAATGGTTACTACATGAACTACTACCAACGTCCTTCTTTGCCTGACACACAGATACATAACGGCTTCATGTTCCATTCACAACATTAGTGATACCATCTTATTATTATTTTGTATTCCAGCAAATTGACAATTTTTTCTTCTTTGAATGTATCTACATACACGTAGATGTATGTGACATTTATACACTTTTTATTACATACTCCATGTACACTATTTTTGGAAAGTATCCGTTCGCAGAAAGAAACAAAAAAAAAACAAATGTTCAGAAGACTTTAAAAACAATCAAAATAAAAATGAAATATTTAGTAAATTGTTTCTACGAAGTTGTTTTTTATGATACTTTCGAACTGCTTTATAGAGGTAGTTTATTTGTTTAATGAAGGCTTTTATATTAGCGTTTTGGAAGGCCTCGGCTATCTACTTAAAGAGACTGAATGTTAAGTTATTCTTTTGAAGGCAGATAGCCAATCAGAATATAGCCATTTGCATTTTTCTAACTAAGTACAAGCATCGCATAGTTAACTTTCAGATTCATCTTTTTCTTCTGCTCTTTTTCGAGCTTGTTATCACTGATCTATGTCGTACAGGTAACCTTTTCTATTAAGCTTCCAATCTCTCGGATCGACTTTGATTGACTTAAACAACTGCAAAATTTCAATGCTGTTTCAGTCAATTTTAGTCCAGAAAATATCTTGGATGGTAAGAGAAAACAACTCCATTTATTTCTCGGTATTTTCAGTTGGGTAAAAAGAAAAAAAAAAGACACTTCTGATTTTCTGTAATAATCTCAAACCCGCACTGATGGCTCATGTTAAAGAAAGCAGAATGCAATTTCCGCACTAAAATTAAGACTAAGAATAACATACATGCAACTTTCTTTAAAAGATACGCAAATAATGAAGTTATGATATTAAAAAGCCAGTAGCACTTAGTAGCTTTACGCTAACACGAGAAGAAGATTTGTTCTCCCAAAAAGAAAAGATTACAAAAGCAATCAATACATCCTTTGAACTTTGGTAAGTTTACCACAAATGCCTAGTGTTACACGAATAAAAGGCTAGATTTTTATTTCAATGGTGCTAGGTTTAAATTTCTTGTTTCTCTTTTCTTTTCTTTTTTCTTGAAAAGGATATCATTATGTCTATATATACATCTGCATTGCCCAATAATGGGCAGAAGAAGGATAACGGGAAAACTAATGAGGCATTACTTAGACTGGGCGATGAAATCATCTTTCATGACTATAATAACAACGTTCTTACTGCTCAAAATCCACTTGAGACTCGGGCATGTGTTCGACCAGATTCTTCCCGAAATGCAATGGGCACTACTGTTTTTCGGATAGAACCTCAACAATCCTATGCTGCTCAAAGAGAGCTTGAAAATTTCATCGATCGCGATGATTATGAAGTGCTCAAAAGTAAGGCAACTCGCGAGGAGCTCAAGCATCTCGTTTTTCTCGAACAAAAAGCGGCTAAAGAGACAGCGCAAAATGAATCGGAAAGGGATCGGCTATTAGGCAAACCTGTCTTATACGGTCAGATTGTACAGCTATTTAATCGACACTTCAATAAATACCTGACAGTCACCGGTAAGACTCAGCGATCGTCGACACACCAAAATCGATTGCAAGTCGACTTGTCTAATGAATGGATTGGTTATTTTCGTATTGTACCGAGGTATCGAATTAAATATGTGGGCGATACTATTCGGATAGGCGAAACAATAGCACTTCAATCTGTCCGACCTGAGGGGTTCCTAAACGTAGACTACTCAAAGAGCGAAGATGGAGATGAATACCAAGTTTTCTCGCATACACAAACATGTTCTTGGGGGATGAAACTGCATTATTCACCTATTACAGATCAAGATGCTAAACGAGTTAAATTTGTAAACTCGGGACAATATATCAGGCTCTATCATAAGGAAATAGAGGCATATTTAGAGGCGCCAGCCATCAATGGGTAATGTAAAAAAATGCAAGAACAGAAAAGACTCAAGTTGTATGCAAAATGGAGCGGATTATCTAACTAGGAAATTAATAGAGATACAGTTATACTGAGAAAGCATACGATAAACCCTCTAAATCCAAAAGAAAACGACTCTCCATTGGCTTTTTGGGAGGTAATATTGTGTTGAAGGAATTGTATGAATCGCAATACTCACAGAGAATCCAATTAAGATCGAAAACCTGGATACTTCGGGAAGCTCAAAAGTAAGATGGAAGAAATCAATTCGCATACGGCATGTTGTATCTCGAGCTTATCTTTCCATTGATCCCACTCATGTCCGAATTGATGTCGCAAAAGGAAGGACAACATGTACTTTAAAACTAGTCCAATATCCAGTTGTTCCCATCGACGTAAATCAAGATACCACTCTATTTGAATTGACACCCATTTCAGCACCTACAATCAGCAGTATACCCTATGGATCCATGGTGAGAATAAAGCATGTAGCAACCGGATGTTGGCTACATGCGCCTGACAGTCAAGAAGATACACCTCAAGCCATCCAAACGACTCAAATACACTCTTCGCCTATAAATGTAGCACCATTGACTTTATCTCCTTTGCTAGGAAGCAAGAGACATTCTCGGTTTGAATCTACTGAATCCTCTTTTACACCTTTGGTAGATCAAGCCCAATATGTGGAGCCATTGGATGCAGCGGAAATCATGGGCAACCATTGGAGTCCCTCTGCTACCTATCATAGCATCAGTGCATCTCATGACTTCTACTATCATGATTGTTTTTCAATTACGCTAGTTGATCAGAAAATGGCAGATAAGTTTAATTTTGTGAACGAGATGGTGCCTACGTTACATCGCTATTTATCAAAAAACAGATTCTCTGAGAAGGAGGTCTATCCGATTCAGGACGACGAGTTTGAGTCCGTCTCACAGGTCTTGGGTGCATTGATTCATTTCTGTACTATAAGCAAACAAGACGATCCTTTGAAGAGAGAAGGCTTGCCTATTGTGTATCATCAGGCATTGCTAAAAGATGTTGACATTGCTACTCTTCTGGTTAATATTATCATGGCACCATTCGACCACAAGAAGCGGGACAGCTTTAAAGAAAAACTCTCTCAACATCAGCAAAAGAAGGCAGATGGCCAGATGAGTGAAAAAGAGGTGTCCTTAGAAGATCTTGAGTATAATCCTAAGCTCAAGAAAATTCTCAAATTGGCATATCACTTGTTACGGGCTTTTCTCAATCGTGGACCTATCATAGAGCAAGATAGCAGTGAAAACGAAGAAGCTTTAGAAAGGAACAAGACATATCAGCTTTTCACCTTAAATGAATTTGGCTATGAAGGCATCAACTTACTTATCCGACATTTGAATTATGGATTGGGCGCATCAGATGTACTAAATCGACTTTTGGAAGCGATTGAATATAAGAACATGATGAGTCAATCTGTTCTAGATAGTCTAGTTGAAAAAACTTTGATCAATGTACAACATGTTGTAGATGCATTAAGAAGTGACAACTCCTGGAGCAAGCCTATCCAAAAAACAGATTTCAGCTGCATTCGTCTGTTGAGCGCTGTATGTTATCGTGCTGTTGCACCTACGAGAGCAAACACGACAGCCACATCTTTGCTGCTCAGATTCAGAGACAGATTATCAGAAGATTGGTTTCAAGTAGGAGACCAGTCCTTTATCAGGATGCGTTTGAAAGAGCAAGGCGAAGTTGAGATAAAGATATGCAATGATATTTGGCGAGATTTAGAGAGCTTATCTGAAATACAGCCCAACATATTTTCTTTTGTGGAGGATGCTTTAGATTTGGCTTATTCGCTTTCAAGCCAGACAAATACAAAAATTAGTACTCTTATTAGTGAGTGTATTAGCAAGGAAGTATGTTTTCAATGTCTGAAAAACAAAAAGCTGCCGCCTACACTACGTGGAAAATTTTGTGATCTTTTAAGAGGTAGGATCTAGAAAAAACAATCAGAGTGGCAGAGAAGCTAATTGAATTTTGTATAGTTCTCTATGTTGATAACTCAAGACTTGAAAAAGTGCCTCTCTATGACTACACAATTTACATCGAATCTATTGATTTGAACAGCGACCAATATCCTTTCGGTTCATCTAACATAGATTCAGAGTTCTTCCAGAGCTTGAAACATTGGATATTTGGATATCTTGAGACTCAATTCCATCAGGTAAAAGCAGTAGACAAAGATATTAGAAGAGATAGTTATACGAAACCAACGTGTCCATTTATAGTATATTGAGAGCTCAGAGGATGTGCGCTTTTTGTCTTGCGTCCTTAAATTGATACATGTCCAACTTACTCTTGGATTCTTCCATACCACTGAAGATATAGCTGTACTCTTCCATACTCTTATACAGGTGCTAGATGGTCGTACGGATGCCAGGTAAGATAAAACTTAGTTTATAGATTTTTTGTGCTGACACTTAATTGATACCTCTTATAGAAGCGAAGAACATCGCAAGTATATGATGGATGCTAATATGCCTCGAAAATGGCCAGAGAGATACGAATTGGCAGAAAAAAAGCAAATGGTTATGTCAACAAAGATACAGATTCTGTACATCTTTGATTTAATTTTCGACTTAAGACTTAGAGTAAGAATGTCCAAATTAGCGCAAATATGGAAATGGGTTCTTGAAGAGTAAGTATATGCCCTTTGCCGTCCTGTTTTGTTTTGACCAGTCAATGTTCTAGTGAATCTGCTGAATATCATACATCTCCTGATTCTTCTGGATTGAAGTACATTTTGCAAGTGTTTGATCAAACAGAACTTCGTAATCGGGAAGAGAGCCTAATGCCCATTCTCAAGGACATGCTCAAGTATCAATACGCACCTTTGAAGCACATCGCAGTTGTAGTCATGCATCGTATCTTTACTGATAGTGAAGGTATTATACAAGTATACGAAAATTTTGCTTAAATCGACTGACCTTGTTTGAAAAAACAAATAGAATTGTTCAAGAAAGTCAAAGAAGCTGTAATCCTTACTGAAAAAGAACAACATAATACCTACCTCCTCATCAAGGATCAACTGAACCGGTTACAAACATTGAATCTTGTGAATATTGAAAATGAGGAGCAATGCTTACAGCACTTGTCTCGATTAAAAGATTCGATTGAGACATTAGAAAAACTTCTAATTGTTCCTTTGTCAGGCGATCAAGTATCAGCCCGATATGACGAAAGTATTTATTATCGTATTTTCAAGAGTCTTGACGCCCACGATATCCTTGTTGGCGTGCTCAAGTCGCTTCAAAATATTCCAGCGCCCTATTACCATGCTTATGTTGCTTCTATCGTTTCCTGTCTTCGCTTACTTTATAGTACAATGCAACACGATAAGCAGTTTCAGAGCCAATTTGTTCTAAACCATATGGATCTTTTGATTGAACTTATCCAATTATCGCCTTTGATTGCTGAAATTTTTGCACTTCTTTGTTCAAGCAATTCATACATCAGCACGCATATAAAGGAAGAGCACATCACCCGCATTATTACTGCCTCTGAAGGACATCAAGGCGAGCACCTGCTTGTACTTCATGACCTTTTGTATGCACAAGGAAAACTAGTCAAGCGTAATCAAGATATTGTTATGCGTTTTTTTATGGATCATCGACATGAATTCATGCCTTTTGATAATGCCGAAAGTTTGGTACATATGCATAATTCCGATTATTGCATCAACTTGATCAGTATCTTGGCTACATGTGGCCAAGGCGAAAACATGTTTGGACAATCGTTTGCTCGTACGGTTCTTACGATACAGGACATCTTTCGAATACTTCATGACAGCCAAGTCAATATAAAACTTAAGGCGGTCATACTCAAGTTTCTTGCTTCGATTTATATTGAAGATGTTGAACTTCCTTCCAATGTACTTGCTTACGACAGTCCAGATATGTTGAGGTTAATTACCATGTCCGAAGTTGTTCTGTCTCAATGCTTGTCTGGAAAGCATGATGAAGAATTTTTGCGTTACATATTCCATGGCATCATCACCTTCTTGAAGTCTATTTTTGAGTACCACATTTCAATTGAAACTGTGGTGGATTTGGAAGCACGTTTCACACAGTTAGTGGATCAAATAGTAAAGCTAGTACCTCTTGCAGCTCACGAAGAGAAGGACTTGCAACTTGTACTTGGGTGCCTGGACAGCATGATTAACGTGGCTGGATTTAGAGGAACCATACAACCTATATTGTTGAGAGACACAATAAAGGATGCCACATCTACACTTGATCAGCTTTATGCACGAAGTCAGCATTCCCATTCAAATCTACAAGGCTCTGATGATATACCAGTGGCAAAGTTCGTTCCTATACAAGATACAGCTAACATCAGCTTTCAAAAGCTGTTCTCTGATATCGAAGCGAGTGCATCTGTTAAGAGATACCAGAAGGACGAATATAGAAGACTCTGTAAGTAAAAAGCATAGATTTTTTTTTTATGATTTTACACATTATTAATACTTTTATTGATGTATGTACTTATATATACAGGCTCTCATTTTGCCTTATCGGAGTCAGACTCAGATAACAACAGCAACATCAAATCATTGATTGTCTATTTGGGTACCATCACTACAACCTCAGTTAATAAGCGCACAGAGCAATATCAAGTAGCAACAATTCAATTGTTGAAAGAGATTTCAATGAAGTATATACGAAAGCTATGGAAGATCAATCCAAACGAATCTCTTGTTGAATATGAGAAGTTAGAAAGACAGAAAGTCAAAACACAAAACACTCTTAATGATCTCGGTTGCACGCTTGTAGCTCAGCACTTACTTTCTTCTCCAAGAAAGCAAATTTTTAATGCCGCTTTGAAGCTATTGATCTCCCTCTTGGATGGTGGCAACAAAAACGTTCAAGTAAGCTTTTATTCGATGTTATCTTCTTCTTTTAAGTACATGTGCTAATGAAGATGCTTCTTTTGTATAGGACAAGTTAGAGGAATACTTTTACAGTATTAGAGAGGAAAGATTTTTCTATTCTTTCCATCAGCGTCTGCAAAGTGGAATCAGTGCCTCCAAAGATATGCAGATTTACCTTGCTCGTCGAATGTACAAAATGAATCGCCAACAATACGTACTTGAGAATCTTGCACAGCAGCGAAAAAAGACGCTCAAGAAGCACAAGAGAGATTCATCTGCAAACTTCTTAGATCCAAACTCGCTCAACAACTATAAGCCTATCCTGAAATATACTCTTGCAGGGCAATTGACTCATCAGGAAAAGGAAGCCAATGCTATATATAGAGAAATTACTCAAATCATGGTTGCAAGTAATGACTCGGTATCGATGCATAACTCAGTAACAAAGGACCTTGAAGTTACTAGAGATGCTATGCGAGCTTTACAATTGATGGTTGAAGGACATAACTTACATCTACAAACATATTTGGCCAAACAGCCTGATAACATCAAGAGCTTTAACATTGTTTTAGATGTTGTCGAATACTTCCATGCCATTGTGCCTCTTTGCAATCAAAAGAACATTGATTTGATCATCCAAGTAGTAGACACGATTACTGAATTGGCTCAAGTAATAGCTTACTACATATTGTTACTTGCTTTCAATCTAATATGATGTTTGAAATTAGGGTTGTTTAGAAAATCAAGTTACCATATTTAACAACAAGATTGTCAACCCAGTCAATGTTATCCTTAGAGAACCATATATAGGTTGCGATATTGATAAAGTTAACGAACTCAAGGCAAGTTGATGTTGTGTTACATTGTGTGGAGTCTAATGGATTTAAAATAGTCAAAGGTGGTTATTTGTTTACTCAGTTTGTTGGAAGGCGGTATTGAAAACAGTGAAACTTTGTATCGAGAGATGGTTGAATCGCTTGATCTATCTGCTGTCAAGAGCAACATGGAATTGATCTACAACACAAACTTACCTAACTTGAAATCGTTTGAGAAATTGGAATGTGGTTTTCTGTATTGCATATTGATTATGACACTTCATCCAGCTTTAGATCCAGATCAGGTTAGGATTGAAAACCCCTTTCTTTTAGTAGGCAATAGACTGACTTGCGAACGATAGGCGGCTTTGTTCCTTGAAGACAACAAAGCTTTCGAGTATTTCCAAAGCCATACCGGAAAAATAGAGATTTTGATGGATTATGGACAGGAAAAGCAGCTAACTCGAGTTCTGTTTCCTATTCCTGAGATTTGCCGGTTCTTGAGAAAAGAAACAAGGCAGAGATTTTTGTGGAATGCCAAGCGGTAATTTGCACTAAAAGAGGATACAAGCAAGTGAACAAAACTAACTTCTTATGATTAGAGAGTCTCCCTCAAGCAAAATAGAAGATTTTGTACAACAATCCGAAATCATCATTTTTGAGTGAGTTTATTCTTCAAAAAAGAAAGAAAGAACTGACAAACAACATAGAATCGAAAATCAAGCACATATATCAAGCAGTCCATACCTTTCTTTGCTGACGATGTATAGTGCTTTTTGGTGGGAGTCAGCTTATGGTGTGACGGTCTTGCTGAATATGCTTTTGATGATGTACCCCAATTTACTGGAGGTGACTCTTGAAAGCAAGGTCCATCTATTAGCAACAGTCTGCCGCTACTTCCTTGGATTGTTACATCTAGTACTCTGGTTGTTACTAACTACTGAATTTTATTTGATTAGATTACCTGTATTGATCAACAGACGATATGGGTCTCTAAGCACTGATTTCATATCAACGTTCAAGGCTACTATAACAGAATCACGCTTTTTGTATCATATAGCAATGGTGGTACTTTCTGTAGTAGGGCTGTTCTATCCAGGGTTTTACTCGGTTCATCTATTAGATCTACTTTTCCGTGATAGTGTATTACAAGGAGTTATTTCAAGCATCACACTTAACATTCACTCTATTTCACGCACTGTGAGTACATTCTGATTTGTTTTGTTGTTACTTTTGGTAAACTTATATTGGATCTCGTTTTTTTTGGTAGGCTCTCCTGGGTATCATTGTGATTTATATTCATAGTATCATTGCTTACATGTATTTCAGAACGGAATTTGATACGTCAAAAGGGCTCTTTTGTGGATCTTTATCAGAGTGCTTCATTACTGTTCTATCACATGGGTAAACACAGCAAACAATCAGAAGCTGAAACGGATACTAAAGATGAGAAAACATAGTGTACGATCTGGTGGCGGTATTGGTGATATTTTAGAACCAGATGAACATATGCGACCTAGTGGATGGAGAACTGTTTTTGAAATGTCGTTTTATTTGGTGGTAGTTGTGTTCTTGTTAAATGTTATTTTCGGTATCATTTTTGACACTTTTGGACATCTTCGTGATGGTAACTATTTACTCGAAAACATTCAAATGCAACAATTGAGCCTAAAGAATCTTTTTCCTCTTTTTTTCGTAGAGAGATCATCCATTCAGCAAGACATGAAGGATTGTAAGTACTTTTTGAAGAGCTTTTGTTATAACGAATCAATCTATTTACAGTTGAAAATTAGCTTGTTTCATTTGCAGTATTCCCGCTGTAGAGTTCCAGCGTCATACAAAGAAGGGTTTCGAGGACCATGTGAAGAATGATCATAATATATGGTATTGTTATGTGAAAATCGATTTGTACCGTCATAGTCTAACCCTTAGATTTGTAAAGGCAATACCTGTTCTTCTTGGTTCATCTGCGAAACAAAGATCCAACAGAATATACTGGTCCAGAATCATATGTTGCAACATGTCTCAGAAATGGAGATTATAGCTGCTTTCCAATTAACAAAGCGCTAGGGTTGAAGAAGGAAGAGCAAGATGATGATGAAAGATTGGAAAAGCTTGAAGAAACTAATCAGCTACTCATTAAAAAACTTGGAAAATTAGAGGAACAGCTCGAGAAACTTAATGAAAATCAATCTCGTTCAAGACAGAATAGTTTAATGATACAGAGCTTTTCCTGAATACAAAGATAGAAAGCAATAAAAGACTAAACTACACTAAATGGAAGATACATTACTCGAAGTTAGTGCTTTAGGCTAATAAGAAAGAATTTCTTTTTTTAGGTAGCTTTCTATTAAAATCTTGAACTGACTGTAACTTGGAACATGTACTTGATTCAGAATATAGAAAAAATATGATTTCTGTCTTTGTTTAGTTGCATGAAACCAATACTTCGGTTAGACTGATTTAGCTACTTAAGTAGCCTACACTGTTTGTGCACTTCAATAGCATTAAAACTGACTTAAACACAGATTCTCCAAGCCAGTGAGGAAAAAATAGGTTAGGCTGGTTAAAAAAAGGAAACACATTGTCAATTGATTATCGAGAGAAAGTTAACGTTAATAGGAAGCAGCCTATCAGTATTAAACTTATTATAGTTAGTATAGACGGTTCAAAGACTCTCTAAATGGCTATCTTACTGTTCTTGCTGATTTCCTCGCTCTTTATAATTCCCCTATCGTATATCAATTGAAGATTTAAGTTGTGGCTCGGTTTTCAGCTGATTTGCATAACAGAAAACAGGTTTTCACGAATCCAGTGTTGGCTCAATTTACCGATTTTAGGTTTGGTGATACTAATGAAGTAGTTGTCAACTTTATCAGACATCTTGATACATTGGCTGCGCTTCAGAAGAATTCATTGCCCTTAGGCTACCCTATAAGGTTTACCCTTACGTCAATATACGGATCCAATCAGTTTTATTGGTCAAAATTCGGTTACAACGAGTAGGCATGTAGATTTAATGGTAGCAACAAATGCGAACAATTCTTGGGACAAGCTGAAGGTCCTTTGGATTATGCAATACGAGAAAGCCATCAAGGAAGAGAAGCTCAACAGTAGTGTCGCTGAGGCAGAGTTGTATTGAGTAGATGAAGCAACTCGGAAGTGGTATTACATGATAGCTCCCCTTACTTACAGTATCCACTATAGAAGGTGGGTGTTGAATGCCTTGATGTAAGACTGTTTCGTCTGTGCGAGTTGAAGGTACTGATGGATTCTCTTTTCTTCCCATTCTCCTTCCGTTATATTATTGGTAGTTACAGAGTTTATTTATTTTAGTTCAGGTACACAGATTATGAAGACCGTCAACAAATTATCCGTTTTGGAGAACAAGGAGAATGGATTGTTCAAGGAGTGCCTGTAGGTGGTAATACAAATACTTGACGACATTTGGCACATTGGCGCATCTGCAGAAATGTATCTTTAAGTAATGGTTGCATAGATATCATTGAATATATGCTAGCAAGATAAATTAGGTTGAGTATCTCGAGCATCATCAGCCTGAACAATAACCATTATGCCGACGAATAAGAAAGGCTCATTACTGCTTCTCAGTATCGAGATTTTCCAAAGAAAACTGCCTAAAAGACTTCATCCTCCGTGTTTGCAACCCAAAGAAGCACAGGCCAAAAAAACGCCATGTTAGGTGCCCTTCAAGATGATTCTATGTGCCCAATCTGCCTACTTCACGTGTTTATGACTCGCTCCAAAGATTGCCAACTCCCATGATTAGAAAACCATACAGCTTTCTTGGCTTACATTACAAACTGTGATTTGGCTCAACTCATGTAATCTATTACAGTGCCTAATGTGTTGAAAACCATGATGAATGAAGCTGATATTGGTATAAAAGTGTTCAAGCCTCACTCAATTCGATCAGTATTGAGTACAAAGGTGGTGCAGTTAGGCCATCAGATTGAAGGCGTAAATAAGCACATATTGAACTTTATCGGCTGATGCAATCGAAAAATATTACTTCGAACTTGCTTACCAGGATAGTATTAGTAGCAAGATCATAATCTCTATTTTTTCTGGTATTACTGAAACATTTTGAGATCTTCGGGAAAACAATTTGAGATAAGAATCAACGTACTAAGGAGCAACAAACTTTTGATAATGGTAATAGCAGCTGTATTTGTGTTAGTAAGAATAGAACACAATGACAAAAATACAATACAGTAAACATGCTTTTCTTCTTTTATTCTTTTGGATATGCAAGTTTCCCAAAGAGAAAAGAGAACAAGCAGTAGGTCAAGAGTATATGTTCATATAAAGAAACAGGATAAGTGTAACCTAATCTAGAAAGTTTTGTTGGTCACAAGAGAAGGCAATGATGGAGAGAAGAGAATACAAAAAAAGAAAGAAGTGTGTGTGCAAAAGCAACATCTTTCGCTACAAACAATAACACACCTTTGAAATATAACAGAAAAATATCCCTTGGCTAGAAAGGTATAAAGAGTGATATACATAGGCACCCTCGAATTTCGTCAAAACTACAAATAAGAAAGTGCGGCTCATAGAACTAGTAGCGCATCTTTCATCTTCATTGCGACAACAGCAAGAATGCGTAAATTCTGTATTATGGCTTAAACGCACTTCTATCGGAAGGTCAAGCTGAGTTCTATTTCCGAGATTGTATCACGACTTTAATTGTACTTTTTTTAATATTTTTCTCGCCTTTCTTTTTCACTTCTTATTTACAATGGCATATCCAGGATCTTACGGTACACATGGTTACGGGGAACCACCCCAGCAGCAGTATGGTGGTTACGCACCTCCACCTCAGCAACAATACAGTGGATATCCTTCTCCACAACAACAATATGGTGGCTATCCACCTCCACCTCAACAAGGTTATGGTGGATACCCTCCTCCTCCACCTCAACAACATCAGAGTTATGGTGAGTACCCTCCTCCACCTCAACAACAACAGAGCTATGGCGGCTATCCCCCGCCCCAACAATATAGCGATAGCCAATATGGTGGTTACCCTCCTCCACCTCAACAGAGCTATGGTGACTACCCTCCTCCTCCACCTCAACAACATCAGAGCTATGGTGACTACCCTCCTCCTCCATCTCAACAAGATCATAGCAGTTATTCATCTCAATCTCACTATGGCAACTATCCCCCTCCTCCTTCTCATGAAGATACAGTAAGTATAACGGGATTGGTTAATTCATGGACCTAGAGTCTTATAAGTAACATTCTAATTATGATAGCATCCTCGTCAGCAAACAGGTGGAATTGAGCCCCCATCTTATCAAGGTAAGAAAGGAAGAATGAAGAGGACCGAGGTTGATTGTTTATTCACACAATCCTCTATTTTATAGGCCCTGATCCTGTCTTCAGACCTGATGATCCAAATTTGAATCAAGCCAATTATCCTCAACCACCCAACTCAACCCATAATCAAGGAGGTAAATTACATAGTTTCATGAAAAAGAAAAAGCTACACTGGGTAGAATGAATCATTTTACAACTACAATCTATATAGTGCCTTATGGACAACAACAAGGTGACCCCTCTGCTAATGATTATGTTATGCATGTCAACCCTACCATGCAAAATCAAACACCACCCAACTTTAAGTTATCCACCTGTCAAGGAAGAAAAAAAGCTCTTTTGATTGGTATCAACTACTTTGGAAGTCAAAACCAGTTAAATGGTTGTATTAATGATGTTCATAACATGAAGGCATTCTTAACCGAAGGTCATGGTTTTAGAGAAGTAAGAGTATACAAAATACAATGAGAAGGTGGATGCAATTGACAAGGAGAGCATAGGAGGACATGGTGATTCTGACAGACGATCAAGAGGATCCTAAATTCATCCCCACCAAACAAAATATTCTTAGTGCCATGCAATGGCTTGTTAGTGACGCAAGAGAAGATGATTCGTATGTTCATCGCTTGGGCCGCATATACTCAGAGCTAACTTGTAAGGGTTATTTAGATTCTTTTTTCATTTCAGTGGTCATGGTGGTAGAGTCGAGGATCTGGATGGTGATGAGGATGACGGTTACGATGAAACCATCTATCCTGTTGACCACGAACAATATGAAGGCGAATCTGGACAAATTGTAGATGATGCAAGTATTATGCTATTTATCTTTTTAGCCTCAAACCATCTAACTTCAGTATAGCAAATGCATGAAATTATGGTACGTCCTTTACCAAGAGGTGCTCGTTTAACCTGTATCTTTGATTCCTGCCACTCCGGAACTGCTCTTGATTTACCCTATGTTTACTCAACACAAGGTGTAATCAAGGAAGAAAGTATCTTTAAAGATGCAGGTTCTGGTCTTTTGAGTGCAGGTCTTGCTTACGCTACTGGCAACAAATCAGGTGCCCTGTCCTCTTTAATCGGTCTTGGCAAGAGTTTGATGAACAAGAAGAGTGTGGACGAACGTATTAAGCAGTTCAAAAGTTCTGAAGCTGATGTTATCATGTTTTCTGGCTGTAAAGATAGTCAAACATCTGCTGATACTGTTGAGAATGGTGAATCCACAGGTGCCATGTCTCATGCTTTTACCAGTAAGTTTCTTCTTTTGATTCCTAAGATTTCTTTTTTGTAATCCTCTCCCTTTACATAGCCGTCATGCGCCAAAACGGGCAATTGAGCTATCTTCAGTTGTTGAATGGTGTCCGAGATATCCTGCGATCAAAGTATTCTCAACGTCCTCAACTGTCTTCTTCCCACCCAATTGATGTCAACCTGCTGTTTATTATCTAATAAAAAACTAAGCCACATGTTGACAACTTGTCACATTGTTCACTTAGCCCAACTAAAATAGATTTTTCGTCTATTTTTCTTTATTGTGATTATTAGATAGATAGAATGGCACCTGCTAAAAAAGAAGAAAAGAACACATCTGCTACTGTTGAGCAAGAAGAACAAATGGAGGTCGATGAACACTCCGAAGTAGAAGAACATGAAGAGGAAAACTCTGACGAAGACATGGAAGAAGAACCTGACATGGTTGTCAGTGCTGATAAGATTGAAATTGTAAGTCATTCACTACAAATATATAATCGTCTTTTAACACGTATTTAGGTTGGTAGTCATTCTGACCCTACAGCCATGACTTTCTGTTTCAAGCAGGAAGATCATACCCTTGGTAATGCTCTTCGTCATGTTGTTAACAAAAAGTAAGTTATAACAATCATTGTATCTAAGTCAGTAAGTTTAACTATTTCATGAAGCCCTCATGTCGACTTCTGCGGTTATTCTATTCCTCACCCTTCAGAAGCCAAGATGAATGTTCGTATTCAAACTACAGATAAGACAACAGCGATAGATGCTTTAAAGTCTGGCCTCAGCAACTTGTATGATATGGTTGCTCATGTACGCGAAACTTATGCAGCTGAATTAGCAAAGAAAGAATACGTTGAGTTTGATGAAGTTGCTTGAAAGAGAGAGGAAGCTATCACCCTTTACATATATTACATACGCCCATACACTTATACACACATACATCCCTACAACCATACAACACCCTCTTTTCTTATTTTTGCTTATTATTAAAACACCATCATCATGTAAACACCATATACATACCTACATAAATACATTTCACTATCTGTTTTTTTATCTATGTTTTGTGGATGCTTCGCTGAGAGAGAGAGAATGCAAAGTTGGACACTTGTCTATTATTTAAGAATAGATGTAAATGCTATCTGCACTATGCTTTACAGCTACAGACTTAGTAAAAGCTTATCCTACTAATGGATCTATCACACATGTAACAACAATTATAGCAGCTTAGTCTCCCAAAAGAAAATAAACACATCTTATAGAGATAAAGACAAGGAGTCAGAAAACTATCGATCTGTATGTGTCTGGGTTGAGAAAGAACGAGATCATTCATGCAAATGTCAAATTTACTGTTATTCCATGTGAGGCTTGAAATTCTAGAGCTCAAATTTTTTTTAAAAAAGTTTCGCGCTATTCTTTCCAATTAATTTTTTCTTTTCTTTGTCATCATGGCAGAGATACCTCATTATTTTCATCAGATATTTCAGTCCGTAAAGACATTAGAGGCACATATAAAAGAACAAGGGGGATTTTTGGATCTATGTCAGCAAGAGCAGTTGGCTATATCTGAACTTTCAAAGCAAACAGTAATAGCAAGTCCTGCTGCAACCTATCGATCAACTCAAATTCAGTTGAATGATGATATACATACTATAGACCAAGTAAAGATGGATTCAATTGTTTATTTAGTGGAAAAAGAGAGAGAGAGTGTGTGTGTGTGCGGGTCTGTGCGCATGGAGTGAAATGAGTTTATACGTTTGCATAAACTGAGCATTAAACATGTAATAGATATTGCATCACTTGACTATATATATAATGTCTGACTGGAGAAAAGAAAATGCAATTGTAGCAGGCTATGAAATGGTAAAGGAAAAGAACAGATTGGAGTCCAACAACATCCATCTCATTGCTTTGACATATTTTTACTGATATTGTTGAAAAAGAAAGAGAAGGTGCCTAAACAAAAATTCGGTGCCACAGTTCTAAACGAAATTAAAGCAGATAAAGCTTGGGCTATTGTATTGAAGAGGTGATGAGATTTGACTTCTATATAACAAGAGAACCAGAAAAATAACCTATGCTATCTTTTTCTTTTTTTGTAATTAGTTTGGGGAGGGATAACTTTTGTCATCTTTTGTTGAACCAAGTTGTGTTAAAGCGTTTACCAAATGGGTCTTACTATCAACTATCAGGCCCATTTAAATTTGACAGGATAATACAAACGAAGGCTAAAGAAAGATCGACCAAGAGAAGAAAACACAAGATGGGACAATTCAATGTTTATTTTAGTACTTTCTTGTCTGATATTGGGTCGAATGCAAGCCAAATTTCACGTTTTTTGGACACATTGCTTTATTCTAAAAAGAGATCAACGAGCCCACCATTGTCAAGACGTCAAAGAAAGCGATTAAAACTTAGAAATGACACAGAGACATTGTCGTCTCCCAAGGCCGAAGTGCCTGCAATTGGCCTTCTTGATATGTTTTATTGTGCAAATCGAGTTGATCCGAATAGAAACAAGGTTATCTTGAGTTTGCCTAAAGACAGTACGTATAGCCGGTATCCCATATCATATGAAACCCCTAATTCATTTCTCCTCTTCATAGACGTATTGCATCATGAGACAATCAAGCGTCAAGACTTTGCTGACTACTGTCTCTCCAAAATGTTTCCCAGAGAGTTTTCTAAGCCGACTAGAAAAGTAAAAACAGAAAGGGCGGAAAGCATAACAGTAATGATGATACTAATTGTTTCCTCAAACAAATGCTAGAACAAGTTTCTTAAGCGATTCAGAATGATTCGAGATATGATCAAAACGATTCATAAACGACACAACTCAATCAACATGCAGAATGTACTGAATAGGCGATGTCCAAGACAAGCAATAAAAAAAGATGTGTCCTTGGCCGCCTCCTCTCATTATGAAGTAACTACAGTTTTGGAAGTTGAAGGCTTTTAACAAGCTAATTGATTCTGTAGGTTTTCGAACTAGCAAAAGAGATCTTGCGCAGAGCTTTTCCAGCAGAGTTCTGGGGCTCTTCATCCAATTTTAATATTGTTTGCAGAGGTGAGTTGATGCCTACAGAAAAAAAAGGAGAGCAAGAACTAAGCTCTATTGTTTTGTCAGCCTTAAAACATTTTGTCAACCGAAGAAAGTACGAAAAATTGGCCATCACCGAGATTATGCATCAATTCAAGGTAAGTACAACACATCTTGTTCTGTTTGATACTGAATTGCTTAAACCCTCCCCACCCCTCCCTCAGATCAAAAAATGTGAATGGCTTGTGAAATCATCAGATACAACACGATTCGTACCTTCCGATTTACAAAAAAGAAGAGAAGTGTTAGAACAAGCTTTTTACTGGCTATTTCACGATTATGTTGGACCTGTCATTCGAGTAAGACCATATGCATACCTTTTGTTTTCTTTGTACCGTTCTGCTTTCTAAAATCTTTTGTTTTCTAGACTCTATTTTATGTCACAGAACATGCTACTTTTGGTTTTAATACTTTCTATTTCAGAGCAGATATTTGGCAAGAAATATCCAACCTACACTTATCTACATTGATCTCAGATAATTATCTAACGGAAGTTACAGATATGGTAGGACGTTTTTCTCTCTATCGCCAAATTTTTTGCTCTCCTGTTTACCCTCATCCTTCCCTTAGGTAGAGGTTTCGAGACTAATGACAGGTGTTGGAAAAATTCGATTCCTGCCGAAAGAAAATGGTCTTCGTATGATAATTAATATGCGCAACACAATCAAATATGTAAGTTATCTTTTTTTCTGATATATGAAGTTTATTTAGTTGTTTATTCTGATTATAGAATGAAGACAAAACCAACGGCTCATATGATGAAAAACGTGTTGATGCAAATAACATCCTGAGTCCTGCTTTCAATGCTCTAAAGATGAAACAGGTAAGTTAAAGTCAGTGCATGCGGTTGGTAATAGTCTACTGAAATATGCTTTTTTGAGTAGATGGAGAAACCAGAGATACTAGGAAGCTCAATCTGTAGACAACATTTATTCTATGAACGATTTAAGGAATACAAGAAGCGAGCAAGTGTACCAAATTCAAAGTAAAGTATATATAGCACCGGGATTTATCTACTAACACAATCAAAGGTTTTATTTTGTAAAGACAGATATAACAGGATGCTACGACTCAATTGATCAAGAAAAAATTCTGGCCTTGCTGAACACAGTTATTGATTCAGTAAGTATTTCATACTTTGTGTTTAGCATGTATGTTTACTTTGGCTATCTATTATAGAAGCAATACATGCAGCGTAGCATTTATAATATTCGCCCCTTTTCTGGGAGTATAGTAACAAGAAACTATGTGTCGTTTGGTTCAGAAGACTATATGCCAGGTTTAAAAGATTATCTCTTGACGCTGAAAGGTGTTCGTCCTGAATCAATTTCTATGGATCAGGTAATATTGACTTCACCTTCTCTGTATTGAAACTAAATGTTGCTATCGCCTCAAGAGCTCTTATTCAACTACTTCAGGGCAACATGTCTTGGAGTTGCTAAAAGAAAATATCTGTTCCAGCACTGTGAAGGTATTTTCATTTCTATTTTGCCAAAAGCATATGTTGATTATCTGTCTTTTTCCTTTTCGTCAAAGATTAACCATAGATTATTTCGACGCAATCACGGTATTACACAAGGCTCATCTTTATCAGCCTTACTTTGCAGGCATGCAATATAGATTATCAAAAGAAAATTTAGATATGTGCTAACTGAATATATATATTTCAATAGCTTATATATGGCACAGCTCGAAAAGGAGAAGTTACAGTTTGTAAGAGACGATAAAGATGGAGTGAGTAGTCTGATTTCATTCATGTTTGTATTTGCTTCTCATTTTGTTCAAGATTCTTTTTGTCTATGCTGATGACTTTTTGTACATTACTAAAAGTCGCAAGAATGCTCAAAAGTTTATACATACAATGACAACAGGTAAACACAAGTAATAGAGCTAGGAGAACGGATTTGTGCTTATATTGTCATTTCTATCTTTTAGACATACTTGATTTTGGTTTCTCGGTGAACAAGTCCAAATGCGTATCCAATTTAGAACAGGATATCAACGGTAGAGACAGAAAAAGAAAGAAAGAGACAGATTACACAAGTAGATAATAATATTTTCCTTCAATAGAGTTTAGTTGGTTAGGCTATAAGTTCAATACGAAAAATTTGGATATCTACATTGATACAACTCGTCGAAGAAAACAGCGTGAGTCACATTATAGTTTGCATATATAAACAACAGCACTCAAGTATCACTTGTAATTCTAGGTGTTTCTTCGCTTCTAACAGTAGAATATACTCGCCACCCAGCAAAGGCATTATTGAATACGGCCGTCAGAACGATAAAAGCAAATTTTCATCCTTTACTCATGGACAGCACACTCCACACCAAAGAAGCAGTGAAGCGAAACTTGTATGAAAACTTTTTGTTTGCCGCTCTCAAAATGGAGGGTCAACTCAAAGCTCTCTCCAAGAGCATTATAGGATTTATTAATGAGAAATGCGTTTTGGGTAAAAAGTTATTGATATCTCACTTATTCGCTCATCGTCTAACACATCTTTGTTTAGATATCATTATACAACTTGGATGTATTGTTGTCCCACTTTCGCCTTATGGTATTCATCGGTCAGAGACGTTATTCTTACTGTTTTCTGCCTTCTTTTGTGCATTTAATAAGAGACAGTCGGTCTATCCTCATCTTATACCATGTCTCAAAAACATCATGAAGCGATATCAGAAATCAGTTAAATAAAGTTGTCTTCTTTTAATATATGTACAAATCTAAATCAAAAGTCTTCCTCGTTCACTTTTCTTGCATTCTTCCGTTGTTCTAATTTCAAGGCTTTCTTTTCTTGTCGTCTACTAAGTGCAGTAGGTACTGAACTGACTGCATACATCTTTTGTTGCTCAAAAAACTCATTTAGAGTCTCAGGGCTTACATCATCCAGTGTAAATTGACCCAATTTGCCTGTTCGATAATGCTTCAAGAAAAACTTGGCTGCCATCGTCAAGTCCATTTCGCCTCCCTTTGATATAGCACCAATACGTTTAGCTACACCTTCCAATAAATGGTTCACGTCATTTGTTGGCTGCTCCTCAGGCAGCTTGAACCAGCTAGCATAGTCATAAGCACCAAACTGATTCAAACGATAGAGTAGATAATCCACCATAACTTGCTCATCGCTCAAATGATCTCGGATCCCGCCTGTTAAAGCTACCTTCAGACTCCTCACAGGATCGGCAATATGAGGTACCATAACACCAGGCGTATCTACCAAATAGACAGTGGGATCTTCAAGTACCTTGATTGTCCCAATCACTGTACGTGTGATACCTGGTTGTGCCCCTGTAGCTGCTGCTTTTCCTTTTCCAACGCCTACACGGCGAAGTGCATTAATTAAAGATGATTTACCTACATTAGGCATGCCTACAACCATCAGCGTCACTTGTGGAATTGGATGAGCAAGATCGGCAGCATGATTCAGGATCTGTCGGACATTGATGTCATTTTGACAGCTAGTAAACAAGACTGGTGTTGTGGGTGCATGCTTGTTGAAAGCCGTGAGTATAGGCGCCTTGGAGGATGGGTCAGCTAGATCAAACTTGTTGTATACAATCAGTCGAGGTCTTTTACCAACCACTTTCTCAAAGTTAGGATTAATGGAAGAGAGAGGGATTCGAGCATCTCTCACTTCGACTACTAGATCAACTGAATTAAGACGTTCTGAAATAAGTCGTAGGCCTTTTGCCATATGGCCAGGAAACCAGTTGATCACTCGGTCATATGGAAATGAAGTTCTGGGTATAAACCGCTGTGCCATACTATAAAAAAAATTCAAGAACTAAAGAATCTCCTCTCCCTTCCCCCTTTTACTTCTGCCTAACTTTTTATATGTGACTTGTGCAGGTTATTTTTTCTTTTCTTTTCTCTTTCAACTTTCTAGAAGAATTACACGAATGCCAGACGAGAAGGAAAGACAAGAAACAACAAACGAGATAGAGAAGCAAGAACAAGAACAAGAACACTACGCTGCAGAGGAGTATGCAGTCAACGACTATGCGCCTCCAGTAGAATACACTGTTCCCAAGGGTTATTATGATGACAATGGCAATTTTGTGGAATACTCTGAATACGATTACACTGCCGATCAAAATTATACTGACCCAAACCAATATTATTATGGTCAAGATTACGCATCTTATGCTGATCCTAACTACAATTATGACTATTATTATGACCAAAGTGCTTATGATACCAGCAATGCTAATGTGACTGATGTTTTGCCATCAACAACGCCTTCAGTTACTGCAACGCCAACAGCTACACCACCTGTCTCGACACCTACAGCAAACACTTATTATGGCAACAGTACTACTGGAGCTAACGCGACCACTACTTATGGATACAACAATAGCAACACAAGCCATTTGCCCATCAATGCTCCTGTAGGTGCTAAAGTATATTATCCTTCCACAGCCAACGCGAATAATCCTGTAGGACCAGTTATTATTACAAAGTCAGGATATGCAGGACCTACCAGCTCAACTCTTGGCTCACCTGCACCCACCTCATCTTCAGCAGACGATGGCAAGAAGGGCAAAAACAAGAAGAAAAAGAACATTGTTCGAGCAGCTGGTGGTGAAGTGTGGGAAGATAACACATTGTCTGATTGGGATGAAAACGACTTTCGTCTTTTTGCTGGTGATTTGGGTAATGAAGTGACGGAAGAGCTACTTTACAAGACATTTTCCAAATACCCAAGTCTGGTGAGAACTCGTGTGGTGCGAGATTCTCGTACGATGAAGACAAAGGGATATGGTTTTATTAGTTTCAAAGATCCTGACGATTTTGTTAGAGCATGGCGAGAGATGAACGGTAAGCCCTACTATTGGATATAGCGTTATATTGATGATTCTCTTACAATCAAATTATAGGCAAATATGTAGGTAACAGACCTATCAAACTACGTAAGAGTAATTGGAAGGAGCGTAATATCGATGTGAAGCAAAAGAAAGAGAGAGAAAGATTTGGCCCTTACACAAAGCCATTAAAATAAATGTACATAACAAACAGTTAAGGTCTTCAGGTAGTGTGTATATTATATGTGTTTGAGTAAGAAAATTGTCTATATAGCCATTCTGAGTTATGATATATTGAATAGAGATTGTTGTACAGTTTTCCCTAGGTACCTCATTCTATTCTTTTTTTGAAAAGAACTTTTCAACTGCACTATACCTTAACTCCCTTTACTCCCAAAAAAAATGCACTCAAGTATAAATGGCAATCAAATTTCATATTAGATTAAAGAACTTTATGTATAGATGTTTTTTCTCGAGATGTACAATGTTAGGTTTTCTTTTTCTCCTTATCGAAGGTGACAGCCTTGGGGATGGTCATTGAGGACATTCAATGCGATTAAAATGACATCAACAGTCCACCAAATACCACCAAGACCAGCTGTGATTAATTTGAGAATACCGAGGAAAATGTATCCCAAATAGAAACGATCAACACCTAAACAAGTAAGGTCAGAAAATAGGCAAAAATGACTCACTTTTTCTCTCTTATTGTATGGTTTTGTTCTTACCCAATGGACCGAGGAAAATGGAGAGCATGAGAGCAACAAACCAACTACGATCAGAAACACACATTTCGTTCAAAACTTGATCAGGTTTTTCGGGAATATGAGGAGGAGCGGCCTTGCTACCCTTGAGGGCAAAATAGAATGAAAGAGTCAAGACAGCAGTAACAGCAATCACGATAATCCATGAACCAATAATTCTGAAACGATGCTTATGGGTAAAACGTTGGAATCTTTGTCTAAGAGAGCCATTTTCATGGAGAATGGGAGTTTGTTCCTCAACACTACCGTATTCAGTCATTTTTTTTTGTAATGATTAAAAGTTAAAGAAAAGAAGAAGAAAAAAGAAATCAAGGGGAGGATGATGTAAAAAATGGATCTGTTTCAGGTTGGCTTAGGATATGAACCTTTTTTTTTTTACTTGTACAACTATCTGTGTAACGTATTCCCCTGATGCCTTGTTTATCAGTAAGACCGATTCACCATGAATGTGGAGAAAAAAAGACAGAAAGACAGGTGGGTGTTTTTTTATAAAAAAAGAGTTCCGAAGAGCCCTATAAATAAAGACATATAGATGCTTCATTTTCGATAGCAACTTGCTTTTTGGTTTTTATAGTAATTTCTAAAAAGAAATCTCTATCCGAAGTATGCATGTTAGGTTTTGCTTCATCAGGGTAAATGATCAACAGACCCCGAGAAAATTCATACTTTGTTCATATGTACGTGTATATGTTCTGATAAATTTGTTTTTCAATTTTTTAAACCCTCAGTTTGATGCTGTATTCATCACAATAATGTTAGTGGGTTGTTTGGAAAGCAAGAGATGTATTAATAATTGCAATGCATATGATGAGGCTGATTCTTTTAAAGCATCTTACAGAAACTACTTCTGATACAACAATAGTGACCGTATTTTATCTGAATAATAAGAAATGACTCGGAAAACCGAAAAAGCATACATGGCTTACTGTCTTTGATATATAATATTTTACGATTACTCTACTGCCGGCATACATTTCACTTTGAAGGCATAAAAGTTGCTTCAAGCAAGAATAGAGTTTTGGGATGTCAAGTCAACCTATTTTTCTTTTTCGGCTTTGGCGCTTTCTCCGAAAAAAAAAAGGGAAATGAAGCCGAAAAAAATGATGTAATGAGAATGTTCGTTTGTACGTCAAAGAGGATTTACACTAAACAAATAGGTACAGGATCACAGACGTTTTTTTTTATCGTATGACACAAAATCCAAGATTTGAAACTTAAATTTGGTTTTTTTTTATCTAACAATGGGAAATGGTGAGCTCGTGTATTCATTGTATGTTCGTATTTACATCTTTCTGTTAGAAGCTATTTGTTAGTCCACATAAATAAGAGTAGGCGTTATACAAAGTTCATTGCTAAAGAATCTGTCGCGAAAGCAAACATTCTTTTGTAGCTTGTCATAAGAAGAGATCAACTTAAAAAAAAAAGATGGATTCAAAAGCCCAGTTTGTTTACAACAGTGTGAGCTTTTTTTCTGTCTATACTTATAGAACTCGTTGGTACTGTTAAACTACTGACATGACCTGTGTGTTTTTTCTTTTACATTCAAAAGAGATCCATTGCCTCTGTATTATGTTACAGAAAAGTTATTGTAACAAAATCGCACCCATTGTTTCTAAGTTTAATTGGGCTGCTTCCTTTCACGTTAGCTGCCATTCTGTTTTTATCAAAGATGCATTCACACATCATTGAATTTCTAAGTAGAATGGGCCTGGCTTTTTTTTTTTTGATCTGATAACTAGCCTCATGTCAAACTAATAGATTTGAGAACGCTGTCGTCTCTGTGTAACCCGATTCCGTTCTGAGAAATTGCTTTGAGTTCTCAAAGCAAAGGTAAGATGACTTCGAAATCACATAAGCTTTTTTTTTGTTTTTTGGAAAGAAAAACTAATTGAGAATATTAGTATGAATATTTGATTCAAATGAAACACTAAAGTATGATCTAAAAAGAACTGCAGAATACTATTTGGAGCCTTTCACTGAAGCCTCCTTTCAGTATGAAACCTTTGTAGAGCTAATAGCTTGGTGATTACAGTCATAAGCTTAAGGCTTACTTTTTTGTAACTACAGATCTATTAGTCTTATTAAGAACCACCTGCAAAAGGGCTTCAAGACTTATTTCTTTTGAAGAATTGGCATAGACGAGACTACTTTCGACAATGAAGCCGCTTTCAGCTTTATTTTCATCTATAATCTCTGCTAAGCAAAGTGATTTGCAATGAGTTTGAGAACTCGATGCACGTGTGGAGCTGTATAGACGTCTTGAAGATGTTTCCTATAACAAAAACATATGTTGGTCCTTGTCAATTCCATGAAAGTCAGACTTTTCAACACTTGTTGATGATGTAAACTTTATGCTTTAAATAGTGTACTGTTTATAAGTTCAAGAGTTCATTAGACAATATCAGTAGACTCTTCATATTGACGGCGAGAATCTAATACTTTTCTTCAGCATCTCAAATCTGTTGAACATTTACCCTGATGAAGCACTTTCCTGCCTGCAATAAGAATATAAAGTCAGAAAGTGAACTCTGAGGATAATGTCATGAGCGCTGGATCTGAATTCTGAGAGAATCCATCTGATTGGTTGATAGGCAAAAGAACTTCCTTTAGCCCTTAGAAAATTCTGGATACTTCATATCGCCCTAACGACTACTAGAAATTTCTATGCTACTTAATATAAATAATCCTCTTATTCATATTCAATAAAGATCATCTTTTTATTCTTCCTCATAAATATCTGCTTTCCTGCCCTTTTAGGCAACTTCTGAAGATTCGAACCACACACTTATTTTATGGTGGAGAAGCTGTTCTCTTAAACCCCCCCGGAAGATCCTACATCACTGATATTACCTGCACTACTTTTGCAACTACTACAAATGTCAAGCCAAACTGAAAACAACATTATCACTGCTCTCAATCAAATCGTCACTCAGAACCGCTACGCTGCCCTGCAGAACATGCGTCTGATTTACAACTATGTACCTGGCTCCAACATCGAGCTCTGGCTACGGCTATACCATGAAAAGGGGCAACGACTAGGCCTAGACGACAACATGCTCATTGATCAACTCCCTTCTTACCTCCCACTGGATATGGCTCAATGGATCTTGTCTAGTCCGTCACTCAATACATGGGAAAAGATCAAGGAAGCCCTGATCCAAACATACGGTATCCCGGTAGCTACTCAGAAGCAAATGTGTAAAGAAAAGCTCGAGTCCTTGCGACAGGGTAACCTCCCAACAAGACAGTTCAAAGCAAGATTTGAGCTGATCTTACAGGAATTGCCGGAAGGTGCTACGCTCTCTACGGAGGTCTTACGGTCCATCTACCTGCGCGTCATGAACCAACAGCTCGCAATCAAAATCTTTGGCTTTGTAGACTCCAGCTGGACATGGGACAAGGTTGCGGACAAAGCAATCAGCATCGAAGACATGTTGGTTGCAGACCATCAACTCGCGGCTGCCCATCTTTTCGGAGGGCAGGCTACTATGCCAACACCGCCTCCCCAACAGGTCCCTTTCACGCAGTCACAGGCCCTGGTTTCGCCTCATTCTGGTCCATCTCCCATGGAGATTGATGCTTTTCGCCCTCGCGAGCGCAACGGAAAATCTCGTGGCAACCACGGTTCTACTCCGAAAGGAAAATACAATCAATGGGTTCGCCCTGGGGTTCCTCTATGTGGTCACTGTGGTAGGGAAGGGCATCTGTCCAAGAGATGCCGACAGAACGGAAAGGGTGCTCGTGTAAATGCCTTGGTAGAATCAACTCCTGTCGCTGATGCTCCCGACTGGGTGCCATACGGGTCGCCAGAAAACGAGATGCTTCCACCTGCTGCAGCCTCTGTCAATTACGCTGTGGTCCATGAAGCTCAAGAGTCAGTACCTGTTGCTCCTTCACCCATCGACAACAAGGATGCCATCCACTCGCTTTGTTATCTGAGTCAAGCGGTAAAATACCGTGAGGGTTCTACTCTCAAGTGCTCTCTCCTGGGACAAGACACAACTTGCCTGATCGACACGGGTGCAACTGTTTCGGCGATTTCAGCAAAGCTCGCTCACAGTCTCAAGATACCTATTGACGCCACTCAACGATTGTGCTTCACCACCGCTACTGGTCAAGACACTTGGACGCACGGGGCTGCCGAAGTACGAATCCTCCTAGGAGAAATCCCTATGCAACTTCGTTGTCATGTTGTGGATCAGCTCGCCTACCCTATCATCGTGGGCATTCGAGACTTAAAAGCTCACAAGGCTGTCATTGATCTAAGCTCAAACACAATTCAATTCCCTGGTTCTTCTGCTGGTGTGTCCCTCGGTTCTCTCTCTGGTGGTCTCTCTGGTGGTCTCTCTGGTGGTCTCTCTGGTTCTGACTCGGCTCCGATGGCTACTCACGGTTTCTCTGTTAAGGCGCCCAAACGCTACTTGGATAAACCCCATAGCTGCGTCATGAGCGATACCTTAAAGCTTCCTGGTCATCATCACGCCTACTGTACTATCCGCGGTCCTCGTAATACGCTTGCAATGGTCACCACTCCAACGGACCTGGCCGCCAAAAGTCTGGTCGCTGTGGCCGCTGGCATCGTTCAATTTGATGATCAAGGAGAAGCTACTGTAAAACTTGCTAACTTAGATATTAAAAATCAAATCATTAATAAAGGACGACGTATCGCCATTGCTGAGTACTTACCTTCGTCTTTTGAATGTATTTCACTATCCTCCTTATGCGCCTTGCAAGAAACTAAGAACTCATCTCCTTCGTCGTCTCCGGACTTCTCTAACGCCTTAGGTGATACTCTCACTCCCTCACAGGCAAAACAAATGGTCTCACTACTCCAGGACTTCTCAGATTGTTTTGATAGTACCTCCAGCTCGACTACTCCTCTTGTCAAGCATCGTATCGACACAGGGCGATCACAAGGCCGGTTTCAAGTCCTCCTCACCGCGCCTCCGCTGCCGAAAACAATACTATCAATGGCCTCATCGATGAGATGCTCCAACAGGGTATTATTCGTCCTAGCCGTTCTCCGTGGTCTTCGCCTGTTGTCTTGGTGCCTAAACCAGATGGTTCAGTTCGCTTCTGTGTGGATTATCGCCGTCTGAATGCAGTCACTACAAAGGATGTCTATCCTCTCACTCGAGTTGATGATGCACTACACAGTCTGGGAAACGCCAAGTACTTCTCAACGATGGATCTCACTTCGTCCTACTGGCAGATTGAGTTGGATGAAGAAAGTAAGCCCAAGTCAGCTTTCGTTTGCCGTCGTGGTTTGTTTGAGTTCGTCCGTATGCCCTTTGGTCTCTGCTCTGCTCCCGCTACCATGCAACGTCTCATGGACTCCGTTCTCGCTGGCCTCAAGTGGCAAACTTGCTTGGTCTACTTGGATGACATTATCACATTCAGCCCTACATTTGAACAACATCTCAAGGATCTACGCGAGGTGCTCGAGCGCCTCCGCCAGGCCTCTCTCAAGGTTAAGCTCTCCAAGTGCCACTTTGGCAGTTCTCGAATCTCTTTCTTAGGTTACGTCTTGTCTCCCGCTGGTCTCCATACGGATCCTGAAAAGGTCCGTGCTGTTGCTTCTCTTCCGGTTCCTTCCTCGGTTGAAAGTCTCCGCTCCTTCCTTGGTCTCGCTGGTTACTACAGGTGTTTCATCAGTCGGTTCTCCCAGGTCGCTGCTCCGCTCACTGAACTTCTCCAGGAAGATGCTTCGTGGTCTTGGTCTGAACGTCAGCAAGAAGCTTTTGACTCTCTGCGTTCCGCTCTGCTCTCTGCGCCTGTCCTTCGCTTCCCGGATTTCACTAGACCTTTTGAATTGCACACTGACGGTGCTTGCTCTTCTGGGATTGGTGTTATCCTTTGTCAAGCGTGATCCCGACAATAACAGAGCTTACGCAGTTGCCTACGCGTCCCGGTCCCTATCTCCTGCTGAGAAAAACTATGGTGTGTCAGAAGTCGAAGCATTGGCTATCGTGTGGGGCATCCGAAAGTTTGCTCACTATCTCACTGGTACTAGGTTCACAGTCGTTACGGATCACCATGCTCTGCAATTCCTCCAGTCCAAGAAGTCGACCGATCTGCGTGGACGTTTGGCTCGCTGGGCTCTCATGCTACAACAGCACGATTTTACCATTGTCTACCGTCCTGGTCGTGATAATACTGGTCCTGACGCTCTTTCCCGGTATCCTGTCTCTTCTCCTTCGGTGTCCTCTTTGGTGTGTTCTCTGGCTATTCCTGATCTTGTGTCGGCTCAGTCTTCTGATCCCTTCTGTCGTGAAATTCGAGGCAAGTCGTCTCTTCCCCTCTGGTTTTGCTGACGAGTCCGGTGTCCTCTTCTTTGGTGCCCGTCCGGTGCTGCCTGAATCTCTGCGAAATGAAGCATTCGACCTTCTTCACTGCAACACTACTACAGGTCACCTAGGCACATCTCGTACACTACAACGGTTTATTCGTCTCTTCTACTTCCCAAACATGCAAGAATGGATAAAGAATAAAATCAGTTCCTGTGAAGTCTGTCAAAGGGTCAAGACTCCTCGCGTTACCCTCGGCCGAACGGCAATGGTGCATTCAGACTCACCTACGCAACCCTTCGAATATATCGCTATTGACACATTTGGTCCACTCCCGGTCTCTCGGTTGATGAATCGTTATATTGTGGTTGTTCAATGTCTCTTCTCGAGATATGTGGTACTGTATCCCATTCCAGAAAACAATGACTCTTGCTTGATCCGTTCACTGCTGAATCTCTTTGGCCATTATGGTCTCGTACGGTGTATCCTCAGTGATAATGGCAAGCCATACACTGGGCAGTTGGTTCAAAAGCTCGCTAGTCATCTCCAGGTGAAGCAAAAGTACACACCCGCGTATCACCCTCAGGCAAACGGGTTAGGTTGAACGCTTTATGGAAACCCTACGCAACATGATTGTCTCATATATGGAACTGCGAACTCAACAGAATACTTGGGATGAACATTTGAACGAGTTCATGATGGCTTACAACTCAAGCGTGCACGAGTCTACGAAGTTCACCCCCTTCAGCTTGGTCCATGGCCGTGAACCGCGCATGTTGGTCTCTCCCGATTTTGGTTCGAAACCTCTGTCCCCTGCTGAACATCGAGCTCAAGTACAAGACTATCTCAAACGAGCCTACGCTGTGGTTCAGTTGGAAAATGTCCATACACAGGCCAAGAATGCCATGCTGTTCAACGAACACCGACAGACACCGACATTCCAACTTGGCGACGCTGTGCTGGTCTACTTTGCTGTTCAGTCGAACTCATCAATGGGGCGTTCTGGAAAAATAACTCGAAGTTGGCGTGGTCCTTTTCTGGTAACGGAACCTCTTTCTCAAGACAGGTATAACTTGGTGGAAGTCTCGACAATGAAAAGCTGGACAAATGTGCATGCCTCGCGAATGAAACCGTACAACTATGAGAATGTGGCCATTCCTCTGAATAACCCCCCGGATGTCATGAGCGCTGGATCTGAATTCTGAGAGAATCCATCTGATTGGTTGATAGGCAAAAGAACTTCCTTTAGCCCTTAGAAAATTCTGGATACTTCATATCGCCCTAACGACTACTAGAAATTTCTATGCTACTTAATATAAATAATCCTCTTATTCATATTCAATAAAGATCATCTTTTTATTCTTCCTCATAAATATCTGCTTTCCTGCCCTTTTAGGCAACTTCTGAAGATTCGAACCACACACTTATTTTAATAACATTGGATTTGTACCACACATCCTTTTTTATCTCCTTTTTTTTCGCTTTTCTCTTCAAAAAACAAATGATCACTGATATAAACAATATTCCTGTTGACCAAGCACTCAAAGAAAATGGATTTGTCATTGTCGATAATCTAATTCCTGAAGACATGTTTGAACGCTTAAAAGAAGCTTGCGACCGCGTTGTAGAACGTGCACGTAAAGGAGATTGGAAGTATAGGTAACCCCGTCTAAACAAATTCATCTTTTTCTGTATATTTCATTTACTCACTAATGATCAAATAAAGACGGCTGGTTGGTACTCAATTTCCCCCTTGGACTGAAGGAACTGATGTATGGGGCGTACAGCACTTGATCCATCCAGACCTTCACGAACCTGTTTTTGCGGAATGGTACGGCTGCACAAGGTTGCTTGAGACTGTCCAACAATTAACAAATGCCAAACACAACGAGCTTCAATTAGGTAACAATTTAACTTTACAAATGCTTCACCTTTATCCCGAATTATCCAGTATGAATACTTAAATGAGATTTTATTTAGAATTATTTAACTTGTTGATTAATCCACAGGATTCGGATTTTGATCTAACATGGCATCGAGATGCAATCAAAGCAGAAGCATCAGAACAAGAAGAAGCCGAAAAGCTCTCTATTCCTCATTATGGTACTCAATGGAATACGTAAGTAAATGAAAAAGATAGAAAGGAAAGAAATAATAATAGCCCTATTTAGAGCACTTTATGAAGACGCATGCTTGTACGTTGTTCCTAATTCTCATAGGCGAGTTCGTACTGAATCTGAACGGAATATCACTCTTCATGACCCAAAGAGTAACAAGATGCCGGGACAGCTAAAAGTCGTGCTAAAACCAGGCCAAACTGTCTTTTATGATAACAATATCTTACATCGCGCATCTTATGTCTGCTCACAAAAGCGTGCGACTTTGCATGCCAGTATGGGAACAATTGAAGGCGGCCATTATAGAGCGTCATGTATTCTTCAACATGGTCTGGGCTGGATGAAGACCGATGCATTCAAGAATACTTTACCAGCATCTCTTCTTCAGCCTCTTGCTAATCTTTTAAAGATGGCCGAAGAAGCTGGTATACCCGATTTGGAAGCGAAACCTATTCACTGACGGATATTTCCCTATTTGACAGAATACATAATTTAGTTGTATCGTGTATGTACTAAAATGGATCAGATTCATCTCAAGGAGCGATTGTTGAAAATGAGCTGATTAGAGTTTTAAGGGGTGTGTATTCAAATAAGAAATTGTCTGTTTTGTGTAACAACACAACGTTAGCATGGCTTGATATCAAAGTACAACGAAGTGGCAAGTCAATTAAGAGACTGAACACATTTATCTCTTTTCTTACTTGCAACTAAAACGTCGAAACAAAAGACGCATCATATAATTGAGATATTTGTATAAACGCTTATTCTTTTCTCTTTTTCGTTTGTCATTTGCCTGTAACATTCATGCTCAAAGGCAAAATCGATAAAAAAGGCAAGTTTAAGGGGGGAAGAGAATTAAGTCTATATATGAATTGCAACATCCAGTTGTCTATTTGTTGCCTCAGTTTCTTCTTTTCTCTTCTTTTCTCCCGTCTTTTCTTTCTCTCATTTTGATCGAACAATGGACACTTCCCAATACATTAATAGAGCAATTCAACCAGATAGTTCAGAACAAGCTGCCAAAATAGTCTCACTTCTTTCTTTTTCCTTGCTATCTTCTCTTTTTGGAATAAAGACATACAATGTTCACTTTAGATATCTGACTTATTCTCGATGGCTTGTATTGACACTCTATGTATTCTCGTGGGTGTTTACAGTGACTAGTATGGTGCTTGTTACAACAAACAACAGTATGCTATTTAAGTTCATTTTAATTCCATTTCCTTACATTATTGCTTTAGATAACTATACGTCGTGCTTTCTCTCTATTATGGTCTGTGACATTTTCTATGCGGGAACCAAGATCGCTATTTATGCATGGTAAGGCCTTATCTTTCTTAGTTTGTTTATTGTTTCCTCTGCTTCATGTACCAAACACATCGTCAAACAGGCTAATTGAGAAAATCTATGTGGTTTCTTCTATTCGGCAAACAAGATGGAAATCCAAGGCCTATCGTTTCAATGCTTCTCTTTTGTTGCCTTATATTGCAATTTTTACACTTATGGTAGATTGACATTGTTTAGTAGAAAGGAAAAAGTCTTAACGTCTTACATAGTTAGTATTCCATGTAGCAGAAATCGATGAAACTGGAGCCTGTATTATCGGCTTGAAAAACGTTGCCTCTCTTCCTCTTCTAGTGAGTCATTGATAACGATAAAAGATAATCAGACAGAAACAAAAACTAACATCACCTTTCTCTCATTCTCTATAGATCTATGACTTTGTAAGGTTCATTTACAATCGAAAAGCATAGACACATTGTATTTAACGGTGCATTTCTTTTTTTCTATAGATAATCAATCTTTATATGACTATCTTTTTCATAAGGCCCTTAACAAAATTAGGGTCTACATCGAAAATAGGTTGGAAAGCTTCCAGACTCAACGAGGTTGCACTTCGTACTTTGGTCGCCTCTATTGTCTGTTTAGTTGCCTCATTTGCCAACATTTTTGCTCTCATCATGTTTAAGGGAAGAGAAAGAGGCCTAGTTTGTCTAACATGCTGTACTGTTGATGTCACTATTAATGTGATCACAGTGCATTGGGTAATTAGCATACCAGATAACAGAAGAAAAATACAGGCAACTCATTTTATCTTTTTTGTTTTAGGTGACATCACAAACACCAGGAAAACGCATTAAAGATACTGGAGCAGATATTTCAACACATCTCCAGAGAGAATCGATGTCAAATGACAATGAAGCCAATCCAGCTGAGGCGTTTCATAGTAATCATAGTGATGTTGATTTGAGGGTCGCACAACAAACCAGTAACAAAGTTGGCGAAGACTTTTATGGTTTCACTAATCCCGACTTTACTCACTTCAAAGCTGCACCTCCTTATTATCCTTCTAACGACAAAAATACACTTAAACAGAAAGAAGTAAAGTTCGACCAAATCTCAGCAGATAGCCATATCTCTGTACCATCTATTCATGAATCTCAAAACAGCCGAAGATCCCTGACAAAGCAATAGGCTATGTATTTTATCGCAAATGTTGCTATTCAATTGTACTATTTTAAATAAACTCTCAAGAATCATACAGAAAACAATGAAATTTACAACCAACAGCCTTTCTTCTCTTTTAAAATACATATATTAGCTTATGAACGACGATCAAGACTCATCACAATTCTACTCATCCAATCTCTCTATTGATCAGCTCAATAGATTTGATTCTGATGACTACAGAATTGACCAAGTACCAATGGATCTTGAAGATCCCTTAAACCCATCTTCTGGATTAAGCCAGAGTGATCAACAAGACTTGCAAGAGGCAAGTGATAGAGAAGATAACGCGGATAGCTCGAGGGTAGATGATGCTGCTAAAGAAAGTACTGCACTATCTGTCTATAGAGAAACTCATCCAGACCACGATCAACTTGAAGCTGGCGGACGTGAGATTGCAGACCATGAAGCTATTTGGGGTGTGTCTTCTTTTCGACCACCTCATTGGGGTCTTGATAAATTGAGAGACAACAATCCATTGACTTATTGGCAGTAAAAATTCAAAATTGGCTTTCTATAAGCAACTCGATATCTTATATTTTCTTCTTTAAATGAAACAATAATTGACAACAACGATAGGTCTGATTGTCCAAACCCAAGATTGGATCATACAATTGACATCTACTTTCATAAGGCAACTTTTGTACGTCAGGTCTCTTTGTTTATTGATTTCTTTCAAGATGAAAGCTATACGCCCAAGACAGTTTCTGTTCGTGGTGGCTTGACTTATCGTAACCTTCAAGATATTGAGAAGATTGAATGTGGTCATATTGTTGGCTGGGTCAATATAGATATCACTCAAGCCAAGTAAATATCTTTTCTTTATTATCGGCATTTGCTTGCTCATTACTACTTTTCTCTATAGCGATGGAAAGCCTTTTAGATTGTTTTATCTTCAGATTTGTATCCTTAGCACACATCTAAATGGTAGAGATACACATATCCGTCAAGTCAAAGTATATTCAGGAGAACCGTAAGTCCACATTGTATTTGCATTAATTTCGACCTAATGTGCTTATAATCTACAAAGAAATTACGCATTTGTAGAAGAGGCTCAAGAAAAGAAAGTAGAGGAAGTGAAGCCTGTCAATAGAAGAAGATTCCATATAGGTGTTCGATAATTTGAGTCGTTTATTTATGTGGTATTTACAATAAAAAATGAGAGGTATCTTTCAAAAAATCGACGTTTACTTCTTGTTGCCTGTACCGTTAAGGCCATCAACAAAACCATTAAGTGCGCCATTGACAGTACCAGTAACAGTGTTCAAAGTGCCTTGGACAGCACCGGCAAGGTTAGCAGTGGTTTCTTGAAGTAAGCCATTACCATGCTGTGTTTGACCTTCGGACTTGAGACGTTCGTTGCCAACAGCTGAGCCAACAGTTTCTTTGGCATCACCGACAAATTGATCTTTCTTTGCTTCAGTCTTGGAGGGTTGGAAGGACATTGTTGTTAATATTTAAACTATATAATAAAGTGTGATCAACGTCTTTTTTAACGACCTCTTTTATATTAAAATGAAACATTTCAATGCGTCATGGTTGCATATACCATTATCATCATCGTGACTTCATGATCGCCCTCTTGTTTCAATCTCAGAAGCTACGTGTAACTTGAGCTTATTTATGTCTCTAAAGGCATCTTAACGTCATTAGGATAATCCATATTTGTGTATTTATTATGATCATTCAAAGAAAGAAAAAAGGTAGAGTCTATAAAACAAAAACGAAAAAAAGAAGAAAAGTTATTCAAGCATATCATCATTATCGCCATCCAAATCAACTTTTTGTCGCTTAGTAACACGACCGCCCACACTTTCTTCTTTAGCGTAGTGTTTGCCAGTCTTTTCTCGTAATGATTCCACATTGTCTTCGTCCTGTGCCCATTCAAGTACAAGATGACGACCATACAAGTGAATATTGGCCATGTTGTCATATACGTTCTTTGCTTCTTGCTTTGTAAGGAAATCAAGGAAAGCAAAACCACGGTGTCCTCCATTGAACTTCTTTGGCATACGGAGTGATTTCAATTGACCATAAGTACTAACAAGAATTGTCAAAACTCTGTTTTCTTTTTTTCTTCTTCTTCATGTACTTACCCAAAAAGTTCTCGCAAATCTTTATCGGTAGCTTCAAAGGGCACGTTTCGCACCACCAATTTGGTTGTATCAGGTGTCTTGGATTTCTTGGACTTGTTATTTGTATCAGCCTTACGATGTGAAAGCTTAAGCTCAAGTGCATGATTATCAAGTTGATATCCCTATGACAAAAACAAACAAAAGAGTTTAGTTTTTTCTTTCTCTTTTCTAATTCTTGCCAACTACCTGCATAGCATTTAAAGCCTTGAGAGCATTTGATTTGGTATCAAATTCAACAAAACCAAAGCCCATACTGAGTGTCTTACCAGGGTGCTTGGGATCAGGCTTTACATTAATACGGGATGATCGGTAACCTGTAATACCCTTGAAGGCTTTTTGAAGTGATTCAGGTTTGGTATCGAAATTGAGGTTCTTGACGAACAAAGTAGTGATATCACCGCTGTCATCAGTGTCTGCAGAAGAGGCCAACAGGTCAGCTGCACTTTTGACCTTTTCTGGTTCCTTTTTATCATTGTTGCCATTAGGATCACGAACGAAAGAATCCTTGAACAGACCGCTGGGAGCCTTCTCAAGATATATCAAGGAATCCTTGTAACGACGGTAGGCCAATGACTTGAAAGCAGTTCTAGCCTCACTAGGTTCAAGGAATTCGACCACAGCAATTGTCTTGGCAGGAGGGATCAACAGACGACCCAACTCACCAAACTTGCCAAACAACTCTCGCAAGTCCTCTTCTGTTGTGCCATAAGGAATATTCTTGACCAATATAATGGTATCACTTCTGTCCTTTTTACCAAATGTGTCCAATACAATACCATGCTTTTCAAAGAATTCCTTTGTTTCATTGACAATCTGTGTCTCGGCTAATGCTAAACGAACAGCCACATTATCAGCATCAGGGTTTAACACCTCAGATTTAGATACGCCAAGACGATCCGCAATTGATTCAGCAATAGCATCAGCCTAATTGATGAGAAAAAAATGTATAAATGACACAAGAAAAAAAAATAATACTGATTAGACTTACACTCATATACAAGGAATTCCAGTTAAAGTCATTGCCTGCGAGATTTCTACGTTTCTTTTCCTTCTCCTTCTTGACTGCACTTAGTTTAGTACCGTTCAAGCCCAAGATTTCTTCATCTTTGCTAGGAGGCTTTTCGTTTGCAGGAAGAATATGCAAAAGACGACCTTGAAAATCTTTCATGTCAAGACTTTCGTAGGCACTGACAGCATGTTCAGGCAACAAATAAAGAATATAAGCATATCCCTTGGACTTCTTTGTATCTTTGGCAATAGGCATATGAACTTCAGATAAAGCACCGTACTGACCAAACAAATCTCTTAAATCCTGTTCAGTACAAGCATAAGACAAGTTACGAACAAACAAACGACCTGTATCTTGGATCTTGTCTTTGGCATCTTCTTTTTCTTCCTTCTTCTTTCGGTCTTCTTCTGTTTGCTCCTGACTATCCTCTTCCATAGCTTCTGCTGCATCTCCCTCTACTGTTTCTTCCATTTCTTCATCTTCAGCCTTGTCTTCAGCTTTATCCTCAGTCTTTTCTTTACTCTTGTCTTGCTTCTTATTGACTGGAAGCTCATCATAAAGGTCATCATCTGAATCAGCATAGTTGACTGTAGTGCTCTCGTCTGCTTCCTCTTTCTTCTTTTCCTCTATAGCTGACTCGTCATTAGTCCATGTCTTGCTTTTAGATCGAGAGGTCATGACGTCCAAATATTCCTTAAGTTTAGGATCGTTTTTGTCAGCATTCAACTTGTTAACAAACTCTTCTTTTTCTTGGTCCTTGCGCTGCTTATCACGGAAAGCATCTGTTTCCTCTACGGCAAATTCATTCTGTTTTTTCTTGTTGCTGCCTGTCAATCGATCATGAGCAGAAGAGCCTTCTGAATATTTACTCCAGGCACGAGGAAGGTTTTCAGAGCCATAAGCAATGGCCTTTTCTACAGTAATTCTAGATGTGTTGATAAAAGTATTGTTGTAATATTGAATAGCGGCCTCTGCAGTAGCTTCATTCTTATAACCAATAAAACCAAATCGGCGTGATGTGCCCCACCTTTAGATAAGTGTGAGCCTTTTTCATGTCTGTAAATATGTTTGCTTTTTCTTTTAACCTACTGTGTCTTCATTAGCTTAGCATCAGTCACCTCGCCCTTTTTGGCGAAATGTTCTCTAAACTTTTCTTCAGAAAGTTCTTTGGGTAAGTTCTTGACAATCAAACGAGACCTAAAAGTTGTTTGTTTGAGTGGTAAGTATGCTTTGAGGTTGAGTCAGATCAAGAAAGATCGTTCTTACATGGTGATCTGGTTTCTTCGAGAAAGAAGAGAAAAAAAAATAGACAGGTTCAACTCTAAATTTGTGCTTACAACAGTCACAAAGCAGCCACTAAAGTGTCAATGCATAAACATTGTGTTACCTTTCAAATGAAGGTTATATTGAACTTATTTATCTTGTCTGCTCATGCATCAAAATCAATCGTTGACGATTCGGCCAAAAACTGCCATCACTTAAGCTTAAAGCTGTTTCATGTGTTATCATGCAATACACACACGCACTATTGTTTGATAAAAAAAAAAAGAAAAGAAGGTCTCCTTATCATGCCTGTCTAAAAAAAAACAAGCTTTCTTTTATTAAACAAAAGAATGTAGTATGACTTTGACCTCATGCATCTTTTATCAAGAGTCAATCTCATTTATTGAGTCAAGTTGCGTTTTTGTTGTTCATGTTGATGCAACACCTTATTACTTAGCACCCGATTGGCTCTATTGATTTGGTGTGTGAAAAAAAAATTCACACTCTTTAAACAGATGGCGCAATTCAGAGTCAATGTCAGGACATGGTAATCACGCAATTCAAAATTTTATAGAATGTATAAATAAGCAAGTATGAACATACAACCAAACAGCCCTATTTACTTTTTTTTTTTGTTATATCACTCACTATCATGTCTGCTGCTGTTTCTCGACCTAAAATTCAAAAAAACTGGCGAAGTTTTCACGTTGAAGGAGAAAACCATACATCTGATGCTCAATTCCCTGATCGTATCATTGGACCTTCTGTATGGGATGGCAAAACGCTAGAAGAGCATCATGAACAATGGACCTATCACTTGACACCAGAAGACATTGATGATATTGATCAAGCATTACGCCACTTTTTGTCCTTGGATATTCCTCTCTCTCAAATCACATCGGATCATTTCCCTCTAGGTCACTTCAAGGACGTCTTATTAGAACAACGCAAAGGCCTATTTCACGGTCTGGGCTTTGGCCTGTTGCGTGGATTCCCTATCGAGCGCTATGAACGCAAGGAACAAGTCATCATTTTTATGGGTATTGGGTCCTATATTGGTGTACGTAAACCTCAAAACGGTAAAGGACATGTCTTGGGCCATGTTAAGGACTTGACAGAACACTCAACTACAAAGCAAGTCTATCTGCAAGATGATCCCACAACACGTATTTATGCTACTCGTAAAGCACAACCTTTTCATGTGGACGGCACAGATGTGGTAGCCCTACTCTGTTTATCAGAGGGTTATGAGGGCGGATTAAGTTCAATCATCTCTTCTCATACAGTCTACAATTGCTTAAGAGAAACAAGGCCTGACATAGTTGAATTACTGAAACAACCTTGGCTATGGGACCGTAAGAATGAACATGGGCCAGATGAGCCTGGCTATCTAGCTGCTTCTCCCTTAAACTATCACCAAGGTCGTTTGTTTACCTTTTGGGGACCTCATTTCCTCGAGACAGTCAACCGGTTCCCTGGCGTTCATGTTGAGCAAGAGAAGTTTGAAGCCATGGATTATATCCAAAAGTTATGTGAGCAAGAGGCACTCAATATGCGTCTAAGAGTAGGTGATATTCAACTCGTCCAAAACTATCAGATTCTGCATGCTCGCACAGCCTATAAGGATATACCTGGGCATACACGTCACTTGCTACGTCTGTGGTTCTCTGTAAATACAAAAGAATATGGCTGGGAGTTGCCATTTGCTCAAGATGATTATCATTATAATTATCAATATGCCACAACACAAGTGGTAGCACTTGAAGCTGAATAAATAAATGAATTTCTTTTTTTTTTCTGCATTCTTCTTTTTTCTTTATTTATTTGAAATGACAGAACAACAAAAAAAGCCCTCAGTATTCGAGGAATCAACGCAATATCAACATTGGCGCTTTAGTCCAGAGAAGATCTGGGATATTCGAAACAAGAGTACAGAGGCGGCCATCAGTCGAGTGAGGCGTAACTTGCAAGAGGAGATTGTAAGATATAAGTAGTTTGTACGCTCTCTTTCTATTTTATTCAACTAAAATTTGCTTATGATAGAATGAACATACCAACACAACCGAACATATTGAACGCGATTATCTTTCAGCAAAAGAAGAGCATGCACTTTGTAGTTTTTACGAGATCCAATTACAGGCGATGAGCAAACACTGTCATTTCTCCAATCTAGTCATGGCAACCGCAGTCATCTATATGAAGCGATTTTATCTGCATAATACTGTAATGGACTACCACCCAAAAGACGTTTTGTAAGTTATTAATGGGCCTTCCCTTCTTTACTTTCTGACTCTTTGTTAGTTTAACTTGTTTGTTTCTGGCTACTAAGTCTGAAAGTGAACGGATCTCAATTGATGATTTTGGCAAGACGTTACGTTTACCAAACACAGCCAATGTATTGAAGCTTGAATTCACTCTTTCTCAGGGTCTCAAGTTCCAATACTATGTTCATCACCCTTATCGACCTGCCTATGGTTTTTTTCTAGATATGCAAACAGCCCCTGCCATGGATATGAAGGCATTGAAAGAAACTTATAAGCGAGTGGATAAGACAATTGCTGATATCCTGTTGACAGATTTGCCCTTGATCTATCAGCCCTCTCAGCTTGCTCTTGCAGCCTTCATGATAGCAGGCAAAGACAACCAATTTGACCAACAGATAAAACAGTATATTCAACATCGTTTCAGTGAACAAGAGGCTACTACTTTATTGGATGTGTTGGAAGGCATTCTAGCCTACTATAGAGCAGTTCCAGCCAAGGTGACTCAAGAGGAAGCAAGAAAGATTGACTACAAATTAAAGCTCTGTATGAATCCTGCCATGAATCCAGATTCTGCCATGTAAGTTAAAAATACATATGTATATAAAGAAACATAAATAACACACATACATATGTATATACGAATATATATACAAATAGCTATAAAAAGAGATTGGCAGAAAGAGAAGAAGAAGAGAAGCGAAAGAAGGCAAGGTTGGCTGGTGATTCGCCTGCTTCATTATCCTCTTCTTAAATCGTCTTTTTCTTTTTTAACTCTGGTGTGCAATTCTTGCAGTACCATTTGCCTTTTGGAGGCACCTTTAGACCCACACACTCTAGATGAAACCATTCAATTTCACACTGCAGACAAAATAAAGTCAATTCATGCTTCCTTTTTCTCCACTCTTTTTTGTTCTTCTTACCTCTTCGTTATCGCATGCCACCATTTCACCAAATGAAACTTGAGAACAGTAACAATAAAGTGGTTCATTAGGATCAATAGGTAAATCACTTAAAGAAACAGCACTACAGCATACAATAAGTCACATATATATTTCTCTTTTTTCATTTCAACTTACGCTTTAGCATGCTGAATGGCATCTTGAGTTGAAAGGTAATTTGATTCCTGCTCGTTCTTTTTCTTCTTTCGACTTTGCTTATGTGTCTCTTTATGTATTGATTCTCTGTCTTGTTCATCTTGTTCATCTAACTCTTGTTCTTCATGACTTCGCTTTGATGATCTGGCTGGACCTATCAGTTGTTCATCTTCAATCTTCTGCAAGTCGTTATCTAGACGTGTACAGTGTCGATCGACTGTATCGTAAGTTGATTTGGCTAATGCGAACTTTTCTTCACCCTTCTTGAGTGCTTCATCTAATAACTGACCAATGTGTTCTAGTTGCTTTCTTCGCTCTTCTGCGGTTAGTGTTTTGTTGAAGCTCAAAAGATGCTTTGATTCATCAGCTACTTTCTGCATCAACGCTTCAGCATGCTCATCTAGCTGTCGTATAAGTGCGTAGTTCCGCTGTAACTCTAAGGGTAAAGCTTCTACAGCTTCAAAAACAAATGAATATGATCTATCAATCAAACTTGTTTGTTGTTATCTTTTAATTCAACTTACTGTCCGAATATTCGTCTAAATAAGTGGCTGCTATATGAGATTCCTTCTTCATTACTTCAAACAATAAACATAAAGGACTCCAGAGTGTTTTTCTTTCTCTGCCTCTGTCTTTTTTTTTTTTTTTTCTTTGGAAACTCTCATTTCAAACTCCTTTACGCGCTTTATAGCCTGTTTCTCTGACTTGTGTAAGATGAACTCTGATCTATTAACACTCATATGCTTAATTTAGACACATGAGTGAATCTAATACTAGCCTTGAATGTGAAAGCATCTGATAAAGCATGAACAGCTGATTACTAATGAATTACTATTAATTAAAGGCTGTGCCTATTGCTAAGCACGAAGCAGAACACTTAGGCACACTTAAACTTATATACTAGTTTCTATCTGTTGATTAATACATAACAGAAAAGGACGAAAAGAAAAAGAGTGCAACAATTGATACAGTGTAAGACTTGCGTGTTTCAGAGACAAACTGTATCTGTTTGTTTGTAGTACATGGTTAGGTCAACAAAGAACTAAGATTATACTATTCTATGATATTTCACACTCTGAAGGAATCAAACAAGCATACTGCTTTAAGGATAACTAAGAAAGTATTCAAGAAGTAACATTTGGTCCAAGTTGACTTTACTCAATAGTGTAACAGAATTACTGCTTTTTCTATTTTTATTTTGTACCAATACAATCATTGTTAAGATACGATTGAGAAAGCGTGTTATCTCCTCTTAACCTGACATAGAGAAAACAACATTAGAGATTATTATCGTGTGGTAGAAAGAATGACTCTCTTCTATCAAACCAACTATACTAAAAAAAAAAGAAGGAAAAAGTTGTCGCAACCATCTTCATTTTCTATTTCTTATTTTCCTCAAGTAGCACGATTTATTGAAAAAAGAAAAAAAAAGGGTGTGCAATCTATTTTGGGAAATGGCTGGGTTTCTTATCAGATCTAGTTGAGTTGTTCTTTTTTTTTACAGAAAATCAATAGAGCAAAACAAAGATGAAAGTAAAAAGTAACATAGCAACCTATTTCTCACTGTCTATGTATATGTCTGTCTGTTTCATTGTGCATAACCCAAGTATGTATGTATATACTTTATTTGGAACGATCGGGAAAATATTTATCTGATCCTTTTTAAAAGAAAATTGCCTTTTTTTTTTATTCACTCTTTTTTATTCTCTCTTTTTTTTTTTTGCATCTCAATTATGTCATCATTTCTCATTACATTAGGTAGTTTGATTATAGGTAGTGAGTCAAGTTCTGTTCCTCCTTCTCCTCCTAAATCAGAACAAGCCACCAAGACAGAAGAACCACAAGTTGAGTTGGACCAGATTCCACCAAACGATGTACTTGTTGAACGCGATTGCAACACTTGTCCTGAACAAGAGTGTGAAGAACACCAACAATACCCTTCTTATCTCGACCTTGATAACAACTCACGGTTACTTGGCTCCATGTCTCCATATGGTCGGCATATCATGATTAGTACAGCCCAGTGCGATTGGCCAGAGCGTATTGAAGAAGACTATGGTACATTGGCAGCTAACCTACAGGCTCTTTTGGTAGCCAGCCCTATGCCTTGGCGTACTTTTGTTACAAATACATCTATGATTTCTTCTCATGCTACCAATGTACGCTGTGGATTGGATGTAGTCATCTTGCCAGACAATATTGTGGTAGCCAATGTCACACCAGATGATGCGGAACTGTTGTACCAAGTGTTCGTCAAAATGCCTCTGCCTGAGAGTCCAGTTCAACCAGAGCAATTCAGCCAATATAACCTAAAGGACTTGGTCGTCTATCCAAACCCTTATGACTCTATGGTTCTGATATGTTCGCATCGAAAAAGGGATAAGCGATGTGGAGTGACAGCACCTTATCTGAACAGAGAATTTGATCATGTCTTACGAGAATTAGATATTCCTGATGGAGAGGGTGGTACAGCTGTCTTTATGGTCAGCCATATTGGAGGTAACAGACACTAAAAAGTGACATAGAGGAAGTCATGAAATGCTTAGTTACTTTCTTGGTTAGGTCACAAATTTGCAGGCAATGTGATTGTCTATATCAATCAAGGCAGAACGGGTATCTGGTATGGCCGCGTCAAGACTTGTCATTGTCGTGCTATTGTAGAAGAAACGATTATGAATGGAAGAGTGATTAAAGAGCTGTACAGAGGTTCAATGAACCATAGTTTTGGTCATGTTGAACAGACTAAATGTAAAAGGATTCAATGGTAATCACAACTAATAAAAAGTAAAATAATGTACATAGGCTTTCAACAGAAAAAATCGCATTTTATCATGTCTGTTTCTTTGTTTTGTGTGGGAGTGTATACTTTTGAATTGATGAATCATTTGCTTGAAGACAGAAAGCGGGATAGATTGCGCTAAGGTACTGTTTGCAGATTTACTTGGAAAGATGCAAGGCAAATCTCTCTAGAATGTGCATATTATAAGCTGAGAATGTTCCTAAATGAATAATAACTATCAGCCTTTACGGATTTGGCGATTGAAAAAGAACTGGATCTGTTTTTCATACTAATCAGATGAGAATCGATTCTTGCTACCAGCCGTCGAAATCCCGTCTTTCTACGAAAGCTTGGATGACAGTCGGTCTTTCAACCTTGGATATTAGTTTAACAGTGTTGTCAGGATTATCTGATTCAAACTTCCCCTTGGTCTTCTTTTATCGCCAATGTTGTCATAAGATATCGCTAGATTCCAACGAACAAAGAAGTTTATTGATCTGTTATTTGTAAACACTATGCTATCCCTTCTGATTTCGACAACTAGATATGTCATTCTTTCTGTCTTATATTACTTGTGAGCTATAGGCATATTTCAACAAACTCTGAATAGATTGCTGTACTTACTACCAAGTTATGCCATCTATTTGATAGATAGAGTTTGATTTACTGAGGAAACCTGTACTCGACTCGATAGTTTCCATATACAAGTCTGAACAATGAGCGCTTTTCTTTTGTTTAAGCACTTCTTTGTGTATTGAATGATATGATTAACTCAATCTTAGCATCTAGTTAGTTAATCTCTTGCATTATCATTGGTTTCCTGCATTTTGAGTGGGTAATAGTCAATAGATGTTAAAGCAAAACATTTGATTGGTCAAAAATTTATACGTCACGTTCTGTCCTTTTTTTATGTGGATGTGTGTGCGTATGCGTGTGCCAGTGTGCGCGCGTATACGCGGGAAAGTAAAGTCACTTTCTCAGTACGTAATGCTTCCTTCTTTCTTTTTCTTTTCCTATCCACATATAAAAAAAGAAACCTAGAAGCAATGACGACTTTAGAAGACAAATCTTTATGGGAATCTCAAAACAACGATGATGATATTGGTCAAGATATCCTTCGCTTGGCACCTGATGAAATCACAAACAGAACTCGTTTATTAGAAAATGATATCAAAGTCATGAAATCCGAAATTGTTCGCCTTCAACATGAACAAGCTGCTATGAAAGAAAGAATTAAAGACAACAAAGAAAAGATCAAGATGAACAAGCAGCTTCCTTACCTTGTTGGTAATGTGGTTGAGGTAACAGTTTCTTTTTTTGTATCAGTTTTATCAAAGGACGTGTTTTGACAGTTTTTTTTTAAAAAAACAACAACTAGTTACTTGATGTTGAACCTGATGAAGAAGACAGTGAAGGTGCTAATGTCGACTTGGATGGACAGATTAAGGGTAAATGTGCAGTCATCAAGACTTCCACAAGACAGGTAAAAAAAAAACGGTCATAAAGAAAGTTCCATTCTATAGGTATTAACGCATAACATAGACTATCTTTCTGCCGCTTATTGGTTTGGTAGATGCTAATGAATTAAAGCCTGGAGATTTGATCGGTGTGAATAAGGACAGTTATTTGGTCTTGGATAAATTGCCAAGTGAATATGATTCCCGTGTAAAGGCAATGGAAGTAGATGAAAAGCCCACTGAAGACTACAACGATATTGGTGGATTAAACAAGCAGATTGAAGAATTGGTAGAGGCTGTTGTTTTGCCCATGACACATGCTGATCGATTTAAGAATCTGGGTATTAAGCCTCCTAAGGGTGTGTTGATGTACGGTCCTCCTGGTACAGGTAAAACTCTGTTGGCCAGAGCTTGTGCTGCTCAGACCAACTCAACCTACCTCAAGTTGGCGGGTCCTCAGTTGGTTCAGATGTTCATTGGTGATGGTGCTAAGCTTGTTCGTGATGCCTTTGAGTTGGCTAAAGAAAAGTCACCTGCTATTATCTTTATTGATGAACTGGATGCTATCGGTACAAAGCGTTTCGATTCTGAAAAATCGGGTGATCGTGAAGTACAGCGTACTATGTTGGAACTCTTGAACCAACTGGATGGTTTCTCTTCAGATGACCGTATTAAGGTAATTGCTGCTACAAATCGTATTGATATCCTGGATCCTGCCTTGCTGCGTTCTGGTCGTCTAGATCGTAAGATCGAATTCCCCTTACCCAACGAAGAAGCCAGAGCTCGTATCATTCAAATTCACTCTCGAAAGATGAACGTGAACAAGGATGTCAATTTTGATGAACTTGCTCGTTGTTGTGATGAATTCAACGGTGCTCAATGTAAAGCTATTTGTGTTGAGAGTGGTATGCTTGCCTTACGTCGTGGTGCTGTTGAAATCACACATGAAGACTTCATGGAAGCTATTCAAGAAGTACAAGCCAAGAAGAAGATGACCTTACAATACTATGCTTAAATATTTCTTACATATCCCCAAATAAACTTTTTTTTTTCTATTAAACATCGTAACGTATGCATCTGTTAATGAACTATTAATTTTGTGTACGCTGGAAACAAATAAGGACTAGTTTCTTAACTTCTTGCACCACAAGAAAAAGGAACGACAATGCCGCCCGAAATCAGGAGTAGTCATCGTTATTGGATGATGATGTTTTTAAATTACAGTCAGACGCTGAGTTGAGTACGGACGGCGCTTAAAGTCATTTAAAGGCAAACAAAACTCCATTTTTTTCTGCAAGTTTTTCTATTTTCTTTTTCATTCCTTTCTTTTTCCCTCCTTCTCTCTTAACTTTGATATCCTCAAACTAATAATATACCAATGGATATGCAACTGTCAGAAAAACCTAAAGGGTATGCACGATTTAGCTTAAAGAAATAAAAGAGATTGAATTCATTCTGACTCATGTTTGACAGGTCTTCTGATCCGGCTATTTCACAAACACCTACAGTATCTAATACACCAAAACAACCTCGACGCTTACAGAATATGTTTGATGTAGGCGATTCGGAAGATGAGGAAGAGTGTTTGACCGAGAAAGGAGAAGAGCCCGAAAAGATGCCAACAGTTGAGCCAACGCCTAAGAAACTCAAAACAGTCGTACAGTTTCCTGACCAGTTAGAACAACGCTTTTATCATCAAAACCCCAAACCGCCTGTAGACGATGACGAAGAGTCCTTATCACCACCTCCACTTACTCGAAAAGAAAAACTTTTGAATTATCTTCATGCCAAGTTTCCGAGTCGAATTGTCCGACGAGTTCTAAAATGTACCATAGCCTACTTTATCTCTGCCTTGTTTAGTTTGATTTTACCATTGGGTCATGCTCTAGGTCCAGCACCGTTCCTGGCTACCACAGGCATGCTCTTTAGCCATCCTGGCCGAAGCATGGGTGCTCAATTCGATGCTACTGTTACAGCTGTTCTTGGTGTGTTAGCTGCTATTGTATATGCATTTGCAGGCATGGCAGCTGCTGTTGCTTACAATGTACGTCATCCAGATACCTACCTAACAGGTCGCACCATCAATGCCATCTTTTTGTTCGTCGGAATTTTCAGTGCCCAAATGTTGCGTCAAATATACCCTAAATTCCATTTTTTCTCACTGCAGTTCATGATCATACAGATTTTTAGTATGACACGTGGTGTCGACTATTTTTCTGTCCCTTTTGATTTGCCATTGCACTACGGCTTACCCCTTTTGATTGGACATGGCATTTCACTTGTTGTCAACTTGGTGATTTGGCCAGAGACAGCTGTTGATGGCCTTGGTAGAGCATTGGAAGAGACAATCACAAGCAGTCGAGACATGCTGAATATGATCACAAAACAGTTCTTTTTGGACCCTCAATCTGATGCGGTTGCTGAATCAGTCGTAGACGAGCTAGCAGCCAAAATGCGTCGAGGCATGACAAAAGTAAAAACAGCTTATCGTGAAGCCAAGTATGAGATGTCTTATTCTTTTGTTCGTCCTCAACAACTAGGGCCAATTCGAAAATCATTGGATCGATTGACAAAGCATCTCAACATTTTAGGTGGTTGTTTAAAGACAGAACGTGAATTGTTTGAAAGTGCAATCGAGACACTTCATGCAGAAATGAGGGATTTTGATAGTGACAATGAAGACAACGAATCTACACTGGATGGCCGCCAGCACCGAGGATATGCAAGTGATCAAGAAGATAATCATCGTACTTCATTAGCAAAACATTCTTACAGTGAAGAGGACCTAAATTTACTCCGCACTGCGCTACGTGCCACAAACGACTTTGTCAACAATAAACACCCAAGCCCGAGATCGTCGAGGCCTAATTCAAGAGCCAATTCAAGACCAAATTCACGACCCGTTTCGGCTCATAATTCAGAAGACGAAGATGATTATTCTGAGCAAAACCAACGCTCTGTTTCTTCCCTTAAGTCTTTCCTCAGTCTACCTAAACTATCAATACCAAAACCCAAACCGCCTCAGAAGACAAAGAAGCAAACTGAATATGATCATCGCCATCTACTTTTGACTTACTTGGAGAGTCTCCGAGATCCTTTGATGGACCTCTCTTTGGATTGTGCTAATGCATTAGAATGCGTTTGTGATAGTGTTGCTTCTGAATTTGATATCGAGACAGATGATGATGCCATTCGCAAGACTTGGAGATCCTTTCTTCGACATACCTTTAAAGTGGGTACCAAGGAACCTGATCCAGAAGATGATTTCAGAAAGTCGTTTGAACGTCATAAGGGCAGCGACCAATGTAATTGTTCGCAAAACATTCGATTGGCCATTGTTCAGTTCGACAAAGCTGAGCGTGAACGTATGCATGCACTGTATGAAATCAACAAAAATCGTATTGGATGTGAAGCTCTTGATTTAGGCATGCGTCAAGAGCTTTTTCTTGTCTTCTTCTTTATATTTACTTTACGCGAAGTAGCAAATGAGCTACAAGAAATGACAATGCATATGGACGAAATTCATATGCAATCAAGAAAGTCAAGTTTCAATGGAAAGAGGCGCAAGCGTCTCTATTTCCCTGGATTGAATCAAAAGGTATGGCAAAAATGGGTCAAAGCAAATAATCATCAAAGTGTTCGAGACAAAGGTGGTCCTGCTTTTCGTAAGTATAGACAGAGAGTAAAATAAAAATAGGCGTGCTAAGATTTTTTTTTTATTAATCAAGGTAATTTGACAACACATATGCCCTCGGATGAACCAAAGAAAACAGAGGCAGAAGATGAATATCTCTTAACAAAAATACAAACGAATGGCAGCTTGATGAGACCAACCCGAAGAGAATCAGTAGCGGTTCAAAAGTCATTGACCCGCATTGATTCAACTTTGGAGGAAGAACCTAGCTCACCCGCCATGCTTCGACATCGTCATAAACAACAAGATCCGATGAACAGCAGTCTGCATGATATTCGTATAGAGGTACCTCAAGCTCCAGCTGAAACAGCCAGCAATCAGTCATCTACCAAGGAAGTAAGAGAGAAAGCACCATTGATGTTACGTATTCGTTACTCCATTTGGTTTCATTTACAATACTTGAATCGCTATGAATTCAAGTTTGCTCTAAAAATGGCCATTGCCGTCTTGGTGTTGACCATTCCTTCCTTTTTACCAGTATCATCTGCATGGTATTTCAATGTTAGAGGACAGTGGGCACCTATGACTGTCATTGCTATTATGAATCCAACAAGTGGTGGTACATTGGAAGCTAGTTTCTGGCGTGTTGTGGGTACTCTTATAGGTGCATTTGTTGGATGGGCTGCTCTGGCTGCAGGTGAAGGTAGTCCTTACCTTTTAGGCCTGTTTGCTGTACTTTTAGGTAAGAGAAGAGAAAGAAAATGGCAAGATGTGGATCTTTTTTAACATTTGTTTATAAGCTCTTCCTTTCTTTTATATTCATTTGGCAAGTACCTTTAATAAGGTTGGTGTTGTATGTCTGGTGACATATGAAGTAGTTGCGTTAAGTAGATATGCCAATCCACCTCTCGATGAGACGATTGATGCTACTGTGTGGTAAGTTTCACAGCCTTCCTTTTCTGCTTTTTGCTGTATTACAATCAAGCAGACTATTCATTTATTTAACTTTAGGAAACGAACAATTACACTTATTGTAGGTATTTGTGCTGCATTATTACTCAATTCGTAAGTCAATTCGAAATACAGTTTATAAGCAATTGGCTCAGACACGTTTTCTTCATTATTGTAGCTTGATTTGGCCATTTGTTGCACGACATATGGTACGAAAATCAGTTGCTGCATGCATGAGCAGCTTAGAAGATTATTACACCTTTGTCATGGGGACTTTTCTATACCATGATCCACAAACAATTCCATCTGATACTGATATCAACCGAGGTGTCAAGATGGAGAACAAGATTCAGTCAGCCATTGATGCCTGTTCCGTCATGCTTGAGTTGACAGACAATGAACCACGATTCCGAGGTCCCTTTCCTAAGCTGTTTTACAAAGAAATGATTGTTTCTATGCGAAACTTATTAGATCGCTTACTGAGCATTCGCGTGGCATTATTGCAAATGCCATTGGTAGTCAAACATGATATCTGTAAACAAGCTTATCACTTAGACAGGCGTGATATGGTAAGATACACACTTTTATGTAAATGCATAGAGTATAACTAAAAATGAATTAAGATTGCATCGATTCTACTTTGTTTTCATACATTGTCAGCCTCGCTTAGATCTAAAACTCCTTTACCTGTATATATGCCATCTGCCCGTGCTATTCGTACGAAACTAATGGAGCATCGTCGCACTGATGCCAAAAAAACAAACTGGATCAAATTTAGAAATCTGACATGGTTTGCTATGGCTTGCTCCTCAGAAGAAATGATCGATGAACTCGAATATTTAACTAAGCTTATACGATATATTGTTGGTGAGAGTGAACATGCTGACTTAGCCAAGCGAATTGATGATTTTGTTAATCTTCAAGAGTGTGGTGGAAACAGAATGACAATTATATCCACTGTTTCTGATGATCCTGTAGAACATAAATATCAGTAAATACAAACTTATGAAATACTTTTGTCTTCCCCCCCCCCTCCCTTTTTTTTGTATTAATTTACTTTTCCTTCCTCTCTTTGTTTAAGAGAGAAAAAATTCGTTTTAACAGCATTTACAATAAATTGCGCGCTTATTATGAAAAAAAGAAAACAAATACTCATGGTAAAACTAGTTTAATCAAGTTGAACTATGAATGGATGATTTTGTTCTATTACTTTCTTTATGCTTTGTGTAAGCATCATTAATGAAACAATGGCTTGAGATGCTTAGCAAAAGAAAACTTTGTTGAAAAGAAAGGATGAGAAATAACCTTTTCTTTTCTTTTTTTCTACAGCAAAGTTGGCTGTTTAGATTTCGCTACTTGCATATTTTCTCCTGAAGTACACTGACAATGCAAGTTTTCAGCGGTAACAAACCCATCCCTTATACGTATTTGTGGAACTAATGTGTTGTTTAACGAGCTCATATCCAGATTTTCTATAAGAAAAGTTATCGTACACTTTCAAAAGTGCAGATCATTTTTTTTCTTGACAAGCACGCAACTTTTTTTTGGAACCAAAAAATCACTTTATCTTCTGGTAGTATGTATTGAAAGCAGAGTTCCGAAATATGCATATGTTGTACTATTCAGTACATATATCGATTTTGCGAGTTAAATATGCTACCCTAGCATAGCTCAACTATGTCTCTTTTCGGGAAAAAGAAGATTCTTTCTATGTCCTCTATCTTAGGCACTCCTGTCTAAACCAGAATGTTTAATGATAATCATCATCAGAAGCTCACAGACAAGTATTCTGTACGACCCAAAAAACAAGCTCCTTTAAATTAAACAAATTTGCAATTCGTTTGCATAGAAAATTATAAATTGAATTAAAAACTGGTACTTACAATAAGAAAGAGTAGCTAAAAAAAAAAGGTTCTATCTGGTTTATGTTTCATAGCTTATTTTAAGTTCGCAACATGTCAATGATAAACTATATGGTTATCTTTGGCCAGGTTTTGTTTGTTGATAAAGAAAGGAGACCTATATGAAAAACGATCGCTAAAGAAGTGTTTTCTTTTCTTATGAATTTGATTTTTCTGCAACTACATTCATGCCTTCTGTAATTCATACCAGATCTAAGATCTATTCTTGTTATAGTATGGAAAGAATGGTTTCGCACAGAAAAAAAAGCATTGTTGTTCTTTTAAGGATGCCAAACGATTTTCTTCTCATTCCTTGGTAGTAGCTCGCTCCTACAGGCATATCATACTTAACAATAAAGAGAAAGAGAGGGAGAGAGAATAGGAGTTGGATAAGAACGCTTCTGGTTAAGATTGAATCAATGTACATGTAATCGTCATTGGCTCGAATGTATTCCATTGTTCTCAATCACCTCCTTAGATTTAGGACACTCTCTTCTCTTTTTTTTTACCTTCCCTGTATTATAATGCATATGCTCCTTATTAGCTAATTATCACATAGCTTACTGATACCGCATTTTGGCTCACCGATAGTATTGCTCTCTCTTTCTTTCTTTGTGATTATATTGAGCTACCCATCTTTTTTGTTTGAGTGTATGTCCATGCAGGGTTCGCTTTTTTTATGTTGGAAGAAAACGCTTTTCTTTTGGTTTTGAACAAAAGGGAGGATGGGGGAGAAGAATCTGCAGGATTCAAGAAGTGTTTGTCAAGATGACAACGAGTCAAGGGTCTTTATCGTAGATTCTCTTACCATTTGGAAAGTCATGAAAGTAAAATAACTTCATATCTCTTTATTGCAACATGCAAGAAGAAGCTAACAGAATAGGATGAACCATGACATGCTTTTATATTAAATCATATAAAATATTTATTAAGAATTATTATAAACATAAATCAAAGGAAAGACTGCCATACATATTAGCGAAGTAAAAAAAAAAAAAAAAAAAGAAGAAAGAGACGAATGGGAGAAGAAAGAGGGAAAAAGGAGGAAAGCATACATATATATTTGAATATACATAAAGAAGATAAGAAGCGAGAGAATGTGTGAGCAGATTACTTTGGTTGTAAGGTCTGATTAGGACCAATGGCTTTCTTCTATTGAGTTGCTGTTATCACCAGATCTGATCATCGGTAAAGAGTAATTTTGATGAGCAAAACCATTGCTGTTGTTTCGGTGCATACGTTGTTCATATTCGTGTTGTCGTAGCATAGTCTGTTGTTGTTGTTCAACCTGATTTGGGTCTTCTTTTATCTGACCAAAAAACTCCTGAGTTGTAGTCAATCTATCACCTCTTTGCTGTTGGGTAATGAAATTGGTTTCAAATCCAAAAGGCACACTTGATGAGTTTGTAGAGAATGCAGTTGTAGGAATAGTGTAAGGAGGGAAACTGGTGGAGTATGCTGCATTGGTAGTGGCAGAAGCAGATGTTACAGCAGAGTTTGGATCAGTTGTATAGTTAGCATTGCTACCTGCATTTGCTTCATGGTGTTGGTTGGGATGCTGTGATACGGAATAAGACTGCGATGCCATGACAAATTCATTAGGCGATTGCATGGATTGCTGAGGTGAGCCAACTCCTCCTCTGCCGTTCATGGTATGTCTTTGTGATTGTTGTGGTTGAAAAACCATAGACGAAGAAGATGAAGATGATGAAGTAGGTGATGCTAATGGGAAAAAAGATGGAGTAGAACCAAATGTCTGTGGTGGTGGTAAAGGCGACTGTTGCTGGTTGTCAAGGAATGAAGGCGAGGACTCGCTGTACATTCGCTTCATCGTATTATTAGGTGGTTCATAAGAAGGAGAGCGATAGGCTGATGGTGATGTTCTTATTTGGATGGTATAGCTTGGTATATGAACCATTTGAATTCCTTTTTGAGTTTCAGGGGCTGTGCTACCTTTGCTATGTGCAACAGCAGTGTCATTGTTTGATTTGAGTGATCTTCTCTTTTTTGTTGGTGAAGCCATCATCGCCATAATATCATCATCCTCGTGATCGTTGCTGATTGACAGTCTTTGTGTATTGGTCACAAACAAAGGTGTTGAGTTGTTGCTATCATTGGGTTGCTCCAACTGGATCATTTCTGGCTCAAGATCTACCAATGTACTGATATTTTCTGGTGTTAATCTGGCCAATTGACAAAAGTTTTCAAACATTCGTTGCAAGTCGTTTTCCACAGCAAATGCCCAATCTTCATGGTTTGCAACAATGGAACAAAGGCGAGCACTCAAAAGAAGCAGTCGTTGCGAACGTTCTACCACACCACGCTGTCTAATTCTTTTTCTTTCTTCTGTCAAACGGTTGTAAAAACGACGTTCATTCCAAGTGATGTTGGGAAACTGTTGTTTAACTGCCTCACGAATTTCATGTGTTTGCAAGCGTTTTCGAGCAAGTTGGATGATTGTATCATTGACTTCTGGAGGCCAAGCCTTGACCATTTCATCAGGTGACATCATTTCGTGATTGTGTTCGGAGGCATTGGGATTCATTGATTTGCGAAACTCCCATTGTTCCTGTTCGTTTTCAGATAAAACAACACGCCACCGACAATCACATCGTTTGGAAGGTCTTTTGCGCTGAGGTGAAGGCTTTGGGTTTCGTTGAGAATCTGGCAATCCTTCTCTCGAACAGTAAACATAAATATTCTATAGATAATTTTTCCTTGTTAATTCTTTGTCTGTAAGTTTCTTGTGTTTACACTATCCATACTCTATTAGCGCTTGCTTCTTGCTTTACTGTGAATCCAAACTCAGCACAGACACTACGGCAGTATTCTATAGCAGTGACGCTATCAGGAAAAGGTTTCTTCAATAATCGTTCATATAATGGTTCCATCTAACATATGATGTTAGTACAAGAAGACAATAAAGATCAGTCATCATCTTACAGAGACTCGAGTGAAGGTATTGGGTTTAGGATCGTTCATTGGGATTTGCTCTTGCTTTATCATGCCTTTCTAAAGCGAAATGTTAATTATCTAAAGAAGTCTTCATGCTTGAATTACATACAGTTAAAGTGTTTGGAATTAAAAGATTGAAGTATAAAAGAAGAAAGACGAATGAATTGTATATTTTTGGGGTTTGTTATATATACACAGAATAAACATACACATACATACACATATATGTATACAGTGGTATGCTTTGATAATACAGATAAAGAGAAGAAAAGAAGAAAAAAAATAAAAACAATCAAAGATAAGAAAAAGAGAAAAAAGAAGTTTTTTTTTTTACTGAACTCCAACTTGTTCGAATTGCTTTATTGTTAATGGTGCGTGTAACTACTATTGAACTATAAATTACAGAGAGGGACTGTTCTTGGTTCAAATGAGGGGGATGAGGGAGATACTAGTGACCCGAGATGTACGCACAGATCAGTCTGTTGAGTTAATAAAATGAATAAGGAGCTTCAGGGCAATGATTTGTAGCAAAGGAGATAGTCAAGAACTCAAAGAACTTTGTTATTGAAAACCAAACATAAAAAAAAGGAGATTAGGGTGGGGAAAGCGATTATAGGGAGAATGTCTATGTGGGCGGGTTCATTCATATTTTGTAATTGCATCATCAGCTTACTACTGTTTGACTGTAATTTCAAATTAGCCCATAAATAACCTTCTAACCTGTCTTCTCGATCTACATGACAAAAAAATTGACTCCTTTCTTATTTGTCAAAAGCATCCCCCCTCCTTCCCCGATTTAATTAAGAAATGTCACTGCTATGATAGCTCTCGTGACTACAGCTTACAATATGAACAAATATGTAAATATAGCATCCATAAGGGAGAACAATAAAGAAAAGAAACAACACATACACGTTAAAGAAAACAAGAGAGAGAGAGCGTAGAGCTGTCATTCAGGTATTACACAAATTCAAACCTTCTTTGTTTGTCAAACACACTTGTGGAATTCATGCTGTTTTAGTGTGTGTAAAGTGAGAAAAACACATTGTTTCCTTTACCAAAAAATTTTAAACTTAAAACAAATATAGACGGAAGCAATCAATCTTAGTGTTGTATATCTCTTTTTTGTATAAATCACTTATGATAGTCCGTTTCCTTCTTCCCTCTCTTTTATTATTATCATGATTGTTCTTTCCTATAATCATGCAGTGTATTGGCGGGCTTCTTTTCTTTCTCCCTCCTTTTTTTTTTACTCCTAAGATGTGTGTGTACGTGTGTTTCAAGAAAAAGAGAAAACTCGTGCATAGGAGAGAGAGAAAAGAAGTCTTAGCGAGGAGAGTCAGTACTTGACTGTTGTAAAGCAATATTGTTGGAATTGATAGCTCCGTTTGTAGCGCCAAATACAGCAGTTGAAGTAAGTGAGTTGTTGATGTATTTTTGTAGCAATTGATTCTCCGTCACCAACGATTGATGCTCTTTTCTGGCGGAATCTACCTTAGAAATCATGCCTGCCTCAATTGTCTTAGCTCTCTTTCCTTTAAGATAAAAAAAAGCTTACTCTTTAACTGAGACTGGAGTTCAAGCACATGCCTTTAAAGCAGGGTTAATTCGTTTCTTTCTTTTGGATTTTTTCTCTTTATTTACTTTATCAGTTCTTCTCTTTCTCCGTTATCGGTTGATGTGTCGAGATCGTCAAACTGTGAATTTGCCATGAGATGTACTCCTACTTTGTTGAAAATGAGAGCAAAAAATAGACACTTTTTCTAATACCAACACATCTAAATGACCAACCGAATTAGCAAGTCACATCTTCTAACAATAAATACATGAGTCGATTATCATGCTTGGCGTGCAGCCAGTACATCGCTTCTAGTACAAAAGGATGCTGTTGTGTTATTGAAATCAGTGCTAGAGTGACCAATGGCTCTTGAGAAAGCAAGGGGGAGCTTGTTGAAAGAGAAAAGTTGTTATCTCAGAAATGGCAATAGCCAAAGCAGACAGTTTGTCACGCCCACTTACGCCACAGCCGTTCCTGACAGACGGGCATTCAAGGCTCGAGCAGCGGAATGTGCCTTTCGTATCTCTATACGTTGTTTTGCCCTTCAGTTGTATGAGCTGATTTGTGCCTTGAAGCGTGTAGAAGCTATAGACACAGGTTTGCAAAGAGTCGTTTTCGTTAGTAATGCTGACTGTTGTGTTGTGGACATACCTATCTTGTTTCCAAGTACTACCATAGCGCAAGTGTTGTTTAATTCTGAAGCTAACACTTGTAACTCTATCATCAATCATCACGATCAACTGCTTCTGGTCTGGCTCAGGTTCTGTCTTCTGCTTGCCTTTCGGGTCCTTAACTCCTTCTAGCTTAGGGTTCAACCAAAGACGTTCTCGAGCACAAATGTGATATTTTGACTTGTTCACAAACACTTCTTTTTTCGTACCATCTTTATTCATCTCTTGCAGAAACTTCTCACCATATTCTTGTTATCTTGCAAACACTTGTACACATTCCAAATATCTTCTTCATTCTCGACAACAGTGAAATTTCGGTGAGGCAATGCTACCTCTGCTTCGACGACTTGCAGACTACTTTTCCTTGAGCAACGCTGACTTGTGTCTGTAATGAAATTTTCTGCTTGTAAAACCAACTTCTTCAGTCGAAACTGCCTTTGCATCAGGCAATGGTTGAAGTTCAGATTTATTTTGTTCAGTCGAAGCAGCGAAACGTTTGTGGGGCTTCAAGTGGTAAGCATATCATCCAAATGGAACAGATACAGGTTTTGATATCTTTACAATGCCATTATCCGTGCCAGAGAAAATTAAATCCTGAGAGGCTTGTTGAGGGTTTGGATTAAGGTTTGCATCTTCAGATTTGAATAAAGCACATCGTTCGCTGACACTAGCCTTTTGCTTTCCCTTGTCTCTTGTAGACATGATGACAGCTCTACGCCGAATGTACAGATTAAGTCTTTGATTAGACAGATAATTCCCTCTTTTTTTTTGCAAGGCATTAATTTCATTCTTAAGAGCCTTCTTGTCTTTTCCAGACTGATGGTGAGAGGCTGCTTTCTTAAACGAGCTGTTATCTCCTTAGTCTTGTTCGTCTTTATACCGGACAACCATACATTTATTAAGTAGGTCAGAACAGTGATATTGTATACAAGCATCAGCCTGTTTCTTCTGTCTGCTGCTTGAATGTTTGCCGTATCAAAAAGGGAATTAAGCGCAGCATCTTTGTGATTGTAAGGAAACTGTACTAGTCCTTGTTCTTGTCTGGATACTGTCAGGTCTCAATGAAACAATCCCTTTGTCTGTGTATCTCTCTCTGGCTGAACAAGCTTTTGGTAATTTTTCCAATGCTGAAGACAGCTCTGGTGTTAGAGAAGGGTTTCATTATGTCGAATGCCTTAAAAGCATTCAAAGATACCATAACTTATTTGAATACGTTTATTAGCAGAAGTTGAGCGAGAACAATTCTAGTACGCCTTTGCACGTTTTAAGCAAAATGAAAAATGTGTTGAAGGTATTTGTAGCAAATATTGTTAATATCAAAGGCAGCTCTACTTCTTTTCCTTAAATACAGCGATAGGCATACTTTTTTTTTTGATTTCCCTATGTTCAAAACTTTAGTTTTCGTATAAATAAAACTTTGAGGTCTATGAATTCTTGTTCCTTAAGGCTTTTCACTTTTATTTTTTCAAACCTTTTTTTGTATTAGCTCTTTAATTGTTATGCACAAAATCGGGATGATCGTTAAAATTTGGTTGCTATTTATTCTTGTATTATATGGCCGGACTCTAGAATGCCAACTGATCTTTTGAACACAAGTTGTCTTAAAAGGGCATGTCGTACAACTTTTCCGGAAATAGGCTGTACTTGACAACAACATTCTATAAACTTGAAACAGTGAACGAAAATAAGATAAAACAAAACTGAATATCTGAGTGATCATGGCTACAAGTTTTATACTGAATAGATTGACATACAGAACAAGAAAATTTCTTATAGCTTCCGTACATGAGACAAACATTTGCTTAGAAGAAAGAATATAATTTGAAAAAGGAAAAGTGTGCCTTACAGCTTGATCTTGTTCTTTTCCTATCTATATATGTATGTGTATGCATCTTTCAGTCTGCTCTCTCCTGAACTTAACTTTCTTTTTTTTTTCTTGTTGACGATCAAGAGTAAGAACGAAAAAAAAATAGCTCTGATGTTTGAAATAGCGTTTATCTTCTCAGGAGGACAGGAAACAGCCAGCATTAGGAGAGAAAAATGGATCGCCACATTTGACACCAAAATTTGCTCAAATATAGATAGATAGTGCTATTATGGTTACGTTTTTTTCTTTTCTCTCTCCTTCTTTATGATATAAAATTGTCAGTGATAAAATTATTCTCTAGTGAGTGAGAAGGGGGATAGATAGATAGATAGAAAAGAAAAGTCCTATCTACCTGTTTTCTCTATTTTATCATAAGCTTAACCTTTTGTTTTGCTTTGAGGATGTTCTTATAGAAGACAGACACAATCTATCAAGAAAGCACCTGTGTGTGTGTGCGAACACTTGAGTAACCAAACAAATGTATTTTATTGGGTCGGATCACACGGGTATCAAAAGACCAGCTTGTCGTTATCGAACTGTTTCTTTTACTTTTCTCTTTATCTCCTTATCCATATATTTTTCTTTCTAAACCTCATCATATGGAACAGGAGCTTATTGAGTTTTTATTAGCTTCAAAAAAAGCACTCCAGACAGGCCAGTCCATATGTGCTCAGGCTAACACGTATTTACAAACTTCAGAAAGTCATGTCGAGACGATTGCCAAAACACACCCTAAATTGGTCTTTGTTGATAACCATATTCTCTTTCAACTAAGCGTTTTGGAGAAAGTGAGAGAATACTTATTGACGCAATCAGAAGATCGTAAGAATCGAGTGAAAGTATGAGACAGAGGCGAGTTCTTCTTTTCTTTTTATCTGTATGTCTTAAACTCTTTTTTTCGTGTAGGAACATGAGGCAAAATTGCAATCATTGACAATTGAATTGACCAATGTATTTGACTTACTGAAACAATGTGAAGTGGATCCAGACATACTTCGAGTTAATGAAGAAAGAAAGCCTACAATAGATCAACAACAGTATAGTTGTCTGTTTGATTACATATCTGATCAAGAAATCATTGAACTACAAAGACAAGCGGATGATGAAATTGGTGAAATTGAGGTATAATCAATCAATAATGTATACAAGAGCTTCTATTGATTCAGTAAAAGAAAGACAGTGAGCAATTCTCTGGAGAACCAGCAAAAGCTTCTGTCTGCTTTTATTTCAAATACAGCCAAGGCGCGTATCAAAGCATTGGTCATTTCTCTAGATGAGCCAGCTGCATTTTATTCGGGCGAGAAGATTCAAACGCAAGAAGAGATTATTTCAAGCATGGCAGAGATATTAACGAGCTTGACTAATCACTATGACCAGTCAGGCGAAGCAGCAAGGTGAGTTATAGGTATTTCTACGAGAAGAATGATGGAACTTGATTCTAATCACTCCTTCGTTTTCTCTCAAAAGGATATATCAATCAGATCCAGATGGAAGAATAGACTTAGATATTACTGTTCTAAGAGACGATCATGAACATATACCAACTATTTTGGAAAAGTTAAAGAGTAGTTTAGATGCTGTAGAGTCAATAAGGTCAGTAACCAAAACATGTAATCTTTACCTTGCTAAAGTTATATTTGACTTTAGTGAAGAAATTCAAGGCCGCATGCAAATATACCTACAAGTGAAAGATGACATGCTTAAAATCTTGAATCAATTAGAATCGTTTAGTGCAGGAGGACAAGCAGATACAATTCTGGAAAAGTTGACAGACGCAGATGTTGAAATCAAAGAAAGGGAACTGAATTTAGATGATTTCTTTAAACAACTATCTGCTCTGGCTGAATGGTATCGTTGCTATGCCTCCTCTTACAACTACCTATTACTTGAGATTGAAAGAAGAAGAAAAGCTGAAGAAAGACAAGAGGCGCATCGCAAAGAACTCATGAAATCGTTTGAAGATGCCTACAATGGTAAGGATACTTTCAGATGCATAAAAAGAGGTGTTTAATAGATATATAGATGAATTGCAGGAAAGAAGATCTTGGTCAGCACAACATGGCCAGTATCTTCCTGAAGTCTTGTGTCCCTTTATTAATGTAAGCCATCCCCTCTCTCTTGCTTCTTCTTTACTCATATGGCGAATGTCTTTCTTCAATCACTGTAGGACTCACCATCAAAGTTGAAAGTCGTTATTGAAAGAGAATCTCTCACTAATCAGTTACCCAAGCTATCGATGGACAATGTGCAAAAGGTAATTATAAACAATAACAACTTGTACACTCAGTTTACTTAAGTTTTTTTAAGGCCTTATCAGAAATACATAATTCACATTAACTTTCTTTTATTGAATTAAACACGCTTCTGTAAGCTAGTTATAAGTCCAAGTCTATAAAAAGTATAAATGTTAGAAAATGTTATTTTTAATAATATCTATTTCTTTTCTTCATTTCAGTAATATGTTTGTTTCTAATCTGCAACAAAGGCTTGCGCCCCATTTAAGCGTGGTGGTGCATGATAATTTTTGAAACCTTTTTTCTCATCACTGAAGAAAAGAATATAGAATTCTTAAGACAAGACACTTACCAAAAAAGAAATGAAAAGGGACAACATTGATGATTATACTGTCAACTCAGCCACAGAAAACTATACATATAGCCTCTAAACAGCACACTAATGAGAAAAAGTTGTGTAAGTTTCGCGTTTCAGATAATTTGTATGAATATGAGAGAAAACAAATGCTTTCTGATCATAAGTTTCAGTTGATAAATATATAATGTTCTCTTTCATTCTTTTTCAGAGAGATTCCCATTTTATACAATCATCATTACTATGACCATAAACACCCTTTCTCTCTTTGTTTCCAAATAAGAACCAAGTACTTACAGTTTAAAGCAAATCACCAAAATGTTAAAGAAAAGAGAAAAAGCGAGATATAAAGAGATAGTTTTTCTTAAATAAATTTTTAGAGAGAAAAATTTTTTTTTTACTTTTAGGACTGGTTATTGCTTGTGCAACGAGATTGGCTTGCTTGGACTGCTGTTCAATCTGCTTCCAGAAGTGCCTTATCAAAAAACTGAATGGACCTTAAATGAGGTAGTTGCTTGTTGATTCCTTCCGAAAACATACTTTTCAAACTAGAATCACACGCAATATTCACCTTTGACAGTTGCTTGGATGATTTGCTAAGACCAGGACAAAAGGAAGGCTTTCCACACCGAATCATAACAAGATTTTGCCAATAGAGAGCTTCATAGAAATCCATTTGAGGACAATGGTTAAAAGCAAACACCATAAAATCCAGTAGTGATGTCTGAACATACTGGTTCATTCGAAGTTTAAAACTATGGATGATCTCAAAGCCAATACAAGACAAGTCACGATCAGGCATGTTTAGCGCATAATCATTCCAGTCTTCAGAGTCCAATATATAGTTCAGTGACAAATGATAATTATGATAGACACTAATTGCATATTCGTTAATGCAACCATTGACAGGGCTGTCACTGCAGCTAAAGCTACAATACAGATCTCTTTCACCTTTTAAGGCATTGGCGATTTGAAAGAACTGAGTCATCTTAGATGGCCCTTGTATAGGTCGCTTTTCTATGTCTTCACTTGGACAACTATAGATTCGTCCTGATTTAGCCAAACTCATGCGTTTGGCTAGTTGAAGAACATTTTCCATGCCTATACTCTGAATCCAATCAAAAAGATAGTCATCCATCATTTTGATTCGTATCGTTTTCAAAGAAGGTGATGTATGATAGGTGATATATTCGACAAAAGGCATGGTGAATACTGGCACATTAATCTCTAAGTGTTCTAAGAACTGATTGTGAAGTAATGGAGATGGTGTCTGAGCCCGCATGACATTGTATTTTAGTAAAAGTGCGTCCAATCTGTCTGATGCAGAGTCTGGAATAAGCTCATAACTAGTATATCTAAGAAAAATCAATTTGGGACAGATGTCTAGAATGTCGAACAGTAATAGTTCAGGATCGCAATCGTTGTAGAACGTCAAATGTGTTAATTCAGTAAACTCGGGCAGAGCAAAATAAACTGGCTTGTCTTTAAATAGTTCGTTGTAAATGTTGTAAAATAGATGCATATGTTTTAGCGAATTCCGATAATGATAGCATAAATCAAAGTAAGATGCTTCCTGGAGATCGTAGCCTTGAGCAGAGCATGTGAATTCCTCTATGGGCAAATGTATTTTCGTTTGATGAAATTGAGAAATGTATTCCTCTTTGAAAGGTGAATAACTAAAGTCAACTTGTTTAAGGTTGGGTGTGAATGATAACAAGATCTCAAGTTCTCTTGGTGTAAGACATTCATCTTCTGGCGTTCCTGGTAGTATCAAAAGCTCTGAAGCTTTGTCAAGGCTAAGCGACTTCACATATAGACCATAGTGAAAATTGAGATTCTCGGACTGAAGGTATTCTTTTAGTTGACTGATGTTTTGAAATGAAACATTGATCTCCTGGTAGTAGAGTGGTGCTGCCAACGTATGCCATGCCTTATTGACGTAGAGGCATTGGTAAAGAGTGTTTCGAGGAAGTTGACTGATTATTTGACGGTAAAGCTCATTCGGTAACAGTTGCTTCATTCTGAAAGACACGTAGAGTTGCTGAGTTAAAGAAAAAAGGGAATAACTTTAACTCTTTTTTCTGCCAGCGAATAGTTTGCTTTACCAAGATTAATTATTGATCCTGTCTTTTTTACTTCAAAGACCAGTTAAGCTACTAGTATTTTATGTGTTCATCTGGAGACTTGGATTGTTTCTTGAAGTACCTGTTTTTCTTTATATCCAAAATGTTACTGATATGATTGTATGTCATTTCAAATAAGGTATATTTACCTCTCATTCTTAATATCTGTTTGAGGCATTGAAGTTGGACTTTAGAATTTTATACTTCTAGACCTGACAATCTCAGCATTTTGTTTTTTTATCGTTTCATAATAGTTTGGTAATCAAAAGTAGGTGCGAGTCAACAATTCTTTCCTTTCAATATTAGAGGTGATATACACCACGATCCTAAGTCCCTATATGCCGCAGCCCTTAGTTAAGCTTTATATTTAAGTTGTTCTGTTAAGAGGATTATGAATTTCACTTTAGTCAAGTAATGTTTCATTCTCATTTTGTGTTATTTTTTGAGGAAATGTCCCTATTTGTTCCAGTACAAGTTGCAGTTCTTTGATATCAGGATGAGAGTTGAAGTAAACTCTGTTTGCAGGAGGAAGGCTACTACTAGAGCCCTTGAGCTTTACAGCTTCTCAATGAATTACAACTATGTACTAAAGATGCAAAAGCATACACTTTTGATCTAGCCTCTTGGGTAGGACCAGAGGAAAGAAAATCAAAGCTCATCTAGTTGGTTTTTGCTGCCAGAGTCTGGATGGTAACAGACAAGACGGCTATAAACATCCGAAGGCACTTGCATGCAATCAGTGCTGTCAGATCAAAAGAACATAACAGCCTTTTTATGACAATCATAGTGATTCAATTCGTCATCTTTACTGTTTATTCTGATTCCATATGTTGTAGTCATATCGGCTTTATCTATGGCCATTCCAAATGAGCTTCGGTGAAAGTCTTCATAATAAATACCATTTTCGAACTCTTTTGACATCACTGAGGGCATAGCTACTTTTACTTTGGCAAATTGCTCTTCATCTCCATATGTTAGATATACTGTTCTAAAACTACAGTAACCATCGCTCTTTGGGTTATGGCTCGATACATTGTTGTCTTGGTTAATATCAGCAGAGAGAGAAAGATCTAGCTGCTGCTTTTTGAATTCTTCCGTATGAGCAACTTGTCCTCTTTTTTGGGATATATAAGACGTATGCAAATTACATGTATCTTCAGGGGCTTTTCTCTTCTTCTTTCTTTTCGCTTTCCTTGATTTTTTCTGTTGTATAGACTTTCCTGACTTTAGCAGAAACAAAATCTTGTGGTAATGCAGAAAAGCGTTGGATTTTGTAGGTCTTCCTAGTTCTTTGGCCTAAGTCGCTTCTAAAAGAGCCAACTTTGGGATCAATGAAAGCTCTTTGGCTATGCGAGACCTGCCACTAGCAGACAAATTTATATTGAAAAACGAAGAAACTTTCGACTGTATCTCTCAGTCAAGTTGTTTTCACATAATTACCCTCAGCATCTTAAAAAGCTCCTTCCAAGGCAACAACATACTTCGCTCAATCTTTGGAAAGCTTCCAGGTGTATCCTCAACCTTTTGTTCTTGATTGCTGACTATATATCATCGACGAGGTATGTGATATGGCTCAACCCTTTCATTTCCTGAAGCACCAAATTGATGCTATCAAAAGAAGCCATAAATGACTCTATTCCTACAGTTGCATTTAGAGTGATATTTAGGGATTACGGGACGTTCTCTGTACAGTTCTTTTCTCAATTGATGAAGAGCTAGTTGGCCATCACCACGCAGATGACTGAGGTTGCCACCTTTACTGATGACCTTGTCAGAAATTGCTTTCTCCTTGCTTTGCTGTTCTTCGTGGTCAAGCTTAAAGTCTTTTAGGCACACGTGTACTCTATCAAAAGCTACACAAAGGTGTTGAACTGAATTCATCGTGTGTTTGAGAGCATCATATTCATTCTCGGTCGCGCGGTTTAATATTTTGGTTTTTGAAGTGTAATTGTCAACCCATTAACATAAGTACAACTTCCATTCAGCTTTAAAATATTCTTTTAAATTCTCTAGAAACAAGACAATCATCTCCAAAGAGAATTTTATTGATCTTATTCATGTTTTCAGAATATTTTGTCAAGCTAGTGAAGCATAAGCACACAATTTGAAGTTTTCGACAATATCATCATCCTTAAACTTCTTCTCATTACAGTGATCGCTCAAGTTGTTTCGTATGCGTCATGTACACAGAAGCTTCTTGTTTTGAGGAAGCAACTTATCAAGGGCACATCTCAAGGCATTGAATTTGTCAGTAACGAACACAGTTTGATGCAATCCATTTCCCACTTGCTTCTTGAGCATTTCAAGAACTCATTGGCAAGTAGTCTCCTGCTCATTTGATGTTCAAGTAAAGGCTACAGGAAAGTTCTCGAAGGATCTTTGGTCGATACTTGCAACTCCATAGATACTAAACAATGGCATACTGAAATTATTTGTTTAGTAGGTTGGGTCAATGACTATTACTTCAGGAAATTTCTGTGCTCCTTCTGTCATTGTCTTGCTCGCAAAAAAAAAGGGGACTTCAAGAACGCTGTCTAATCAAAATTATAAAATGTCATATAACCATTGCTTTGCATTTGTTGAATCAATAAGCTCGCTTGTTTAGTAGATGCTCTTAAAAAGCTTCTTTTGTTTCTTGGTTGTAGACACTTTTCATATTTTTAACGTCGACTTTAGTCAATTTGTTATAGGGACTATCTTTTTGAATTTAAGAGCTTAGAGCATCTCCAATGGACTTTCTATTTTTCAAAATTCCCTAAATATAGAAAGTCAAATAGAATATTGCAACTCCCACCTAATATTTATTTCTCCGTCGCACCTCTAATGAAAAATGGTTGCAGGGAAAAATAAATATTTTCTTGCCAGACTAGTAAGAAAAAACTTTTCCCTCATAAAAATATTTTTCCCTGCTTGAGCTTGCTTCTCTCATCTGGTTTTAAAATTAAGCAAGAAAGTTTTTTAGCTGTGCCTTTTTTATTTGTGATAAACCTTCTTTTTTCGTTTCTGTTAATCTGTTACAATGGCTGCACGTATGTTTACTCCCACCTGTCAAGAACTCGAAGCAAAGCCTTATTTGAAGGAGTATTTGGACAAGTTGGAAGAAGTTCAAAAAGAGTTTCTTCAAGAGCATCCTGAAGAAAAAGATGGAAAAATCCAGCTCTATGGTATGGGTCGTTTGGGTAAACAGATGATCCCTGATGTGAAAAACTTCTTCGTCCCTTTGAAGATCAAAAGAAGAAGAAATCGATGGCAGCAATTTGTGCATAAGAAGACTCGTGGAAAGGGTTTATCTATCAAACGCCCTGACGATTACAAAAAGATTCGTCAGGAGTATGCAGACATCCTGGCCCACAAAGCAGATGGTCTTGCCGAGCTGGAAGAGGAAACGCAGGCGTTCAACCGCGCTGCTTCTCAAGCAAGTGAGAACTCCACTGAACAGCTGTTCTTCAATGTCATCTATCACTTGAAGAACGTGTGTAAATGGTTATTATCCGAGTTCAACACTCATGTAGTACTCATTTATGCTACCAACAGAACTGAAATAGCTGACGTATCCAATTGTCATGTTAACAGTGGTAAGTTAGATATAAATATTTCTGTTTTTAATGAAGCTGATATGTCTCTTGCCATCATTATAGTTGTCGGTGAGGCCTTCAAAAAAAAGTTGACTGTTGGGTTAGGAGGTCGTCTTCTTCAAGCTGTTTTCCAGCGAATGGTTACTCGCCAGGATCAAAATATCGCTCCTGTTTCTGCAGGTATGTCAATCATACAATTACAAAATATATGTCTGATAAAAGCATCTTCAATTTCAGTGAGTGAAAGAATCAACTATGGAGGAGCTGAGTGCCTTAAGGATCTTGGAGCTGATTCTTTTGAAACCTTCGACTGGAAGAACTGTGAAACCAAGACCAAGAAGAAAGCTTTTCTGAGACAATACATTTTGAATGCAGTCTTGGGGCTTTACAGTAAGTGATTTAATTGAAAGAACTGGGCGACTGATAACTGTTCTTTACAGATCAACACTTAGGCAGTAGCACGATTACTTCTGTTCCTTGGGTGAGCTTGTTGAGTCCTGAGTCTGCTTCTCCTCGTCTTCTTTCTCCCTGGCCTCGCTTTGAACGCGATATCGTTGATGGCAGATATCGCCTTCAGTCTGCTGAAATTGAAGTTTTGACGCAGATGGCCATTGGCCTTCATCATGGAAGCATCAAGGTGATTGATCGCCTTCCTTCTGTTTCTGCTTCTGTTTCTGCTTCTGTTTCTGCTTCTGTTTCTTCTTCTCCTTCTCCTTCTCCTGCTCTTCCTGCTCTTCCTGCTCTTCCTGCTCTTCCTGCTCTTCCTTCTCCGACTGAAGCAATGGAAGAGTAATAAACAGTCATATTTTCAAACTCCATGAAATATTAAAAGCAACCCCTGCCCAGGCAATTTTTTAATTGGTCTTTTCTTTCGTTTAAAACAAAAACTTGTAAGGTATGTAAAAAAAAAAGTTTTATTATTTGATGTACCTTTAGGTCGCGCATAAGACGACTAGTGGCTATAAGCTGTTTGAAGTGTTCAAGACTTATGCTACTCCAAACAAATGTTGGGACGAATCTCTTCAAGAAAGTCTCTTGCTTTATCGTTTTGGTTATAAGGGCGTCAGAGAACTCTCTTGACTTGAGGTTATGGTCTACTGCTTACAGGGTACAAAGACTTCTGGTACCGCATGTTGTCTACATGATATTAGGTGATATGTACTGCCAGTTGTTCTTTGCTCTTAAGATTTGGGATCCATGCCTTTCAATTATTAAAAGTTATAGACATAATAAAAGTATGCTCTGCAAATTTCAAATCTTTACATATAATATTAAGTTGATAAATACGATTTTATGAGAAGTACGTTAAATGATACAAGGTTTTATTAAAACTATTGCAAGGGTAGCATGTAGTTTTGTTATTACTCTTATATGACCCTAGGTTTTTGCAGAAACAAGTTGATATATAACATACATGATCAACAACGTGGCTTAGTCTAGGCCTAATGCTCATCATCTACTCTACAAAAGTTCCTTGCAAGTTTTAAAATACCAAATTCTTTTGACATGACGATATAAAGTCGAAATAAAAGTGGACCTGATAATGAGCTCAACGTCCAGAACAAATTTTGTGAGCTACCTTCTACGAAGAAATCATCACATGAAGTCACCCATGCTTGATACTTAAACACCTAGCATAACCTTGATGAAAGCAGTAAAACATTCTTTAAACCGTATAAACAATAGTTATGTTTTACATACGCAAAGCCATCGCATCCAGTGTACTCATGAGGTTAGAGGGCTACCTGTCTAACAATTTGAAGAGGCTATTACCTAACACACGCACCGTAGCAATTAGTACCTATACGTGCAAAAGCATAGATTGATTACTTTTGCTTAATGTTTCGTGTTAAAAATAAATGTTTATTAAATAAAGAAGTTGTATTTGTCAAAGAGATAGGTAGAGAGAAAGTAGGTAGAGAGGAGACGCGCGAAGAGATGTAAACTAAAGACTAGGATGATGAGGAACTTCGAGATGTTTAAGTAAGTACAATGAATAAAGAGAGTAAAAGAAAAAAAAAGTAGTTACAAGGGTAGGAATACGAAAGAAATGAGTCATGAAGGTGTTGTTACAGTTTCATTGGTTGTTTAATAAAAAAATTTTCATATTTTTAGGTTCAGATGATCTTGATTACTATCACTCCTGAGTTTTGATGGTCATCGGGACATAGAATATCCGCCATATAGTTTGTGTACCTGACAAAGAGCCACTGGACAACTAGACTTACATCCCATGGTTATCAACAGTTTGAGTCAAAGAGAATCTATCAATGAAATCTTAAACATGCTTTGAGATATCTAAATAAAATGAACTTTTGTTATTGCTGTGTTTGAGCTTGAGACGAATGAAAATTAAAAAAAGACCTCTTTTTCAAATTTTATGCTTAACGATGAGAATCTTGATGCATTCAAACGATGGTTGTTGATGTCTTTAGAAGTAGGAAACGGTACCAACACTTCGATTTAATATGTAAATAATAGTTTTGCGAGTAATTATTATTCCATTTGCTTTTCGTGTTTTGATATTCTGTTAATTGACTTGATAATACTAACAGTTGAAGATCAAAACACCTCAAGAAGTTTTGTAAAAGGGTTGTTTGCTTTTCTTATCATCTTTTGCTGACTTCACCTCAGCAAGTTAAATGCATTAATCCTTGCAATCATAAAGAGCTAACTTTTACTGCTTTATGACCACTCTTTAGAAAGCTATGGCATTTTGCATGTTAAAGAAATATTAGACATTTACATATTAATGTATCAAAACCTAAAATATCCAATACTTCAATCTTGCTTTCATCTTTACATTGCTTTTTACAATGATCATGTTTGCATAAAGTGCTGCAATAACCAATATTATAATGGTCACTTTTCTTTGTTGATAATGACTGTTTATAGTCTGATACAATTGATAACAAAACATGCAATTTGCAAATTTATTTGCAACATTTAGAAACAGAATCAGAATCCTTTTTCTTTTCCTTTTGTTTTACATTAAATAACTAAATACTATACATCCATCATGACTAAACGCAAGAACCCCTTTTCCCATATGCTTTTCAAAAGTGACTTCAAAAAAGTTACGAAGAAAAACCTCGCAAAGATCCGTGAAGATCATAATGCCGAGTCCATGGAAAATGGTCGTGAAGTTCTCAGACAAATATCTGAAGAAAGAGAACAAAAAGAGCTTGCAGAGCAAGAAAGAAAGAAGAAAGAAGAGGAGGACAGCCTCCGTAACGCAATTCGGCTCGCTGGAGGTGAAGCAGACTTCAGCAATGGTTACGATCATTTGGACAATGACAGCAATGATTGTAACTGCATGGGTGATGATAGCGAATGGGAAGACATCACTGATGATGCCAGCCCTTCCCAAGCCGCAAAGAACAACCAGCGTTGGGTACAAGAATCTGACAATGTCAGAGACTTGTACCTCAAATCATTTGAGATCAACGGCCGTCCTGCAATGTCACAGACCGGTGTCGTTTTCGAAGCCTCTAACTGCGATTGTTCCAATAAGAGAGCAATCGAAATAACTCTTTATTTCATGGATGGTATTTTGTATTTAACAAAGATAGAATGATTAGAAGCTCTAACGATGTTCTCTTTATTAATAACTAGCAATCAAAAAAGTAACATTGCATCATTGCAGATGCAACCCACTTTTTGAGCAGCTTCTGCTGAAGCAATTTATGCCAGCCAGCATAATAACGCCTCGAAAGGCTTTTCACTTTGGAATGCTCGACTTTCTGCATCTTCTCAAGATGAATGGTCAGATCTCGAATCATTGTTTTGTTAACATTGCCAATCAAAACTATGGTTCATCAACCATAGTGAGAAATGTAATTATATGTTTGTCTATTACCTTTCAAATCATTCATCCATCTAACTGAGCCAACTATTTAGCATGATGCCATTAAGAACCAGCTTCTTAATTCAGTTTATCTGAAGTACAGACGCTTGGTTCGCTTTGCTGAGGACAAGGTCAAGAAGGACAACCGACTTGAAGAGTCGAAAAAATGTCTTGCTTGTGAGGTAATCGCCAAACATATATAGAATTATCAACTTTTACTCAAGGACAATACTGTGAAATAGAATGCTGAGCGCAAGCTTGTTTCCATGGACGGTAACATGCAGTTGAAGCGCAGAGCTGCTGGTCGAGAGGAACTTCCGACCGAAAGAATCTTTTCCCTTTCGTCTGGTGAGTTGTCTCTTTGGGGAACAAAAGACGAAGTTGACCGAGCTGACGATATGGCCAAAGCTTTGAAAAAAGATGAGGTTGATGTAAGAAATACTTGCTTGAAACTTATTTGTGACATGGACTGATATATACTATAGTGCTCTGTTGATATCTCAGCAGACAATTCGTTCAAAGCTGCCAACAATAACAACAGAAACAATTCGACTGGCAGATACGACCAGACTGGCGTTTTCTCCCTGTCGTGCGCTCGGCATGGCGTGCCTGAGCGCATGTACGATATTTATGGTGGTGAAGGGTTAGTATGCAATCCATCGATACTCATTAAAATCTAATGTATGGTTATTTAGCCACAAGTACGCCCTGGCCTGTGTTGGTCATATGATCAAGAGCAATCCGAACAAGAAGTTCGGCATTATGTATGACATTGCCTGTCTAGTCAGAAAAGGATTGGAGGTAAATGCCATTATGTCTGAATGATGGTGTACTTAAGAAACCAATTATATTAATTATTAGAACTGCTATCCAACCTTGAAGAATGACACCTGGTATGGAGTCACTGCGTTTCACGCATACGCCCATACCATGGCTTGTCAGGTGAACTACAACCCGAAGTATATCCCTAACTTTGGGTATACGGACGGCGAGGGCTGTGAGAGGTTCTGGTCATACTTGGACGGCTTCGTGTCTATGACGCGGAGCATGTCCAGTAGAAACCGCCTCTTGGCAATCACGGACTCGGTAGAACACTTCACCTACCAAAAAATGCTCGAGTTGCGTAAGTTGTTTACTGTTAAACTCATCTTCATGTGCATCTCTTCTCATCATCTGTTATAGCCGAGCAAATTAAAAACAAAAAAAAATTGTAAAAAATTATTTAAAAAAACAAAAAAACAAAACATGGAAGAACAATGGCAGTCAGCCAAAGAGCTGCTGTCATTGTCACTGACTGAAAAATACTTCAGATCTTTGAAGAAAAAACTTAGAAGTCAACTGTTGACCAAAGATCAATACCAGCACCTTGTCAACATTAAAAAACTTGAATACATTGAATGCATGTAAGTTGATTTTGTTTTTTTTTAAAAAAATTACTAAAGTCAAGCTCTATAGTGATACCACTTCGAAGATCATCAGCAAAGAAAAGCAGAAGATCACCGGTACCTTTGGTATTCTTCGATTCCAAAGGGGAGATCTTCCCCAAGATGATGATAACGAGCTCACTGCAGCGATCAATGCAGAAGTCACTGATTTTTTAATCATACTTATAAGAAAATACGTCTTTGCCCTTGCTTTGAAAGAAAAGCAACTAAATGGAAGTGGCAAAATTGGTAAGATCGTTTTGTTCAAAAGACGCACCATCTTTCTTATGTTCAAATTTGACTTAGGAACAAAAAAAGCTGTCAGGCTTATTACAGCCATCAAATCAATCACGACCAATGCCAACATAATCATTGAGAAACTCAATGAACATCTGACACAAAACTGCTGTAAGCTAGCAAGATGTTGACAGAGAAAAAGGATAGATCAACTAAAATTGTTATTTAGCTGAAGAAGATAAGGCCCATTACTCTCTTGATAGCTTTGCAACAGCTATCAAGAAGTATTCCAAAGAAGAAGCTAATGGGATGACTAATGATGTTTTGGCTTGGCATCAAGCTCGTAGGGCTAGAGAAGAACTACGGTTTTTGAATGTAAGTTATATATATATAAAATCTATCGATCAATGAAGGTGCTAAAACATCACAATAGGATGAAGATGAACGATTTGTTCGCAATCTTGAACAAAAGTTAAAAGCTGTCAAGATTGCAATCGAAGCAAACACGTTTGGCCAAGCAGTCTTCCTAGAGCAAGAATACAGGAGATTGCTGGCCATAAAAGAAAGAGCTGAATCCTTTTTGGAAACGCCTTTCTTGGTGAATTGTGCCGATGAAGTTGTAACAGATGGAGGCGAATCAATTGTTATAGAAGAAGAAGAAGACGAAGAAGTAGAAGAAGAAGATGAGGAAGATGAGAAAGATGAAGAAGATGAAGAAGATGAAGAAGAAGATGAAGAAGATGAAGAAGATGAAGAAAATAGAATTACAATGCTTGTAAAAGCCATTCAATAAAAACCCAAGCGATATATCTAATTTTAAAACCAGATGAGAGAAGCAAGCTCAAGCAGGGAAAAATATTTTTATGAGGGAAAAGTTTTTTCTCACTAGTCTGGCAAGAAAGTATTTATTTTTCCCTGCAACCATTTTTCATTAGAGGTGCGACGGAGAAATAAATATTAGGTGCGGACAGAAGATTTTGAGATGTGTCTTTCCATATTAGGGTTATGGAACGGAATTTTGACCTCTTTGTCCCTATTTTTACGTTCTGACACAGAAATTAGACACTTAACTCATGAATCCGTGATTTGTCAGATGTCAAAATGCAGATAGAAATTATAATCAGATAAAGAATTACTGTTTATTGTGTTCAAGATAGAGGTCTATTTATATTAAATGATCTTGTGTCAGATTTGCATTGGTAAGACATTATTTAGAATTCATTTGTTAGGGTTTCGAGTTGGCAAGTATATTCATTATTACGACATCATTGTAGAGGAGTATTGTATAATGTGGTCTCGGTCGATTACATATACATTTATTTCAACTCGTATCATTCAAATCATGCAATCTTGCCATAATTTATTCACCTTGTAAATCAACCGATCTCAGACATTGAAGTCATAAGAGAATAATCCACTCGATCATTAGAAACCCTTATTAGTTATGTCATGTTGTACACTTGACACAACATTACCCCTGGGCAGTATGGAACATACGGAGAGAGTCATTCGACATAACTAATTGATATATACATTGGACACAGTTTATCATTGCATTTGTACTTTGACACCAAAGGTGACAAATCTTTAAAAAATAGTAACAGTAATATTTCATTGATCTTCATGATGGCCATTAAAACCCTGAAAAACCTTAACTAAGGAAAAAATAAAGGGGAAAAGGTACATCACTACTTTACCCTTCAGGTACGCGATCTCATTCTTCGTTTTTCATTTCGGTTTTGAACTTTCCGTTTGTTAATCGTTTTAGGTAATCGTTTTTTATGTTTACCATTTACATTTCTTCTAGCCCAATATTGCCTGATAGGCTCATAGGAGTCGAAGTTCTCAGCCTTTTCCCAAGTATCGTCGTTTCTAGTGTACCCTTTCCACCGTACTTTGTATTCGTAGTTAGGTTCATTTCCTCTATGATCGATTATAGCTTCCACTTCATAGTGCTCGCCTTCATTTTCAGCATCATCATCTTCAATGAGCTTGATATGGGATGTGGGTATATCCCTCGTTAGTAGAGCATTAGTTCGATCTGTGAGTATATAGCTGCCCTTGTCAGTATAGCCATGTATTTGGAAAGGTCCTTCATATTTAGGTTCGTATTTGGCCAAGTTCTTCTTTTCGACAGACTTAATCATTACAAAGGAACCAATCGGGAACGGTTTCTTAAGTATCCGATGTTTTCGTTCAAAGTATTCATTGTCAGCCGCTTGAGTCTTTTGTATTTGTTCCTTGATAGCTGGTATTATAATATTGTCCACATTTGTAAGCTTTTCATGAAGCGCTTTTACATTTATCATTTTATCATGAGGTACAGGTTCCACTTTGGAGTAGTCCTGCAAATCATTAGGCTTACGATGGAACATTACATTAAATGGTTTTGATAGATGTAATCTTGAGTATTTTAGATTCATTGCATACATTGTAGAATTTAAGTATAGGTCCCATAAATCTTCTTTTCCTTGTAATCGCTTTACAAGTGTTCGTTTAGCTAATCCTACAAAGGCTTCGTTTGCACTGTTTCCCAGTGGGTTAAATGGTAAAGACAATCGTTCATCAATACCGCATTGTTCAATAATACTTTGCAACAGCTTGTTGCTAAATTCCCTTCCATTATCATGTGAGATTATTTTAGGATAGCCCATTAGTGAAAATAGAAACACTAATTCCTTTGCTACTGTCACAGCCATTTTATCCTTTAGTGGTCTTAATATGGTAAAGCGAGAGAATAGATCTACCACCACTAGTATAAAGTTGTTACCATTTTTAGACGTTACATTGAAAGTACCTAGATCGAATACGATATGATCCCATACACCATCAGGTGCAATGCTTTTAGGTGGATGATAGACATGTTTACCTAAGTTGAACTGTCTACAGTCATTACATTTAGCGATGAAGCTCATTATGTCCTTTCTAAGACCAGGCCAATGGACATTGTGATCTTGGTGTATCATTTTTTCCATTGCATGTATACCATAGTGACCAAGTAAGTGGCATTTTAGTAATATTTCCTTTTGTTCATCTTCATTTGGTACTCTTAGGCTGCTCAAATGGCTAGCTCTCATTACAGGGACATCATTCTCATTTTCCTTTTTGTTCATTGCATCATTTGCCTTTGTTTCATTGTTACATTTCTTTTCATTTTTATCGTTACACATTGAGTTATTTTTATTCTTAATTCTCTCTTCATTTTTCATTTCATTTCTATTTGTTTTTCTCCGTTTTGTTACCCTTTTGTTATCTTTTTCATGCTTGCGTTTCTTTTGATGAGAGGCGTTTTCACCCCCCTCCAGCATTTTGGGCATTGTAGGCACAAACATGCGAGATAGCGCGTCTGCCAGTATATTTGTTATACCTCGACAGAAAGTAATCGTAAAATCCATTTCATAAATCGTTTCATAAACATTCAAGATAGCATTATTTAACTTTTCCTTTGTCTTCAAGAATAGAAGAGCATGATTATCAACAAACAAGTTGAATCGTTTTCCCTTTAAGATCGCTCGCCAACGTACAAAAGCAAAGGCAACAGCAGTTAACTCTCGTCGAGACGATCCCCATTTCTGCTCAGATGGTTGGAGACGTCGGGCTATGAAACCAATATAATGGATCTTTCGATCTATTACTTGATATAAAGCACCACCTATTCCATAAGCAGAGCTATCCGTTACAACATTGAATTCATACCTGAAGTCTGGACAAGACAGTACAGGGGCATTAGCAAGTGCATACTGCAATCTGCGTAGGTCATTTGTATGATCATTTGTCCAATCCTTTTGCAAATCCTTTGAGTTTCTCAGCTTATCTAAGCGAGCCGTTAAGGTTGAGTAACATGGAATATGCGCACGAAAGAAGTTGGCAACACCCAATCGAGAAGATAACTCGCGAGCATTTTTAGGCACCAGGGGCCAATCCAGAATATTGGATATCTTTCTTTGATCTACCATGAGTCCATCTTTACCTGATAGACAGAAACCCAATATGTAGACACACGTTTGAGCTAAGTGTAGCTTGTCAACATTGATGCGCAGATGAGCATTTGTTAATCGTTTCAATACTTCTTTAACACAAGAGGTATGATATTCCATATCATCATTTGTAGCCACAGAGATGTCGTCAACAAAAATCGTTACATATGACAGATCCGCAAAGAGATTCGTTAGAGTTCGTTGGACCACACTACTAATGGGTATTAATCCAAAAGGAGCTTTTCTAAAAGAATACTGGACATTTTCAAAGGTGAAAGAGGTAAGTTGTCGATCAATTCCTTTCTTGATTTTGAAGCTATGAAAAGCTTGAGATAAATCAATCGTTGTGAACAGTTTGCATTGTCCCATTTTTCTATGGATGTCAGAGATGAGAGGTAGAGGGAAAGAATCTAACCTCGACTTATCCAACAGAGCGTTGATCATACGACAATCGATTACCACTCGAATGTCACCAGTGTATTCTCCTTGAGCATTTTTCTTTTTGACTACCAGCAGGCTACTGTTGAAGGCAGTATTTGGTTCGGCAACTTCAATGACATTGTGTTCCTTCCATTTCTTAACCTGTTCTCTGACAGAATTAAGGTGATCGTTTGCAATTTCATATTGACGAAGATATGTTTTCTTCACACCTGGTTTCAAAGGTAAGTAGATCTTACTACCAGGTAAAGTACAATGACCACGAGGATCAAGACTAGCATTGGCATTGATGTAAGGTTGAAGTGCTTTAGTCATTTTCTCCCGTTCTTCATTTGTACCATAAGGTGATTCATTAGGTTTGTATACATTTGGATCAATTGGATCAGGAATAATATCATGATTAGGAGTATCCCAGTCATAAGCTAAACCAGTTACATTAATTCCAAGAGATGTCATTAAGTCCATTCCAATGATGACGTGAACATCATTAATATCAAATATTTCAAGTCTAGCATAGACTTTAATATCGTTATAAAATATTTCCATTTTTTCTTTTGTCTTGCCCATTCTTTTTACTTTTAAATCTGATTTTCCCAGCATTATGAAATTTTTATCATTATCATTATCATTTATTATAGAAATATTTAAAAAACTAGCTAAACTTGGCGAAATCATTGAGAAGGTAGACCCAGTGTCTAAGAGAGCAAAGGTCTTGACATTTTCTATACTCAAAGGAAGATGTATAGAGTTTTTGTTTAGCAAGTCATTCGGAGGTTTGGAAAAATCATCAATTTTATACTTACAATCCTGCTTCATTTTCATTTTATCCATGGCATTGAATTTGAGATCATTTTCATCTTCGGATGAATCAATGTCCATCTTGGTAGGCACGATTGTGGGGCGTTTATCATTTTTGTTCATTTTGTTTTTGCAGCGATGGTCTTTTGTCCATGTCTGATGGCAGTCGTAACACAGCCCATTTTTAGTAGCATTGGAGTAGATCAGGGGAGGTTTAGATCCCTTGTATCGGCATTCGGCAGTAGAGTGATTGTTCATTTTTGGGTGGTTTTTGCAAAATAACCTAGGACGTTTTACCTCTTCAATAGGTCGGCTAAACCTAGGGCGAGTAGTTTGATTACCATTTTGTAGGTTAACATTCTTGAGAGCAGCCAAGCGCAAAGCGTCGTCCACCAGGTACTTGATCTTGTCCCTTTTTTCGTTTGATGCTGTGGCATTTGCAGTTGATAGCAGTTCATTTAGTCGGGTAGGCATTGCACCAATGAAGAGCCGACAAAGCATTGGTTCTTGAGAGACCTTGGCATCAGTCTTCAGATTGTTGAATCGTTCTACAAAGTGCATCATTGTTTCATTTTCTTTCATTTTTACATTCATCAGGTCATTAAGAGCAAGTTGTTGTAGTTGTTCGCCAGACAACCCATACTTCGTTTCCAGAGCATTAGCGATCATTTCCCAATTGGCATTTGGATTTTGGCTTAGAAAGTCATTAAACCAGTTGTTCATTTTTTCCGAAAGACACGAGGGCAGTAGTCGTTTGAAGTTTTGATTGGGATCCAAGTCGTAAGAGAGGAGAACATTTTCAAATCTTCGAATACAAGATTTGGCATTTTCAAAAATCATTTCATTGCTGTTTTGTACCACTCCACCTTTCCATTGAAACAAAGGAAGGTTTCGGGGTACTACATTGGTGGTGTCATTTCTAGCCTTTTTAATAGCTACTTGAGCTTCTGTGGCACGTTCAAGTTTTTGTTTGATGACCTTATATTGGCTGTTGAGATGAGTAGAGTTGCTGTCATCAGTTATAAGTAAGATGGTGATTCTTGAGAGTTCGGCTGTAAGTAAATCAACCACGTTGTCCAGAGATTGGTTCTTGTCAATTTTGAAGGATTCAGTCATTACAGGAGAAGAGTCATTGTCCTTATCATTGGTTTCTTTGGCTACGGTCATTTCATTCATTTGCTGAGTGGTAACATCAACACTGTTGTCATTGGCACCGATACTAATGTTATCACTTGAGGTAGAAGAGTTGGCAGACATTGTTACAGTAATTCAGGATAATAGATTATAAAAAATGATTTGTCAGATGTCAAAATGCAGATAGAAATTATAATCAGATAAAGAATTACTGTTTATTGTGTTCAAGATAGAGGTCTATTTATATTAAATGATCTTGTGTCAGATTTGCATTGGTAAGACATTATTTAGAATTCATTTGTTAGGGTTTCGAGTTGGCAAGTATATTCATTATTACGACATCATTGTAGAGGAGTATTGTATAATGTGGTCTCGGTCGATTACATATACATTTATTTCAACTCGTATCATTCAAATCATGCAATCTTGCCATAATTTATTCACCTTGTAAATCAACCGATCTCAGACATTGAAGTCATAAGAGAATAATCCACTCGATCATTAGAAACCCTTATTAGTTATGTCATGTTGTACACTTGACACAACAATCCGTGTCCAAATTTTAATCGGTGTCTACCTCGACTCAGAAAGTGAATAAATATCTTAGAGAGCAATACATTTGAGTGTTTCATATTATAACCAAGTCTTCACTGCTTATTTGGCAGGAGATTTAGTACTGCTCCTGAATTCAAGATGTCATGTGTTTTATATGGAAATGATGTTACCTAAGGTCTTATCTGAACCCAAAAGGAACACTGAAGATGTTTTATTTGTATGGTAATGCAAGAGTCATAAAGTTGACCTGCTATAAACCACAGCTAAGAGATAGATAATACAAGATTTGACTGAAGATCAGACATTGTACATCATGGACCAAGTCTTTTCTCATCAGAAAATCAAAGGATATAGATAGAGGCATATTCTATTCAGCTAAGAAAAATCTTTTATTTCCATATAACAAACCTAATCGAGTCTTAGTCTTGTTTTTCTGTTTTTTATTTTTGCCTCTGATAAAATACTCATCCATACAACAATAACGACCAACAGTAAAGGCGACAGTAGGAGGAGCAAAGGCTCTACTAGTGATAGCAAATTTTCTAACAGAGGGTTTAGCCTTAGCCTTTGATGTATCACTAGTAAATCAGATTTTGGCAAATATTTTTTGAGGGACTTTGGGCACAGTCGTAGTACCAATAGATTCTTTAACAACTTCCTTCTCCTTCCAGAAGGATGAAGTCGATTTGGGGGACACTGGTATGTTGAGCGTTACCTCATATGTAGCGTTTGAGTACACCTTAGCCATATTGGCCTTGAGTACTTCAAGTTCCACTTGGAACAGTTCCTGAACCTTCTTCTGACCTGACATCTTTAGACTGAGGAACCAGTTTTTTTGTTCAATCTGCTCATGGCTGTCATGATCTTCGCTAACAAATGGGCAAGCTGAAATTATTTTCTTTAGGTTGAATCCACCATACAAAGTATAGTGATACTGGCTATACCTGGTGCAAGGGGTAGTCCGTTTGTTGAGATGAACGACGATGACAGTAGTGAGATCAGTAGAGGTAAAGTACTCTAATTAGCTATTTTTCTAAAATTTCAGGGTCACGTATCCTGTGTCGAAACGAAGCAAATAAATATAAAGGCGAAAGTATCTAGTCAAATGAAGTAGTCGAGTTTTTTTGTGCAAATGAAGCGCTTGTTGTATGGGTAGGTGTTTATCAGAGGCAATAATCAAAAAAACCAGAAAAGTACAACTAATACTCAACTAAGTTTATTAAGTAAAAACTCAGCGATCTTTCTTTAGCTAACAAAATATGCCTCTATCTATATCCTTTGATTTTCTGATGAGAAAAGACTTGGTCCATGATGTACAATGTCTGATCTTCAGTCAAATCTTGTATTATCTATCTCTTAGCTGTGGTTTATAGCAGGTCAACTTTATGACTCTTGCATTACCATACAAATAAAACATCTTCAGTGTTCCTTTTGGGTTCAGATAAGACCTTAGGTAACATCATTTCCATATAAAACACATGACATCTTGAATTCAGGAGCAGTACTAAATCTCCTGCCAAATAAGCAGTGAAGACTTGGTTATAATATGAAACACTCAAATGTATTGCTCTCTAAGATATTTATTCACTTTCTGAGTCGAGGTAGAGGCAAATAACATATATTTCTGTTGTTCAATACAACAGCGCTAATGCAGGACTTAACACTTGAAATGTGAATGAAACCGAGACATAAAGCGAAACAAATGAAGAGAAGAAGAAGGCCCTCACCGATGTTCAAGAGAAATCAAGAAAGATAAAAATCCGAAAGAGGATAGCAAGCATTCAGCATGATTCACTTGAATCATTAAGCATATATTATATTACTCGTTTATATCACCCATCAGTATGATTCCTCTTTTAGCTTTAGCATAAAAATAACAAGAAGAGTGTATACAACAAAAAAGTTTAGAGAGGCAATCGTTATCTTCATTGAATCTTCGAAAAAAAAGCTTCATTTGATATTTTTCTTTTCGGGCATACTTTTTTAAGAAGCAATCAAACACTTCAAATTAAGGTATACTTCTTGGTCACGTGACTTTTGACATTAGATTTACAAATTATATTTTACTTACAATTTTTGAAAATGTCGTAGAAAATAGCGACTTACAGCATAAACAGCCTATCGAAGTTGAGTACAATCTATCTCAACAGTACAATCCAAACAAACGACGATTCAAGCCTCAGATTCTGAATAAAAGAAAGAAGAAGATGAGATTGAATCTATTACGGTTTAGGCAAGTGCCCGTAACTGGAGCCAAGACTCTTCTAGGATCAGCAAGACATAATTAATCAGACGTGTAGATATTAATTGCTTCCTTCTTTATTAGATTTAGAATAGATATTTAGTGTAGTCTAGAAAAGTATAAATACCTGTGATATTCGTAATGATAAGCTCTTTATCAAAGACTTACATTATAATACACAGGTAAAGTAAAGAAAAGGAAAAATTAAATAAAATCAAAGACTTACATTATAATACACAGTCTACGTCACTTACTTCTAGAAGCTTATTCCTGCAACCTTATTGGCTCTAATTTGTTCTAAAGTCACGTGACCTATTGGAAACATCCACAAAAGAATAACAAGACGACAAAAACAAGAGCGCTTCCTTGGCTCAGGTGAAACATTATATTTTATTATATACAACAATTCTTTGGGCAACTCTATGGAGCATAAGCCGAATTGGATGAACTAAACTAAATAAAAGAGTGGGAAAAAGTACAAAAAACCCAGCAGAAAAACGAACAAAAGGGAAAAAGAGGAAACAGAAGGACAGGAAGAGAGAGCAACAGAGTACTCAGACAACTTTAGAGCCCAAAGGCAGCACCAACGGATGGGAACTTTGATAATCACTTACCACCGTGGTTGCGCAGTGAGCAGGCTAAAGAGGTCATTTTGTCTATGGGGAGATCGGAGGAGAAGGAGGAGGAGGAGGAGGAAGCCATGATCCATTTGGATCAGGTTCTGGAGCGATGGTAGCAAGAGGATGCACCAGAGAGTCTATTGCATGAAGCAATTGGAGAAGAGAGGACCAAAAAGGAGGGGGATCAGTGGAAGCCTTTACAGGCAGAGAGTTGAGGGCATGGTCGATCGGATGAACGCCAGCCGGAGGAGAAGGGAGGTCGAAAAAGAGGGATGGATCAAGTGCACTACAAGACAAGAAATGATCTCTTGAAATGTAGGCACCGGAGAGGCAGGGACATTCTTCACGAAGATTCGCAAAGCGACCAAGACGCCAACGAACAAGCCTACTGCGAGCAGTAGTTGTCATTGGGAGGTAGAGGATTGGATCCGGCTTTGAAGTGCACGGACGACAGGCACGCAAGAGGACAGCACGGCCACGAGAAGCTTGAGTTGCCATTTGGCGGTTGAACTGATCCTGCCAATATCGCCTAAAGTGAGCACGAAGCTCAACATTAGAGACAGGCGGTGGATCAGGGAGAGAGAGGTAGAGAGCATTCTGTTGAAGAAGCTTAGTAAGGCGAGGGTACCGCAGTTGATCACGTAAGAGCACAAGCAAGCAGTCATCAGGGAGGTATTGTACACGAAGAACGTATCTTGTGACAAGGACATTGTACCTATGAATCATAGCAGGCAGGCAACTGATGTGTTTTGCTACTTGAAACCAAGAGCCACCAATGAACATACGGACCAGCCGGTTTTGAAGGTCATCGAGCTGTTTCATGTCTGTTGAAGAGAGACGGGCAATAGCCAGGCCATACTCTATCTTGGGACGGATAAAGCAGGCATACAGTCGAGAGGACAGGAGGAGAGAGAAGCCGTTACGGTGGACACCTACTGAGACCAGCAGGGCCATGGTCTTGACAGCCTTAGCTGCACGAAAAGAGACAAGATCTGGACCAGAAATGCCCTTTGAGCGAAAAGGTACACCGAGGTATACAAATTCGTCAACGAGCGGTAACGGTTCATCGTACAACGTCAATCGTGGGCCATCAGGTCGTGCGTTGAGGACTGCACATTTAGACGGACTCCAGCGATATCCGAGGGAGCGAGAATGCTCAGCGGCAATGTTCAGCATCCGTTGGACCTGACTACTAGAGCCAATGATCGCAACGTCATCCGCGAAGAGAAGGCAATTCAAAGGAATTGGCGAAGGAGGAGGAGAAGGAGAGGAAGGAGAAGAAGGCGAACCTGGTGGACATACCAAAGTAGTACCAGCCGAGGCAGCAGCGCGGAGAGCAGAGGGAAGCGAGTTGATGTACAGAGAGTACAGATGCGGGGAAAGAACAGAGCCTTGGAGAACACCAGTGACAGGAGAGAAAGGCGCAGAGGAATGGTTAGCGATCAGCACCGAAATCTGAACGTCATCAAACAAGTTGATGAGCAATCCGAGAAGTGGGCGGGGTAGAGAGGAATCAGCCAGAGCATTCCAGATGACACGTCGGTCAACTGTGTCATAAGCAGCCTTGATGTCAAGAAAAGCAACCACAGGACGGCGATGGTGGGTGAGTAGGTAGTCATGCATCAAGTCATGCAAGCAGAGGGCTTGATCCAGAGGGCTACGCTGCGGACGGAAACCACCTTGCGCAATGTCAAGTGGAGGCGAGTGTTCATACAGACAACGAGAGATGCAAAACTCAAAGAGCTTACGCATAACCGAAGTCAGAGAGATTGGCCGATAGTTTGCAGGATCAGAGGGATCGTTTTTCTTGTGTATCGGGAAGACATTGGCGAGACGCCAGAGAGAGGGGGTGTACGACCATTGATAACACAGAGAGAAGAAAAGAGAGAGTAGCGGGGCAAGGTCCGCGGCAACGGCCTTCAGCATTTCTGCCTTCAGGTGATCGCTACCCGGTGCCTTGCGTAGAGGTAACCGCTGGATGTGAACCGTGATAGCATCTACAGAGAAAATGTCCAAATCTTGAGGTAGAGCATAGGGAAGCAAACTATCGTGAGGTGATGGAGCAGAAGGGCGAGCGTCAGGCGCAGGCAAAAGGGAACCATTGTAGACAGTGGCCAAGTGAGAGGCCATGGTATCCACTGATGCAGCAGGACCGTCAGGATGAGCATAGGTTGATGAGCAGTCACGACGCCTTTTTATCCTTGAAAGAGTGGCCGTAGCTTTAGAGAAATCTTTTTCAAGTTGGGCACAGAAATTCTTCCAAGAGAGACGTTTTGCCTTTGATACCAAACGACGGAACGAACGATGAGCATCAAGATGCAACGACCACCAGTACGCTTTGTCAACACCTAGGGCGTGACGCCACATACTATAACAGCGATCGCGTTCACGAGCAGCAGACTCGATTTCCGAAGTCCAGTATTTCTTCCACCACTTACCAGACCGAGGTGCTCTCACACCAACCGATCCATCCAAGGAATTGTAGAAGCACTCATTAAGAGTAGCATTCAGACCATCAATGTCAGGGCGGCATGTAGGAGGAGAAGCGACCAGAGTGGACAGTGCATCACACAGAGGCGACACACTAGACCGAAACTTGAACCTAAACAGTTCTAGAGGTTCCTTATCTTGCAAGCGAGACAGGTTCCAAAGCCGTCTAGGAGCCAAGGTTGGCGCCGAAGCACCAGCAGCCACAGACGCATAGTCGAAAGACAGAGTCAACAATCTATGGTCAGAGCCAAGAGACAAGTCAGATTCTACCACGATCTGAGCCGAACGCATATCCTTTGCAGGTATATTTGTTACGAACAGATCGATGATGCTACTCACTTCCCTTTCACGCCGAAACGTAGAAAAGGTAGCAACACCTGGAGAAAGAGACGAGTTGAGCACAGCCAACCCACATTGTTCAAGCCATGTTGCCATAGCAAGTCCACGGGGATTGGTAGCGGAATCACCGGTAAGAGCACCAAAACGAGCATTGAAGTCACCACAGATAATGGAGTCAGAGTGAAGGGGGATTTGTTGTAAAGCGGATAGCACCAGATCATTAGAGATACTGGGTGGAAAATAAACACAATGCACATTGACCTTATCAATTTTCAAGGAAAGAGTGTATGCATTGAGAGAGGGAAGTTGAGAGACAGAGAGTTGACAATGGGGAGAGATGAGTGCCGAAACACCACCAGATCCACGGTTGTGAGCATTAACTAGCTTCTTGCCATAGAGATGGTACTGAGACCATTCAATTGGTAGATAGCCAGCAGTGAGCCAAGTTTCTGTCACAAAGAGGACATCAGTGTGAAGGACATGGGAAAGAACATCATGGACTGTTGAGGCCCGAAGACCGTTGGCATTCCAGATGCTGAGAGAAAAGGAGCGGAAGGGGTTTTGTGTAGAGAAAGGATCTGTAAGAGGACTCATTAAAGAGACATTACAGAATTGCAATCATCAGATGCATTCTTGCTGAAAGCAAATGACTTGGAGTTTGGGTTAGCAGCTTGGTGGCGAGCACTAGCTTCACTAACGGCAGCATGAAGATCGGATTCATCGATCCAACCCCACTCCAAAAAGGAACGAGCAACAGAACCGACAACAAGAGGACGAAGGAAAGAAAGAGTGTCAAGGGCACGACTGTGCACAAGTTCGTGCAACTGATCAGCACGCTGATCAGCAGAGAGAGAGGCAAACTTGGGGTCAGCAAGGTGAACTGGATCCAATGGATCGAAATCCGAGATCAGTTCAGCACCAGCCTTCTGCATGACAGCAGTGAATTGCTCCACATACTGAACATGCATCAGGACACCGAGAACACCAGAAGCAGGAAAAGAAATGTCAAGGACACGGCCGGTATCAACGCCAATGCGGCGAAGACGAGAACGAACCTCAGATCTATTGATCTTACGAGAGCGGCCAAGGTAAACATATTTAAAGCCTTGAGGACCTTTGGCCCCAGGGCTCATAAAAGCACGAGCAGCAGCAGCACGCTTTTTTGTAGAAGGTGCACGAGCCTTTTTGGCAGGTGCAGCAGCAGAGACAGGAGAGGAGAGAGCAGGTTTGGCAGCAGCAGCGGCCCAAGAAGAAGCAGAGGTACCATTTGTATCATCTGATACAGAGCGTACAGGATTAGCTACCTGTGAGTTGACTAAATTGAGAAGTCTTTCATTCTCAGAGATTAGTTTTTTATTTTTTTCCTCTAGGGAAAAAATTTTTTCTTGCAGAGACTCTATGTGTTTGAAGAGCCCATCGTGTTGTTGAACTTGTTGTTGCAATTGCACAACAAGATTGTAGAGCTGGTGCACGTCAACAGGTTGATCGCGCACGAAAGAGGTGGGTGCAGTTTGTTGCATTGGTGTAGTCATCTTGAAAACTAATGTTCCAAAAGGACTTGAAAAAAATTACGCTGGAAGGTGCCTGAAGATCTAAGCTTGTTATCCAAGGTTACGTATGTGATGATGAGTTGACTAGGCTTCTGGCTAATAGACTTCTTTAGTGTATTAGCGTTCTGATTGGCTGTAAAGGGGGAGATCACGTGACTTTTGTTACACAAAGCTAAAAAAGTTATAAAAAAGCGAAAGAAAGGTGCTTCCTTGGCTCAGGTGAAACATTATATTTTATTATATACAACAATTCTTTGGGCAACTCTATGGAGCATAAGCCGAATTGGATGAACTAAACTAAATAAAAGAGTGGGAAAAAGTACAAAAAACCCAGCAGAAAAACGAACAAAAGGGAAAAAGAGGAAACAGAAGGACAGGAAGAGAGAGCAACAGAGTACTCAGACAACTTTAGAGCCCAAAGGCAGCACCAACGGATGGGAACTTTGATAATCACTTACCACCGTGGTTGCGCAGTGAGCAGGCTAAAGAGGTCATTTTGTCTATGGAGAGATCGGAGGAGAAGGAGGAGGAGAAGGAGGAGGAGGAGGAGGAGGAGGAGGAGGAAGCCATGATCCATTTGGATCAGGTTCTGGAGCGATGGTAGCAAGAGGATGCACCAGAGAGTCTATTGCATGAAGCAATTGGAGAAGAGAGGACCAAAAAGGAGGGGGATCAGTGGAAGCCTTTACAGGCAGAGAGTTGAGGGCATGGTCGATCGGATGAACGCCAGCCGGAGGAGAAGGGAGGTCGAAAAAGAGGGATGGATCAAGTGCACTACAAGACAAGAAATGATCTCTTGAAATGTAGGCACCGGAGAGGCAGGGACATTCTTCACGAAGATTCGCAAAGCGACCAAGACGCCAACGAACAAGCCTACTGCGAGCAGTAGTTGTCATTGGGAGGTAGAGGATGGGATCCGGCTTTGAAGTGCACGGACGACAGGCACGCAAGAGGACAGCACGGCCACGAGAAGCTTGAGTTGCCATTTGGCGGTTGAACTGATCCTGCCAATATCGCCTAAAGTGAGCACGAAGCTCAACATTAGAGACAGGCGGTGGATCAGGGAGAGAGAGGTAGAGAGCATTCTGTTGAAGAAGCTTAGTAAGGCGAGGGTACCGCAGTTGATCACGTAAGAGCACAAGCAAGCAGTCATCAGGGAGGTATTGTACACGAAGAACGTATCTTGTGACAAGGACATTGTACCTATGAATCATAGCAGGCAGGCAAGTGATGTGTTTTGCTACTTGAAACCAAGAGCCACCAATGAACATACGGACCAGCCGGTTTTGAAGGTCATCGAGCTGTTTCATATCTGAAGAGGAGATACGGGCAATAGCCAACCCATACTCTATCTTTGGACGGATAAAGCAGGTATACAGTCGAGAGGACAAGAGGAGAGAGAAGCCGTTACGGTGGACACCTACTGAGACCAGCAGGGCCATGGTCTTGACAGCCTTAGCTGCACGAAAAGAGACAATATCGGGACTAGAAATGCCCTTTGAGCGAAAGGGTACACCGAGGTATACAAATTCGTCAACGAGCGGTAACGGTTCATCGTACAACGTCAATCGTGGGCCATCAGGTCGTGCGTTGAGGACAGCACATTTAGACGGACTCCAGCGATATCCGAGGGAGCGAGAATGCTCAGCGGCAATGTTCAGCATCCGTTGGACCTGACTACGAGAGCCAATGATCGCAACGTCGTCCGCAAAAAGAAGACAATTCAGAGGAATTGGAGAGGTAGAAGGCGAACCAGGTGGACATACCGAAGTAGTACCATCCGAGGCAGCAGCGCGGAGAGCAGAGGGAAGCGAGTTGATGTACAAAGAGTACAGATGCGGGGAAAGAACAGAGCCTTGTAGAACACCAGTGACAGGAGTAAAAGGCGCAGAGGAATGGTTAGCGATCAGCACCGAAATCTGAACGTCATCAAACAAGTTGATGAGCAATCCGAGAAGTGGGCGAGGTAGAGAAGAATCAGCCAGAGCATTCCAGATGACACGTCGGTCAACTGTGTCATAAGCAGCCTTGATGTCAAGAAAAGCAACCACAGGACGGCAATGATTGGTAAGCAGGTAGTCATGCATCAAGTCATGCAAGCAGAGGGCTTGATCCAGAGGGCTACGCTGCGGGCGAAAGCCACCTTGCGCAATGTCAAGTGGAGGCGAGTGTTCATAGAGACAGTCAGAGATGGCAAACTCAAAGAGCTTACGCATAACCGACGTCAGAGAGATTGGCCGATAGTTTGCAGGATCAGAGGGATCGTTTTTCTTGTGTATCGGAAATACACTGGCTAGACGCCAGAGAGAAGGAGTGTAAGACCATTGATAACACAGAGAGAAGAAGAGAGAGGAGCGGGGCAAGGTCCGTTGCAACGGCCTTCAGCATTTCTGCTTTCAGGTGATCGCTACCCGGTGCCTTGCGTAGAGGTAACCGCTTGATGTGATCCATGATAGCATCTACAGAGAAAATGTCCAAATCATCAGGCAGAGCAAAAGGAAGCAAACTATCGTGAGGTGATGGAGCAGAAGGGCGAGCGTCAGGCGCAGGCAAAAGGGAACCATTGTAGACAGTGGCCAAGTGAGAGGCCATGGTATCCACTGATGCAGCAGGACCGTCAGGATGAGCATAGGTTGATGAGCAGTCACGACGCCTTTTTATCCTTGAAAGAGTGGCCGTAGCTTTAGAGAAATCTTTTTCAAGTTGGGCACAGAAATTCTTCCAAGAGAGACGTTTTGCCTTTGATACCAAACGACGGAACGAACGATGAGCATCAAGATGCAACGACCACCAGTACGCTTTGTCAACACCTAGGGCGTGACGCCACATACTATAACAGCGATCGCGTTCACGAGCAGCAGACTCGATTTCCGAAGTCCAGTATTTCTTCCACCACTTACCAGACCGAGGTGCTCTCACACCAACCGATCCATCCAAGGAATTGTAGAAGCACTCATTAAGAGTAGCATTCAGACCATCAATGTCAGGGCGGCATGTAGGAGGAGAAGCGACCAGAGTGGACAGTGCATCACACAGAGGCGACACACTAGACCGAAACCTTGAACCTAAACAGTTCTAGAGGTTCCTTATCTTGCAAGCGAGACAGGTTCCAAAGCCGTCTAGGAGCCAAGGTTGGCGCCGAAGCACCAGCAGCCACAGACGCATAGTCGAAAGACAGAGTCAACAATCTATGGTCAGAGCCAAGAGACAAGTCAGATTCTACCACGATCTGAGCCGAACGCATATCCTTTGCAGGTATATTTGTTACGAACAGATCGATGATGCTACTCACTTCCCTTTCACGCCGAAACGTAGAAAAGGTAGCAACACCTGGAGAAAGAGACGAGTTGAGCACAGCCAACCCACATTGTTCAAGCCATGTTGCCATAGCAAGTCCACGGGGATTGGTAGCGGAATCACCGGTAAGAGCACCAAAACGAGCATTGAAGTCACCACAGATAATGGAGTCAGAGTGAAGGGGGATTTGTTGTAAAGCGGATAGCACCAGATCATTAGAGATACTGGGTGGAAAATAAACACAATGCACATTGACCTTATCAATTTTCAAAGAAAGAGTGTATGCATTGAGAGAGGGAAGTTGAGAGACAGAGAGTTGACAATGAGGAGAGATGAGTGCCGAAACACCACCAGAACCACGGTTGTTTGCGTTTATTAGCTTCTTGCCATAGAGATGGTACTGAGACCACTCAACTGGAAGAAAGCCAGATGTGAGCCAAGTTTCTGTCACAAAGAGGACATCGGTGTGGAGGACATGGGATAGGACATCGTGGATGGTTGAGGCCCGAAGGCCATTAGCATTCCAGATGCTTAGAGAGAAGGAGCGGAGAGGGGTGGGTATAGAGAAAGGATCTGTAAGAGGACTCATTAAAGAGACATTACAGAATCACTATCGTCAGAGCCGGTCTTTGAGAAAGCAAAGGACTTGGCACGGGGATCTTGAGCCTGTTGGCGAGAGTGAGCAGCGGCGACAGCAGAACGGAGATCGGTGTCATCGATCCATCCCCAATCCAAAAAGGAACGGGCAACAGAACCGACAACAACAGGACGAAGGAAAGAGAGAGTGTCAAGAGCACGACCGTTAACCAGCTCATGCATTTGAGCGGCACGTTGGTCGACCGACAGAGAGGCAAACTTGGGATCAGCAAGGTTGGATGGATCCAAAGGATCGAAATCCTTCACAAGCTCAGCGCCAGCCTTCTGCATGACAGCAGTGAATTGCTCCACATACTGAACATGCATCAGCACGCCAAGAACACCAGAAGCAGGAAAAGAGATGTCGAGGACACGACCGGTATCGACGCCAATGCGTCTGAGACGAGAGCGCACTTCAGATCGGTTGATCTTTCGTGAACGCCCAAGGTAAATGTACTTAAAGCCTTGAGGACCTTTGGCCTCAGGGCTCATGAAAGCGCGAGCAGCAGCTACACGCTTTTTGGTAGAAGGTGCACGAGCCTTCTTGGCAGGTGCAGAGGTAGGAGCGGCGGGTTTGGCAGCGGTATCCGCCCAAGAGGAAGCAGCAGGACCATCTGTTGGCACAGAAGCTTGAGTATCAGGCAACGTCACCTGAGTGTTAACCATATTGAGAAGTCTTTCATTCTCAGAGATTAGTTTTTTGTTGTTTTCCTCTAGGGAAAAAATTTTTTCTTGTAGAGACTCTATGTGTTTGAAGAGCCCATCGTGTTGTTGAACTTGTTGTTGCAATTGCACAACAAGATTGTAGAGCTGGTGCACGTCAACAGGTTGATCGCGCACGAAAGAGGTGGGTGCAGTTCAGTTGCATTGGTGTAAGTCATCTTGAAAACTAATGTTCCAAAAGGACTTGAAAAAAATACGCTGGAAGGTGCCTGAAGATCTAAGCTTGTTATCCAAGGTTACGTATGTGATGATGAGTTGACTAGGCTTCTGGCTAATAGACTTCTTTAGTGTATTAGCGTTCTGATTGGCTGTAAAGGGGGAGATCACGTGACTTTTGTTACACAAAGCTAAAAAAGTTATAAAAAAGCGAAAGAAAGGTGCTTCCTTGGCTCAGGTGAAACATTATATTTTATTATATACAACAATTCTTTGGGCAACTCTATGGAGCATAAGCCGAATTGGATGAACTAAACTAAATAAAAGAGTGGGAAAAAGTACAAAAAACCCAGCAGAAAAACGAACAAAAGGGAAAAAGAGGAAACAGAAGGACAGGAAGAGAGAGCAACAGAGTACTCAGACAACTTTAGAGCCCAAAGGCAGCACCAACGGATGGGAACTTTGATAATCACTTACCACCGTGGTTGCGCAGTGAGCAGGCTAAAGAGGTCATTTTGTCTATGGAGAGATCGGAGGAGAAGGAGGAGGAGGAGGAGGAGGAGGAGGAGGAAGCCATGATCCATTTGGATCAGGTTCTGGAGCGATGGTAGCAAGAGGATGCACCAGAGAGTCTATTGCATGAAGCAATTGGAGAAGAGAGGACCAAAAAGGAGGGGGATCAGTGGAAGCCTTTACAGGCAGAGAGTTGAGGGCATGGTCGATCGGATGAACGCCAGCCGGAGGAGAAGGGAGGTCGAAAAAGAGGGATGGATCAAGTGCACTACAAGACAAGAAATGATCTCTTGAAATGTAGGCACCGGAGAGGCAGGGACATTCTTCACGAAGATTCGCAAAGCGACCAAGACGCCAACGAACAAGCCTACTGCGAGCAGTAGTTGTCATTGGGAGGTAGAGGATGGGATCCGGCTTTGAAGTGCACGGACGACAGGCACGCAAGAGGACAGCACGGCCACGAGAAGCTTGAGTTGCCATTTGGCGGTTGAACTGATCCTGCCAATATCGCCTAAAGTGAGCACGAAGCTCAACATTAGAGACAGGCGGTGGATCAGGGAGAGAGAGGTAGAGAGCATTCTGTTGAAGAAGCTTAGTAAGGCGAGGGTACCGCAGTTGATCACGTAAGAGCACAAGCAAGCAGTCATCAGGGAGGTATTGTACACGAAGAACGTATCTTGTGACAAGGACATTGTACCTATGAATCATAGCAGGCAGGCAAGTGATGTGTTTTGCTACTTGAAACCAAGAGCCACCAATGAACATACGGACCAGCCGGTTTTGAAGGTCATCGAGCTGTTTCATATCTGAAGAGGAGATACGGGCAATAGCCAACCCATACTCTATCTTTGGACGGATAAAGCAGGTATACAGTCGAGAGGACAAGAGGAGAGAGAAGCCGTTACGGTGGACACCTACTGAGACCAGCAGGGCCATGGTCTTGACAGCCTTAGCTGCACGAAAAGAGACAATATCGGGACTAGAAATGCCCTTTGAGCGAAAGGGTACACCGAGGTATACAAATTCGTCAACGAGCGGTAACGGTTCATCGTACAACGTCAATCGTGGGCCATCAGGTCGTGCGTTGAGGACAGCACATTTAGACGGACTCCAGCGATATCCGAGGGAGCGAGAATGCTCAGCGGCAATGTTCAGCATCCGTTGGACCTGACTACTAGAGCCAATGATCGCAACGTCATCCGCGAAGAGAAGGCAATTCAAAGGAATTGGCGAAGGAGGAGGAGAAGGAGAGAAAGGAGAAGAAGGCGAACCTGGTGGACATACCGAAGTAGTACCATCCGAGGCAGCAGCACGGAGAGCAGAGGGAAGCGAGTTGATGTACAAAGAGTACAGATGCGGGGAGAGAACAGAGCCTTGTAGAACACCAGTGACAGGAGTAAAAGGCGCAGAGGAATGATTAGCGATCAGCACCGAAATCTGAACGTCATCAAACAAGTTGATGAGCAATCCAAGAAGTGGGCGGGGTAGAGAGGAATCAGCCA
>JAIWNI010000310.1:0-12007 GCA_025331435.1 Choanephora cucurbitarum
TCAATACCACTTTGTTGAACTATGCTTTCGATCAACTTGTTTGATACTTCTTTCCCATTATCATGTGAAATGATTTTTGGGTATCCCATCAATGAGAATAGGAATACTAGTTCTTTTGCTACTGATACAGCCGTTTTATCTTTTAATGGTCTTAAGATTGTAAAGCGACTAAATAAGTCCACAACTACAAGGATGAAGTTATGTCCTCTTTCTGATGTTACATTGAACGTTCCTAGATCATAAACAATATGATCCCATACATTATTTGGTAATACACTTTTTGGAGGATGGTACACATGTTTTCCTTGATTGAATTGTCTACAATCACTACATTTCGATATGAAAGAGGTTATATCTTTTCTGAGATTGGGCCAATGCACTTTGAAATCTTGATGGATTATCTTTTCCATGGCATGAATACCATAGTGACCCAATAAATGACTCTTCAATAAGATGTCTTTTCTTTCCTCTTCCTTTGGTACTGTGTAACCATTCTCACGCATTTTACGTAACTTTAGTTGATTATTTTCTTTTTCATTTGCTTTTTCATTTGTACGTTTGCCTTTTCTTCGTTTCGATTCTTTAGCTTCGTTTTCAGAAGTTCTTTCTTTTCTCTTGCGAGATCCATTACCCCCCTCCAGCTTCTTTGTCTCATTAGGAACAAAGATGCGAGAAAGATGATCTGCAAGTATATTGTCAATACCCTTACAGAAGGTAATTGTAAAATCCATTTCATAGATAGTCTCGTAAACATTTAAAACTGCGTTATTAAGCTTTTCCTTGGACTTTAGATAGAGAAGTGCATGATTATCTACATACAAATCAAATTGTCGACCTTTTAAGAGAGATCGCCATCTTGTGAATGCATAAGCGACAGCTGTGAGTTCTCTGCGAGACGAACCCCATTTTCGCTCAGAGGGCGACAACTTTCGAGCAACGAAACCAATATATTTGATTTCCCTTTTGATGACCTGATATAGCGCTGCACCTATGGCATAGGCCGAACTATCCGTTACAACTTTTAGTCGATGACTCAAATCTGGACATGACAAGACAGGTGCATTTGCTAGAGCGTTTTGTAAACACTTTAGAGCTTTAGTATGATCATTAGTCCATACTGCATTAAGATCTTTTGCGTTACGAATTTCATCCAGCTTGGCTGTAATCGTTGAGTATTTCGGAATATGAGCTCGAAAAAAGTTAGCTAATCCCAAGCGAGAGGATAGTTCTTTTGCATTTTTAGGTATGGGTGACCAGTCCATGATATTGGTAACTTTTCGTTGGTCAATCATTAGTCCCTTGTCTCCGCTAATGCAGAAACCAAGAATATAGACACACGTTTGAGCTAGATGAAGCTTATCAACATTGATCCTTAGATTACTTTTAGTTAGGCGACGCAAAACTTCTTTGACACATTCAGTATGAAAATCTAAATCTTCATGCGTTGAGATGGAAATATCATCTACAAAGACTGTGACATAAGGCAAGTCTGAAAACAAAGTAGTCAATGTACGTTGAACAACACTGCTTAAGGGAATTAACCCAAAAGGAGCCTTGCGAAAAGAGTATTGAACATTGTCAAAGGTAAAAGACGTTAGTTGGCGGTCAAGCCCTTTCTTTATCTTAAAGCTATGGAAACATGCAGAAAGATCAATCGTTGTGAAAAGTTTACATTTGGACATTTGACGATGAATATCAGAAATCAAAGGCAGTGGGAATGAATCCAACTTTGTTTGATCTAGATGAGCATTAATGGTACGACAGTCGGTGACAACACGGACGTCCCCTGTATATTCACCCTTTGCATTTTTCTTTTTGACGACCAAAATACTACTATTGAATGCAGTATTTGGAGCAGCACGTTGAATAACTTTGTGATCCTTCCATTTTTGTATTTGATCTCTTACAGCTTGATGATATGTAATTGGAATATCATACTGACGGTTGTAAGGCTTTTCAATGAATCGTTTCAAAGGAAGTTCGATTAAACTACCAGGTAGATTACAGTGACTTTTAGGATCAATTCGAGCATTTTCATTAATAAAGGGTTGAATTTCATTCATCATTTCTTTTCGTTGATCATTGGTACCATAAGGTGATTCGTTTGGGGTATAAGCATTTGGATCAATTGGATCCGGAATTATATCATGATCAGGGGTTTCCCAATCATACGTTAAACCTGTGATACCTATTCCTAATTCTTGCATTATATCCATGCCAATAATAACGTGAACATCATTTGTATCAAAGATTTCAAATTTCACATTTAGGTTTATATCATTGTAAAGGAATGCATGAATCTTTTAGGGTTTTACCAATACGTTTTACTTTAATATCTGATTTGCCCAATGAAATAAATTTTTGTTTAGAAGAAACATTGTCATTTATTGGTAGAACATTTAGAAATTTTGCTAAACTAATTGAGATGATAGATATAGTACTACCAGTATCAAGGAGCCCAAAAGTCTTTACGTTTTCTATTGTCAGAGGCAAATAAATAGACGTTTTGTTTAGCAAATCATTTGGAGGCAAAGCAAAATCGTTTTTATCGTACTTACATTGAGAATCATCGGATTCATTCATTGCATTAAACTTCAAATCAGAGTCATCGTCAGAAACCTCTTCAATATTCATAGGTACGATTGTTTTACGTTTTTTGTTGTCATTTTTCTTGAAGCATTCATGCCCTTTTGAGTAGGGTTTTTTACATTTGTAACAAAGGTTGTTTTTAAAGGCATAGGATTTGGACAATGGGGGTTTGTTCCCTTTGTAGCGGCATTGCTCGGTTGTGTGGTTGTTTAATTCAGGATGGTTCTTGCAATATAGTCTTGTCTTCTTGTAATTGCTTGAGTTTTCATCATTAAACGAACGCTTCTTGTCATTTTTCTTGTCTTCCCATTGTAGGCTTTCTATACAGTTGTATAGGCGTTGTGCATCTTCCATGAGAAACTTGATTTTGTTGCGCTTCTTGTTTGATGCAGTGGCATTGAACATTGACAGTTGATGAGACAACGGAGCAGGTAGAGCAGAAAGGAAGAATTGACAAAGCATATGCTCTTCAAAGACCCGAGCTTCGGATTGTAAGACATTAAATCTGTCAATGAAATCATCGATGTCTTCATTCTTGTACATTTTCACATTTATCAACTTATTGGTAGCTGATTGCTGCATTTTGTCATTGGATATACCATACTTATCAATCAAAGCGTTTTGGACGTCGTCCCATTTAGCATTTTCGTGATTGTGCAAAAAGTCAGACAACCAAGCATTCATTCTTGTATTCAAACAAGTGGGAAGTAAACGTTTGAAATGCCAGTTAACATTCAGTCCGTACGAGCGTACAACCGTTACAAACTTGTTTATAACATCATTCACATTTTCAAATACAATTTGATTGTCATTTTGGATTGGACCGCCTCGCCATTGGAATAAAGGTAGACCTGAGGGAACGACCATAGATTCTCTTGAAGGCTTGATTAGCTTCTGACTGTCCAAGGCATATTTAAGTTTGGCTTTTACAGTTTTTAATTCTTGATGGCTCTTTTGGAATTGTTCTTTGTCAGTAGCTGTCACTGAGGCGATAGTAAGTGATTCTACTTGGTCCCGTAATTGCATAATGGTACTTTCAATTGAAGAACATTGTGACTCGTGTTCTTTGTGGTTAATCCAGGCTTCTGTCATCACAGTATCTTTTGATTCACTATCTGTGCTACATTCCGTATTGTTGTCGGCAACGATGTCTTCAGTCAACGGTAATACGTTAGGTAGTTGATTATCAGTGCTTTCTGGTGACGATGAGTAGTTAACAACTGAATGATTGGTTGAAATTGACATTGTGGTTTTAACAGTAGTTCAAGTAAAGATAGTTTAAAAAATGATTTGTCAGTGTACAAAAAGTTAACAATAGAAATTAAACTAGTCAAAGAATTACTGTTTATTGAGTGTAAAAGTACATGGTATTTATAGAAGAAGTATCTGTGTCAGATCATAGACATTAGGTGAAGGGTTTACATTGATAGCTGGGATATGCATTGATAGAAGAGATTAGACTCAGTTTATCTTCTGGGTCTAGCATGATAGAACCCTGTTATCTAGGATCTGGTTGATCCATCATTTTGGTTCATATCCTAAACCCTGAACATTTCCACGTTGTATTACATCAGTTATGATGATCCAGCTTTATCGCATTATTGAGTCATTATGAATTATGCTATGTTGTATACTTGACACAACAATTATAAACCATAAAACCCAATCAAAGTGCTATTTTTTAATATTTAAAAAAGAATATCTACCATATTGAGATTAAATCTAATGAGCACAAGCGTCCTAATTGAGATCAAAGTACTGAATACAAACATCCAAATTCATCTTTTTGTATTGGAAATTAAGGTTAGAACTCAATTTGTCTGTGCAACGTGAAAGGGAGAAAGTGAAAAAACACACTCCCTCGGGAGTTATCATGGAGTGAGTTCAGGGGAGTAAAACGTCGTTTTACTCCCCTCTGAGTTAATCGGTGTCATACTTGGATGGCTTTGTATTTATGATAAGAAGCATGTCTGCCCGAAACAGAATGCTGGTGATCACCGATGCTGTTGATCACTTCGCATACAACAAGATGCTTGAGTTGTGTAAGTTTATTGGAAATGGAGCACGTCATGCATATATTTAAAATCTTTAAAATATTCTGTAGCCAAGCAGATCAAACAAAAAAAGAAAAACACCAAAAACAACAAAAAATATATAAAAGTCAACTTGAAAAAGTTGACATCAAAAAAACAATTGAAGAATGGCAGAAGACTCGAGATCTTCTGACCATTAAAATAACAAAAAAATTTGTCAAAAAACTATATGAAAACACAGAAAAAAATATTATAAGCAGCAAGCCCTTCTTGGAATACTTGGCTGCAAAAAAGTTATTACTTTATTTAGAAAAAATGTAAGTTATCAGTGATTACTGAAAGCAAGAAACTAATCTTTCTCTTTAGTGAAAATCCTGATAACATCAGCAGAAAAAAAACAGAAAGACTACAACAAAATGTCGCCTGCTTTGAAGCCTTCTCAAGCAGTGAATCCTCTTTCCGTCCCGTTCTTGACCTTTAAGATGAGCGTATTGCTCATCTTGTTACAAATATTACTAATCAAGTCACTGATTTCTACATCACACTTGTCAAAACTTATATCTTTGCTCTGGCCTTCAAAGAAAGGCAACTATCTGGCAGTGGCAAAATTGGTAAGTTTGTTTTGACACTCTTATGATGAAGACCATTGGACTGTTTCTAAATGTTGATATTTAGGCTCAAAGAAAGCAGGAAAGCTTGTCTTGAGCATCAAGCAATTGGCCTCTTCAGCCAAAAACGTTATTCGCTTGTTGAACGAGCATCTTCATGCAAACTGTAGTAAGTGAATTTTGATCTCAAGCGTCCTTACGCATAATAAATGTACTAATGACAATTTAGGTCAAAAAGAAATCGAAATAAACAAACTTGATTACCTAGAAGCTGCTATCAAGAAGTTTTTCAAGGAAAGCTCCTTGGCATTGAATGAGGATGTCTTGGCTTGGCATAAACTGTGTCGAGTTCAAGAGGAGCTGCAGTTGTTGAAGGTATGCATTATCAGTTGTTGAAAGTGTTTTTTTTCGCTGCAAAACACTAAGTGCTTTTTATAGGACGAAGAGAAGAGATATGTTGATAATCTCGATCGAAAGATTAACTTTGTTGAGCTTGCAATGGAACAAGCCAAACCTGAGCATGTCGTGCTCATTCAAGAGCAAATGCGCAAACTTGTTTTGCTTAAAAAACCGCTTCTGTCTTCCTAGACATGCCTGTTTCCTCCCCTCTCCTTCCTTCTTTCCCCTTGACCGATGAGGTCTCTCTATCGGACGCAATAACCAATGAAAGCGACGATATTGCAGATGGAGGCGAAATTATCTCTACTGAAGATAAAGAAGATGAGCTTGCTCCTCTTGTCTTAATATTACAATAATAAAGAAATATAATTTGTATTTGTATTATATCACCGATCAAAAATCAAGGATGTAAATTACGTCCTGGGATGCCAGCTTGACATTATTTTTACGTCTTTCATGATGTCGAAAAAGCGTTCTGACATCCTGTATTGTTACACGAAAATTGACCTTAAAAACCTGATTCAGCTTCAGCATTCACTTTTGGACATTTTGTGTAACATGAAAAATGGAACCTAGTGCGATTCTGATCTGATCTGGGCCTTCAGTATCTATGAATTGATTGGATCAGAGCTTATAATCATTTGGAACATTGGTATACGATAATTGGATTGATTTTAGATGAATGACTTTTATTATTTACAAAAAATACTATATATGGAACGTATTATATACTAAATAACGCACTATTACGGCGGCTAGGAGCAGGGAGTAATAGACGAGGTAGATAAGGAAGCTAAAAGTCTTGGGGTAAGGCAATTAAAGAGCAAGCTATAATCAAGTCTTGCAAACAAGTATGCATAACCGGGCAGGACTCAAAAGTAGGCTAATACAACTCTATTAAAATGAATGTTAACAAAAGGTTATATATAGGATACTCGATGACGCTTACCTACTTACTTGCGCAATATTTCGACTATGGAAAGAAATAAAGGTTAACAAAACGCTAAAGATAAGCAATAAATATAAAATACCTTTAACAACATCCGAGTGAGGGAGAGGTGACTGATTCAAACAGACCATCTACAGACTTTATAGTACAAAGTATTTAGTAAGATATTTACAGATGAAATCTTATTCAACTCACCTTTTGTATATATAACAGCTGCTTGCTAAAAGAAGGCTCTAGCTCCAAAACTAATACAATTGATACACAAGAGTTAGAGCGTAATATCAACAAGGTCTTCAGTTAAGCTTACTTTGAGTTTGAGATCAGGATTATACATTTGGAACTTTTTTTAACAATTGAAAGAAATAAAAAAGAAAAGAAAAGAAATAGCAATTAAAACAAAAATAGAATTGAGCCTTTTATTCGTTCATGAATTCGTCAAAAGAAATACTACCCCGACGAGATTGATTCTCATGATGCTCTGCAACATCCTCCATATCAATGACCATGCTTTTTTCAGGATCATTTGAACTAGACGAAGCCTGTCGAGGTGTCAGACAACATTTATGAAAGTTTCTGTAATAGGACTTACTTCTTCAGGGTTCGTCATTCTGGTAGCTCTGCTTCTATTGGCATTTCTAAAAATACCGCTTAAAATAGCTCGAGATAACCAAGAATCTGCAGTCATATGCAATGGGAGCAATGCATTTTTCATGTCTGATGGACTAGTACGGTTGATGATCTCTAGAATAGTATAATCAAACATGGAAGAATACTTTACTATTTCATCAGTGCTTTGCCTGCTAAAAAAAAAGTCGGTTCTTTTCTTTCCCTCGAAATGAAAATTGCAAAAAGCATGAGCAAAGTATCTTGTACACTACGGCTCAGATTCTGCCCTCTGGGGCAAAAAATTCTTACCGTGGGATGCAGAAAATTCTGTAAAAAAACCATAGGTTTTTGAAAAAAAACTGGGAGAGGATTTGCATAATTTTACTCTGGAGGGCAGAAATTCTGCCCGTGGAGGGCAGAATCAAATGACCATTGTCCAATCACAATCAAGGATTTATTTTATATGGGCCATCCTGCTTTTACAAGTTTTGCTTAGTTTTTATATATGAGCAAATGGCTTTGAGAGGATTAGAGACCTTTAAGTGAGTATGTTTCTTGAAAGAATGTCGTACTTTCATTATTACATATGGCGTCATTAGAATAATAGGTATGCTTATTGGATGAATAGGGTCGAATTGGATTCTTTTATTATATAAAAATGTAGATTCTTTTTTATACTATATATGGGTTCTTCTATATTTATATTTGAATCCCAGTCTTTATTTGACCATTCAGGCGGTTGCCTTGAATTCTTCCGGTTTGAATGGTATGCTCAGTATTCATATAGGCCTATTGCTTGACCTTTGAGAGGCATTTCTGTCAAAAAGATAGCATATGCATCTTGATTTAGCACTTTGGATAGATTGTTTGTGCTGCACTTGAATTGATTTAATATAGGACGCCAGCCACAATTTCGATTTCTTTTTTCTTTTGTTCTTTTTTTTTATCTTGAAGCCTGAAGAGCAGATACCTTGCATGCAGTAGTAGATCCGGTCAACAGAAGAGTCAGCAGCAACCGAGAAAATTGATTTGGAAATAGAACAATAGATTGATAGACTATACACGAAAAAAATAAAGATTAGAGCCTGTTTGATACAAAACTATTGTTGATCTTTGACGCGTCTTTTTACCAATGAGCTGTTCATTATTCTTGGAGTTGCATGCTTGAGTACAGAATCAGCAACAGACGTGAAAGCAAGTATAGCAGAGCAAAATAGAAGAGTGGTTTGACAACGAGAACAGATATCTTGGCCTTCTAAAATATTCAAATCAGTTTGAGCAGTTAAATGAGTCGGCACAGCTACCAATCAGTGTCAAAGGGTATCATGAACAGCAGTAGCAACAGCGATATCAATGCAAGTAACAGTTGTAACCGACCGAGTATATTGCGTTGGATTGAACAACAATAGGATATGGGGAGACAGCAAGTCAGGTAAAGAGGTACAGAAGAAGAACGGAAACAAGAAGTGATTCATTAGTTGAAGAGAAAGTATACACCGAAAGAACAATAAGTGATTTGACATTGTAAGGTAGAAGACAGAAAGGCTGACTAGCAATCTTTAATCATAGGATTCTTTGATAAATGGGTACCTAGCATGGTAGAATAAGAGAGAAATCATCGTCATGGAAAACTCTTGCTTGGAACAAAGAGGTTACAGGAGAGAAAATCTATCTTTGAGATGACATATCAGTCAGGTAACAATACAACGGACATGATGTCAAATGAGGATTCTTGAGACACCAAAGTAGAAGAGACCGACATCGGCTTGCCAGTTGATTAGACTACATCTTAGGGAATAGGCAGATAGACAACTTTGGATACTGTGTGGAATAATATTCAGAGAAACTCTAATCAGCTTCACATATTAAGAAGAGGCAGTATGGATAACAACAGTTGAAGAGCTTGCAGCTTATAGTAGATGACTTGTAATCCAAACTGGTTGGATTGAGCATGAATAAGGAGATCTTGAACTTAATAGAGATGTCAATTCAGCTATAGTCGTAAATGAGAATGATGATGTACTACTACTGCGGAAAGAGTAGGTATAACTACGAAGGTGTGAGTATAGATAAGAAGCTATGCTTTTAGTCAACTACTAGCTTAAAAATAAAGAGTTGGTACATGTGCATCTTTTTCAATTCAAGATAAAGCTTACCTTTTAGTGTGCATTGAATACAAAAGAGAGAAAAAGAAAAAACGGGGGGAATGAGAAAAAATGGCCAGTATTTAGTATAATCTGAGCAGTGATGGGAAGAAAGACTGGTTATCCACCAATAAAAACCTGATAAAAGATGACGGAATAGACGAATGTCTTGGATTTGCATAATATACTACTATAATAGTGTGTATCTTTATTCAATATGAGTGAGGTATAAAGGTGAAAGGTTTCAGTATCAAAAACGTCAAGAGATTGATAAAATATACATCATGCACTTAATTAAAAGATGCATGAAAGAAATGCCAAGTTGTACAAATTATTAACAGTTAAATGAGTATTAATATCGAGGGATATTCGGAAACCATTGACAATGAGGATGCTTTTAATGAGCAAGCAGTAAAATCAAACACAACACTGATAGCAACATATGTGGATGTAAGTACGAAAAAAGATTGGATAGGAAGAAGTAGAGAAAGCTGATACATGGGATGTTCTATTCACTTTATATTTACATATAAAGGAGAACTTTTGATTAATCTGTGGGGTTAGATTGATGCAAGAGCATAGGGACCCAGTAGATCAAGCGAAGGCAAGGTTGTCATGGTTGACCGTAACACAAAAGATAGAATAAACATAATAACAATGTCTTAACGGGGATTTTCTAATTCAACATGGCCTATCCTTAAAACCGAAACTAATGATAGTTTATTTACGGTATCTGAAAGCCTTACTAGACCAAATGGTAAATTGGTTTGACTCTAGGTACATCATTTGGATCCTTCTAGTAATACTCAAAAGAAAGAGGCATGAAGCATATACTGTTAAGTTACAGGCTGTATGCTAGGAGATGACGAGTTCTAATAACAGCTGCTTATTGAATCCAAAATCATCGAAATAAACACCACTTTGAGACCAAGGTAGCCTATTGCTTGCTATTATTCAAGAATTACGGAAAGTTATTATTAAATGAAAGCCTATATGAGGAGGTATTTGAATGATATATGATTGCAAAAACTTTTGCGTGAATCTGAGGTAGCAAATTAGATAAAGCTTTGGCTCAAGTTGTTGGATATTTTGAGGTTTCTCTTGCAGCAAAAGTGATGGGTCATTCAAAGAAAGTAATCGGCTATGAGGAAAGTGTGAGCGTTATAATGAGAAAGAAGAAAAAGAATGAGAGAAAAAGTGTTCCACAAACCTTTCAATAAGTATACAATGACTGTGTTTTTATACGAAAGATAAATCATTGCAACGCCTCATATATAAAGGTACACAAACGAAAGAGGAAGTTGTTTCCTTTTTTTTTTGCCAACCACCCTACCCTATATTTTATTTACATGTTTACTTCTATTGCGTGTTCTCAACAAACATCATCACATATCTCTACGCTGTCCAGCTTTTTTGGCTTCCATCTTCTTGTAATAAAGGGCGCCCTCCCAGATGATTTTGAACTGACGCTTGTTCGAGTTGAATCTGATGAAGCCAACAGAAGTGACAATATCGGCAACATCGCATGCTATAATCTTTCTATCTTGGTTGTCAGCAAAGCAGGTTACAATAGGGATTCCGTATTCATCCATATCGCTATGTTCAACTAAAGAAAGAACAGCCAAGTGGAACACCCTCCTTCCATGCTTGTATATCAAAAATGTAATGACCTCGCCTGCATACCATGATACTTGCCGGGATCTAAAGAATTTAATAAGTAACAGATGATGATATGCAAACTGAATATTCTTACCGAACTGATTCTTTGGCCTGTATAATGACCAAATCATTAGCTCTTCTAACATTTTTCTGATTTTCCCGATGCCATCTTGATTGTATCACCACATCGTCTAATCTAACTCGAGCTGCCAACCTAATTTTGTTGTTGTTTAAGCGTGATACACCGTTTGGCAACCGACCGAAATACTTTCTTAACGCTAATTCTATGTCGGAAATCGGTACCTTTGCGATAAATTCATTTCGATCGAGAAAATGGTCTTCAAATTTCTCCCATAGCTGGGGCATTGTACCATCAACATCGTCAGGATGGTCTTCAAATTCGGTCTCCTTGATTCTTCTGACTGCTACAAGACCTTGCTGATTCAACTGGGCCGTATACGTCTTAAAGTAGTTGTATCTTTCAACTAAGTTACTACTTTCTTTGCCTGATGCAGATTTCGATTTTGCCAGATTAGTGTATTTTTGGATGGTTCGCTCCAATGATCGGCAGGAATAGTATCTTAGAGGGCCGTAACGCTTGATCAGTTCGTAGATGTGGTAAGATGCAAAGTGGTTATTCATTGTCCAAATTCGCTGCATCAGTCTTCCAGCATTGATTTCTTCATTCAAGTAAGTAGACCAGACATTGAAGAAGCTATCATATTTAATACAATGTTAATAACTAAAAAATTGGACGAAAAAAACTGATATTACTCTTTCATCTGCTCAAGTTCTTGCGTTGATATGGAATGCTGAAGACTGATAGCACAAGCATTAACCAAACTCATCAATGCCTTTCTAGTGGTTGGATACTTTAGCTGAGGAATAACAATAGTTGGCACTATATGCAAGAGAAAGAATTGCCAATCCACAGCACGGTAACAACCTTTCTTGAAATCGAAGGAAAAATCGAAACTGACTGGATTCGTTGATTTACTGGCTTCAATATATTGCTGGATT
>JAIWNI010000311.1:0-11898 GCA_025331435.1 Choanephora cucurbitarum
GAATTCGTACATGAAGCCTTCCAAGTAATTCGTATGGAAAACTTGAAGTCACAAGCTGACAATGCCTTCGTGTTCAGTCAACAGCGTACTTGCCCATCCTTCGAGGTTAACGACCTGGTCCTCATCAACTTTCCTGTCTACTCAAAAGCATTAATTGGACGTTCTGCTAAGCTCTCTGCTCGTCATCATGGTCCATGTAGAATCATTAAAAAACTCTCGGAAGACCGTGTGGACGCTATCGAACTCAGTAACGACAAAAGCATGAAATATGTGCACGCGTCCCGCATTAAGCCCTATTGCCACAATGAGGACATTATGATTCTTAACCCCCCGATGTTGTGAGCTCATCAAGTCACACATTTTCGAATAAATCATAAGTGTCTCGTACACCCCCAATCGCACCATCAATAGACTATATACTCCGCAAGAATCCCGCTCATCTCACACTAGCATTGCTTGTGTCGAATCTAACAGTTAATAGTAACTTTCAATTAACGCTATAATATAAAAGACCTTGATGTTAAGATAGTTATATTTCTTTATCTCTAATGATATCTTAATATCACAGGTAAACTTTAGTCACATAATATCAGTTAATATATAAAAAAGATAAGGTGTCCTGAAAACAGTCACCACCAGCTTAAATTCGAGTTGTAAAATCAGTCACCACCAGCTTAAACTTGAGTTGTAAAAACAGTCACCGAGTTTTTAATTGTAAATGTTTGAAAACTGCAGCTGATTTTTTTGCTCTTCTAAAAATTAGTTTTCCCCCTTTTTTTCTAATAGTGAGTACTATAGCTTTGGACTTTTAGTTTATTATACTGCTTTTTGATCATTAAGATTTTGACAGATATTTTAAAAACTAAAAATATGAGCAATTCACCAGCTGTTTTCTGCGCAGCATGTAACGAACCGGGTCATTCTCGCAAAACATACCGATTTTGTCGAATGAACCCACGCAACCAAGTAGATGAAGGTGTTCAAATGGAAGAGGTTCAACAAGAACAAACTCAAAACGGTGTGGTAGTTTGTTCTGCATGCAATGAGCCTGGACACTCTCGCCGAACCTTTGCTGGATGCAGAATAAATTCACGTTTTCAAGATATGGAAGTAGATGGGCAACCTTCTGCTGTCGAAGTTTGTGCCAACTGCGGAATGGAAGATTTTTTAAGACGAACCAGCAGACTCTGTCCTCTCAACACCCAAAACACTAGAAATGTTGCAAGAGATTTAAGCGCTGTACCTTCTATGAGATTTGATTGTGGTTCAATGAGTTGTATTTGCGATCGTTGTGGTGCTTTGATGTGGGTTAGGGAAAGGGCTTCTGGCAGTAGCAAAATCCATCCTGTGTTTTAATTGTGTTGTTGTAAGGGTGAGTCGATTTTAAGTCCTTTGCAACCTACACCACCAGAAATTGCATATCTTTCTAAGGGAAGTAATAGTGCTTCCAAAGAGTTTCGAAGTAATATTAGAATGTACAACAGCTCTTTGAGTTTCAGTTCTTTTGGTGTAAACCTTGATTTGAACTTAGCTAATAGTCGAACTGGCTCTTACACCTTTCGAATTCAAAGCAGTCCATATCATTTGATCGGATCTGCTATTCCCTCTGATAATTCTAGCCCTAAGTTTGCACGGATCTACGTTTTTGACACTGAGTATGAATTGGAAATTCGACATGCAATTGCACAAAATGTAGACCGTTCGACTCTATTAGCAATTTAGAATATGATGCATCGAGTTAACCCTTTTGTTGCTATCTTTAAAAACATGACACAGATTGCTGCTAAACAGCAAAGTGACAATGATACTCTTGGTCAAAACGATGGCATATCATCATTGGAAAATGTGAAGTTAGTCTTTAGAGCTGAAGGCGTACCAGATCGTAGACGCTATAATAGACCTGCAAATGGTTCTCAAATTGCAGCCATAATTGTTGGCGGTGACAACGATGATAATGCTGCAAATACTTCTCGAGATATAGTCATTCAATACCAAGATAGTTCTATTCTAAGAGTCAATGAGTCAAATCAGTTTTACGATCCTTTGCATTACGTTCTTTTGTTTCCTTTGGAGAACCTGGATGGAGTATCACTACTTTAAGCAATTCATCCAACGAAAAAATGACGATCATGCAGTTCTATAGCTTTAGACTTATGTACAGACCTTTTGATGGCCACTTACTACATGTTTTCGGCAACTTATTTCACCAGTACAATGTCGATATGTATACAAAAATGGAGCAAAACAGACTCTTATACATTCGCCACAATCAAAAAAGTTTAAGATGTGAGCTGTATCAAGGTCTACAAGACGCTGTCAATCTGAATGATGGTTTGCAACCAGCCAATCAACAAGAAAGGGAACGATTAGATAAAAAGGTAATTTTACCATCAAGCTTTATCGGCGGACCTCGGCATATGGCACAATTGTATCAAGATGCATTGAGTATTGTCAGACGCTTTGGAAAGCCTGATTATTTCATCACCTTTACCTGCAACCCTCATTGGCCTGAAATCCAAAGTGAATTTTTGTTTGGTCAAAAAGCATCTGATCGACCCGATCTTTGTAGCCGAGTCTTCAACATTAAGTTTCGTAAATCACTTGATGATCTCACAAAAAAGAATGTCTTGGGTAAAGCTGTTGGATTTGTCTACACTATTGAATTTCAAAAACGTGGACATCCTCATGCTCACATTCTATTAATCGTTGATTCCTCGGATAAGCCTTTGAATGCAGAAGAGTATGATAGTGTCGTATCAGCTGAGATACCAGATCCAGTTCGTTTCCCTTTGGCCGACCAAACAGTGATAAAACACCTGATTCATAAACCATGTGGAATAATCAACATACAGGTTGTTTGTATGGATATTGCGCATGGGTGTACCAAAAAGTATCCCAAAGTCTTTTCCAATGAGACAACTGCTAACATTAACGGTGGCTATCCTGTATATAGAAGGAGAAACAATGGCATCACAGTCCCAAAGACTATAACAGACACACATATAACATTGACAATTGTTGGGTTGTACCTCACAACCCTTACCTTGCTACGAAAAATGATGCACATATAAATGTTGAAATATGTTCATCAATCAACAGCGTCAAATATGCCTATAAGTATGTGTATAAAGGCCATGATTGAGCCTCATTGTCTGTTGAGCAAAATGATGAAGTCCGCTCTTTCATCGAAGCCAGATATGTCCCTGCTCCTGAAGCTTGCTGAAGACTATTCTCTTTTCCAATGCACAAGGAATTCCTTGCACACCAAAGACTAGCTATCCATCTTGAAGGGGAGAAGTCTGTGTACTTCAACGAAGATGATGACTTCAACGCTGTATTGATGCAAGCCTCTGAACAAGATACAACTTTGACCTGTTGGTTCGAAACGAATCAGATAGATCCCGAAGCAAGGTCTATTTTGTACCCCAACTTTCCTGAGCAGTATGTCTGGCAACTATCTGTAAAGCCAAGAATATGGGCAAAAAGACAACGTGGTTTTGGTGCAACTATTGGTAGAGTTTATTCTGTATCTCCCAAAAGATCAGAACTCTATCATCTTCGTATGCTGCTGTACCATGTTGCTGGGGCGACCTCTTTTGCTCACTTGAGAACAGTTAATGCCATATGCCATCCAACGTTTCAATCTGCTGCTAGAGCTCTAGGTCTGCTTTCATCAGACAACCAATGGAAGCAATGTTTAGATGAGGCTGCTCATACGCAGACGCCTGTATCTCTTCGCAAGCTTTTTCGCATTGTCTTGGTGTTCCGTGATCTTGCTGATCCATACCAGCTTTGGTTGGATTTTAAAGACAAGCTCTCGGAAGACTATCTTTATAAACTACAGAATGACTCTTCATTCGATCCAGTGCTAAATGATATCAATGATACATCTTTTGACCGTGCACTTTCAGATATTGAAAGTATCTTAACAAGTCATCATGGCTCAAGCTTACGATCATATGGGCAATTTCAATTACCTACTCCTGATTCTAGCTATTCTGCTCCTAATATTCTGATCCAAAAACAACTTCGATTGAATACTATTGCAAGACAGACAACCTATCTTGAAGATGTAACAAATTTCAATTCTGATCAACTTGATATTTATCGAGCGATTATGCAATGCGTTGAAAGAGATGGCTGTAACTCGACTAAGTTTCACAGACTTTTTTTGTTGACGGACCTAAAGGTACGGGCAAAATTTACCTTTTTAACACACTCTTGAAAGCAGTACGATCTGGTCATAATGGATTTGCTTTGGCTGTTGCATCCAGTGGCACAGCTGCATTAGTGATGGCAGGTGGCAGGAGAGCTTATTCTATGTTCAAAATACCTCTGGAAATTTCCTCTACTACAATGTGTGGAATCACACCATCCTCTATGCAAGCTCAATTATTGAGGAAGACCAAACTAATCATTTGGGATGAGTCTTCAATGATCAACAAGTCTACTCTTGAAACAGTCGATCGAACATTTAAAGATACTTTTGGTACTCAAAATAAGGTGCTTGAATCAATACCATTTGGTGGCAGATTGATGGTTTTTGGTGGCGACTTTCGTCAAGTACTCCTTGTGATTCCTAAAAGCAGTAGATCAGACGTTGTCAATGCATGCATCAACCGATCTTTTCTCTGGCGTTCCTTTACAGTCAAAAAGCTTCAAATTAACTTGCGTGTTCAGCAAGCTCAAAATAACAACAATCCATCATTGTCTCTTGAATTTAAGCAATTTGCTAATATGCTTTTGAATATTGGTAATGGCTCAGCAGGAACTCTTCGAGTACAAATTTATCCAAACTTCTTTCCCGCCGATACTGACTTTGTCAAACTGCTGGATTCCATGCTCATACCTGGAGATAATCTTCTGAATTCTCTTTCTGCTATATATCCAGAGCTATTTAACCCGGACTTTAGGATTGATAATAATACATCATATTTAATTAGCTCTGCTATATTAATGCCTATCAATGTGCGTGTTGCTGAAATCAATCGTTTATTGATTGGAAACTTCCAGGTGAACAAGTTATTTACTATAGTGCTGATGAGAACTTGGATCTTCAACAATCACTAAAACATCCTATGGAAGTTCTCAATGTAATTGAATCTTGTGCGTTGCGTCCTCATGTACTTACTCTAAAAGTCGGAGCACCTATCATGCTTCTAAGAGATCTTGATGCTCTGAATGGCTTATGTAATGGTACAAGACTCATTGTCAAGTCATTAATGCGAAACTTAATTGAAGCTGCAATCGAAACAGACGCATTTGCTGGATCAGTTGTATGCATTCCAAAGATAAAGCTCTTTTCTGCTGAAATTGATGCTATGCAATTTCAGCGAATTCAATTTCCAATCAGACTTGCTTTTGCCATGACAATTAACAAACCTCAAGGGCAAACTCTCGATCGGGCTGGTTTGTATCTACCAAAACCTGTTTTGAGCCATGGCCAGTTGTATGTTGCTCTTTCACGAGTAAGGCAAAAAGAATCTATCAAAATTCTCATTGGCAAATCAAGCTTTATTCCAGCACAATATGCTAAAAACCATACAAGAAATGTCGTATACAAAGAAGTTTTCACTTAATATTTTAACTTTCTATAGACTTATTATCCTTATTATCCCTATACATAACAATAAAACTACTTTTTGAAAAATTATTTATATCTGATCCTAATCGAACTCATCTCATTAAGCTTATTCTAAAGATCAACTTTAAATTAAATGAGATGAACTGGATTAGGGTCAAATACAAATGGTTTTAAAAAACTTATTTTATTGATATTGATATTTTATAAGGATATTCATATCGAAGATAAGCATATAAGAAACATAATGTTTATGTAAATACCTCTTTATAAACAACATTTCGTGTGTGGTTCTTTGCATATTGAGCAGGAACGGAATTAGATTTGCCAATTAAGACCTTGATGGAATTCTTATGTCTGACTCTTGAAAGAGCAACATAGAGTTGTCCATGACTGAAGACTGGCTTTGGTAAATAAAGCCCAACTCGGTCAAGAGTTTGACCTTGAGCCTTGTTGATCGTCATCGCAAAAGCAGGTCGCACAGGAAATTGGATTCGTTGAAATTGTATGGCATCGTTTTGATTTGAAAGAAGTTTTATCTTAGGAATGCATACAATGGATCCTGCAAATGCGCCTGTTTCAATTGTAGCTTCAATCACATTAAGCATCAGTGATTTTACGATAAGTCTGGTTCCATTACAAAGACCACTCATGGCGACCAGATTTCGTAGAAGCATGATGGGAGCTCCAACTTTCAATTTAAGCACATGAGGTGGCAATGAGCCTGACTCAATAGCATTAAGAACTTCAGCAGGATAAATGAGGGATTGTTGTTGAGTAAGGGCTTCGTCAGCACTATAGTTAATGACTGAATCGTCAGGGAACTTGTTGATTAACAAACGGTTGATATCCGTAACATGAGCATTAAGAGGGGTGAGGACGGCAGAGTTCATCAGGTTGAATGCCCTGTTTGGAAGAGGTGTGTTTGAATCGAACAGTTCTGGAAAAACAGTAGAGAGAAGGTGCAAAAGGTTATCACCTGGAATAAGCATTGGCTCCGGCAGTTTGATAAAGTCGGTATCAATTGAAAAGAAACTGGGATACACTTGCATTCGCAGAGTGTTAAATGTTCTATCACCAATTTCCAACAGCATGTTAGCAAATTGCTCAAGTTCTTGTGACAATAACAAATCGCTATTTTTTGAGCTTGCTGTACTCGCGTATTGATTCTAAGCCTCTTTACAACGAATGATGGCCAGAGATAAGAGCGGTTAATACATGCATTTACTACATCTGTTCGACTGCCTTTAGGGACCACAGGGAGTACTTGACGGAAATCACCACCAAAAACAATTAGCCTGCCACCAAAAGGGATAGATTCAAGAGTACTGTTATCAGCACCAAAGAAGTCTTTAAAAGTGCGATCCACAGTTTCAAGGGTAGACTTGTTTATCATTGATAATTCATTCCAGATGATGAGTTTTGTTTTTTTTAACAACTCGACTTCAGAAGAAGAAGGTTTAATTCCACACATTGTGGTTGAGCTGGTTTCAAGAGGTATTTTCAACAAAGAATGAGCAGTAAGACCGCCGTCCAAAAGTAGAGCAGCTGTGCCACTGGATGCAACAGCCAGAGCGAACCCAACGTCAGTGGATCTTACTGCCTTTAACAGAGCATTAAAGAGGTAGGTCTTACCTGTACTTCCAGGTCCGTCAACAAAAAACACTCGAGGAAATTCAGTTGAAGTATAACCGTCTCTTTGAACACAATGCATGATAGCATCAAAAACATGACGTTGATCTTCGTTGAAGTCTTCTATAGCTTTAGACAAATATGTCTGTCTTGCAGCGGCATTGAGTTGAAGATGTTTGTTGTTTCAGACACGAAATACAATAAAAATAAATTTATAAGAGCAAGAAAAGTACAACCAGAATCTGTATAATCCTGGAAGAGCGAAAAGAGAGAGGAAGTTCTTTATTATCAAACGTGTGTGTCTAATTAATAGGAGATGAGCTGGATGAATTACAGTGAAGTTACTATGCTAACTCTGATCCCTCTTGAGCCAATGACAGACTGTAAAGTGGATCAAGAGTTTTTAGAGCGACAAGCGTTGTATGAGTAAATCAATCTCATATTAAGTCAACTCAATAGACTACAAGTCAAGTACTGAGCCGCAGCTATGTCTAAGTGCACTTTCTGCCTAAATAAAGCTATTACACGTGTCATATACTAAAATATCGACATAACAATGAAGATTGAAGCTACGCGTGATTTATCTGAAGTCAGTTATAGATGCACTTTAAATACCGACTGTCAATTTGTAAGGAATATGACTATAAGCAGTATATATTAGATTAAGACTAAATAGTTATACGCTGTGATAGACATGTGAATACAACATTGTTGCTGAATGGGACTACTCAAAGGAGAGCTAATATGGTCTACTCTACAATCAATCGAGGGCAACCGGAATTGGTCATACCATTGCAGGCTTGTTCCGTAATGACTTTGTAGGATATCTTCAATGTCAAGCAATGCACAATTGCATGCTGTTTCATGAGCATCATCTACAGTTGAGTTAAACACAGGATCGTTAAGAAGTTGGTACCAATGATCCTCCGAAAGCTTGTCTTTGAAATCTAGCCATAGCTGGTAAGGTTCCGCAGGATCACAAAACACGAGAATAATGCAAAACAGTTTGCGAAGAGAGACAGACGATTGCGTTATAGCAGCTTCTTCTAGACATTCTTTTCATTGCTTATCGGAGGCAAGTAAACCCAGTGCTCGATCTGCAGTTTGAAAAGTGGGATAGTAAACGTCACGAACGGTTCTCAGATCAGCAAAAGAGGTAGCGTGAGGAACGTGATATATTAGCATTCGGAGATGATAAAGTTCTGATCTCTTTGGAGACACAGAATATAATCTACCAATGGTTGTACCAATGCCACGTTGATGTTTCTCCCATCTTTGAGGTTTTGCAAATGCATGACAAATATATTGCTCGGGAAAATTGGGTGATAAGATCGATTTGGTTGGTTTTAAACAAACTGGTCAGCGTTGTGTCTTGCTGCTCAGCTCGTCTCAAACCATCATGGACATCTTCATTCTCATTGAAGTAGACCGAAGCCTCACCTTCAAGATGAATTGCCAATCGTTGATGATGGGAAAATTCCTTGTGCATTGGGAATGAAAATATTCTCCAACATGCTTCAGGAGCAGACACATATCTAGCATCAATGAACGAACGTACTTCGTCGTTTTGTTCAACTGATAGTGAAGCCCGATCATGACCTTTATAAACGTACTTGTATACATATTTGATGCTATTAACGGATGAGCATATTTCAACGTTAATGTGTGCATCAAATTTAGTAGCAAGATACAGGTTGTGCGGTACGACCCAACGATTATCAATATTGTAGGTATGTCTATTTATAGTCTTTGCAACTGTAACTCCATTGTTTCTTCTTCGATAAATAGGATAACCACCTTCTTGATTAACAGTTGTTTGATTACAAAAGTCTTTTGTGTACTTTTTTGTGCATCCATGAAGTGCATCCATACAGACTGCTTCAGGATTAATTACACCGCAGGGTCCATGAATCATGTGATTGATCACAGTTTGATGAGCTAAAGGCTAGCGAACCGGGTCAGGTATTTCAGCAGAAACGACATTGTCGATTTCTTCCCTAGTCAAAGGTTTGTCCGAAGGATCTACCATCAACAAAATATGAGCGTGTGGAAGTCCTCTCTTTTGAAATTCAAAAGTATAAACAAAAGCTATTGCTTTTCTCAAGATATGTCTTTTGGTTAGGTCCTCAAGTGATTCACCAAGCTTCAAGTGGAATACCCTGCTACAGAGATCAGGACGATCAGATGCCTTTTGATGATAGAGAAGTTCTCGTTGGATTTCAAGCCAATGTGGATTACACGTAAAGGTGATAAAATAGTCTGGCTTTCCAAAACGTCTTACTATGCTCAGAGCATCTTGATAGATTTGTGCCGTATGGCGAGGTCCTCCAATAAATGTAGATAGTAGGATTACTTTTCTACCTAGACGGACTGATTATTGTTGATTACCGGGTTTCAAATCATCCGAAAGAGTAACAGCATCCTGTAAACCTTGATAGAGCTCACATCTTAAGTTTTGTTGGTTCTGTCGAACATACATAAGTCTGTTTTGCTCCATTTTAGCATACATGTCAACTATATATTGATGAGAAAGATTTCCAAAGAGATGCAACAGATGACTATCAGAGGGTCTGTACATTAATCTGAAGCTTTAGAATTGCATAATAGTTAAGTTCTGATTGGATACTGTGCTAGGGGTAGCGATACCCCATCCAGGTTCAACAAAAGGAAACAAAAGAACGTAATGCAATGGATCGTGAAATTGATTGGACTCACTGACTCTAGTAACTGAACTATACTGGTATTGTACAACAATATCCCGAAAATTGGTTGCAGCGTTATCATCGTTATCACCACCAACAATTATAGCAGCAACTTGAGACCCACCTGCAAGTCTATTGTAACGTCTACGAACTGGAACCCCTTCAGCTCTGAAAACTAACTTTACATTTTCTAATGACGCAATGCCTTCTGTTCCATCATTGTTGTTGAGATTGCCTCGTTGTTTTTTTTTATAAGGAGCGAATGCTCAAGTTTATTAAATGACGATAGTAATCAAGTCACATGCGTGTTTTTGGGTTTTTGATTTTTAAATGTTTTTGAGGGTTTTTAAGTTATGAGTTAGAAAAGGGAAACAGAGATCTAAGGATCTAACAAGAAAAGTGGAGTATTGCGAGATGCCAGTTTTTACCTAGAACCTCCTGTTGAGATAATTCAACGAGGCGTGAAGCGGTAGCCACAATAGGATGCGAGATAAAAGGAATGTCAGAAAAGACGAACGCCCAGTGGGCCCGCCTAGATACTGAGAAGAGTAGAGCCGAAGATACTGCTGGAAGTAGTATTCGCATAGCGACTCTTTAATGCAGGGAAGTCGAGGGACGTGATAGCATGAGATAAAGCTTCAGCAGAGAAGGACGCATCGAAATAGAGTGACCAAATGGACGACCTAAACTGTGAGCTTGATTGGGCAGAGCCAAAGAAAGTGTTCCAAAGTGTCCTCTTCTATGCCGCACAAGAGACATGTAGCAGACGGAAAGATAGACGGAATGAGTCGATGAATGACTACCCGACAAGGAACTTTGTTGTGGAGTATGCGGTACCATACATTTCGACCAGCATGAGGTAGTGGGAATTTCCAGAAAGCTTGCCACTTCTTTATTGGCAGACGAGGAGCAGGTGCAGAAGGCTGTAGAAGAGAACGGTAATCCTTAGCAGACATGAGGATGTCGTCGTTTTCCAAAAGAAAGCCTAGCGGTTCAATGAATGGGCGGGCGTCAACAACCAGAGGGGCAGACGGAGCTGTAAAGGCAATGAGGACCCAGCGCAGCATAGGCGGGTGGTATGAAAGCCTTGCAGAAGAACGCATGTAAACGGATAGAATTAGAACGCACCCTTCGCAGGAACTGCTTACACAAGGTAGGATGTAAGTTCAGCTGAGATTCTGCCTTTGGTTGCAAGCGTTGAGAGCCCGGATGAAAGCAGTAAAGGGTAGAGCAAGGTAAACGGAGAAGGGTGGAAGAGAGAGGCGGATCAGACACATGTAAAATGGCTGCAGAGAGAGGCAAGTTAAGGCAGGTCGCCACACTGACCACTACCGATTCAAACGAACGAGGGAGAGCGTCCAGAGCACGAAATAGTAGAGAGAAGACTCCATGAAAGTGGGTCAACAAGGAAGAGCGCAATGAGGGGAACACAAAAATCAGTCGGCAATCCAGGTGGGACCAATGATCAGTCGATGCGCCTGATGCGAAGGTGCTGCAGTGGATGAGCCAATCGACTAAGCGGGGAAGTAGAATAGATTCATGGAACTTCGGTGGTGGCAGTAGAAGAGGCTTTAGCCAACGAAGCTGAAGGGTAGATTGCTAGGGTTTGAGGGTCCAACAAACCATGCCTCGTTGTTCAGTAGCAATTTGAGTCATTTTTTAAAGACAGCAACAAAGGGATTAACTCGATGCATCATGTTCTGTAATCTTTCTATAGTTGCAAGCTCTACATTACGTGCAATTGCATGACGATTTTCTAGCTCATGCTCAGTATCAAAGATATAGATTTGTGCAAATTTAGGAGTTGAATTTTCAGATGGAATGGCAAACCCAATCAGATGATATGGGCTTCCCTGAATTCGAAAGGTATACGAACTGTTTCGACTATTAGTTAAATTCGAATCTACATTTTTGCCAAAAGAAGTGAAGCTTAAAGAGCTATTGTACATTCTGATGTTGCTTCGAAACTTCTTAAGACATTGT
>JAIWNI010000312.1:0-11897 GCA_025331435.1 Choanephora cucurbitarum
TATCCAAGCGTTGCTGGATGCTTATGACATCCTCAATGACCTTGACGTCAAAAAGAAGTTGCCTACTTCTCATAAAATAGTGCATTCAAAGAAGGCTCAGTCCTCCAAACCTTACTCTCTCTCTCGCCCGAGCAAATTTCGCTCTGAACCCTCCTCCTCCCACCAAAAGCCTCGCACCTATTGCAGTTATCATAACTCGCACGAGCACAACACTGCTGACTGCAGATCGAAAAAAAGACGGGATGAACGAAAGCTGCACTTCCAGCAGTTTAAGTCAAAAGGAAAAAGTCGTACATGCTTCACCTGCAAAGGCCCATGGAAGCCTGGTCATGTATGCAAAAGCATGAGTAAAGGTAAACCCTCAAAGACCTCCAACACCAAAGACCCTGTGCCAAGACCTCCTCAATCGGATGATGAAGGGGACGTCTTCATGGATGAAGGCTCCTCTGACAATGAAGATCACAATCTTCAATTCGCTGCCGCTGACTTTGACCCCAAGGGCAAAGGCAAAGCTGACTGTAAGTACACTGTCACCACAGATGACTACTTTGCACAATCACCAAAAGACCTGTTAGCTGATAAGTTTATATATCTTCCGTTGTCAATAGAGAATGTGAAAACTTGGGCATTGCTCAATTCAGGCTGCTCTTTTTCCTCTATCTCTCCTTCTTTGGCAAAATACTTGAATTTAGAAATAAATAAAAGTAGAGGAAATATTAAACTTATCAATAGCAACACGGTTAAACGTCTAGGACATACGTCAGACAAATTAGAGGTCACATACAATTCCAAATCAATTCATTCACGGTTTGAAGTATTTAATCTGTTTAATAACATACATGTGTGCATTGGCATGGATTTGATATATCTTTTGGGTATTGAAATCTCCAATATCGCCATGGATTGGGAAAACAAGGTTGGTCCTGTCTTACCTCCTATTGATCCAAACCCATCTACACCCAACAATGATCCTTTTGGCACACAGACCGAGCGTAAGCAAATGATGGATCAAATCGAACCATTTATACAAGCCAACAGAGACATTCCTGTTGCAAATTACTGTAACATACCGGGAAGTGAAATCCGCCTTCCTCTCAAAAAAGGTATTACATCAGCTTATCGTAGACAATATGCAATCAAAGAATGTCATTTAGAAGCTGTTGAAAAACAAGTACAAGAATGGATTTCGGGCAATGTCATTGAACGCGCACCTCCAAACAATCCTTTCAATTCCAGTTTACTCACTGTGTTAAAACGATCCCCTGTCACAGGTGAATTAGATCCACAAAAGGTACGTACTGTACTTGATTGTCGGCTTGTTAATCAAAGCCTTGATCCCGCACAAATGGATAAATTTCCATTACCCTTGATCAGCACTCTGCATCGTAAATTGAGCAAATTCTCGCTCTTCACTACCATCGATCTTAGTGCATGCTTTCACAGTTTTCGCATCCGTCGATGTGATAGACCTGTCACTTCGTTCACGGCTCCTAGCGGCCTACAATATCAATTCAAAAGAGCTCCGTTCGGCTTGCTCAACGTATCCTCCGTAGTACAACGAAGTATTACTAGTCTCTTTGCTGACTTGGACTATTGTGTTCACTACATTGACGACATCTACGTTGCTACCGATGATAGTATCGACAATCATGTTCGTTGTCTACAAACGGTCTTATCTCGACTCACTCGATCCAATCTTCGCATCAACCATGAAAAACTTAATCTCATGCAGAAATCAATCTTCGTTCTAGGATTTTGACTCTCTCATGATGCACTTACTCTGGACATGCGTAAGGTTACTAACGTATTATCTTGGCCTGCAACGGTTCAAAACTCTAAAGAGTTAAGTCATCGTCTTGGTGTGATCAATTACTTTCGTGAGCATGTACCTCGCATTTCCACCTTGATGGCTCCTCTGAACAAACTCAAAAATCATCCCAATATCAAGGAAGTATGGACTGCAGAGCATTCTAAAGCTATGCGTACATTGCAGCTCGTACTCGCTGATACTCCTGTACTCAGTTGTCCTAACCTCAAATATCCTCTGCATCTCGTGACTGATGCTAGTGCTTATGGTATTGGTGGTTGTTTGTATCAGGTAATCGATAACCAAATTCGTTACATCGGCTTTGTTGCACGCACTTTATCAAAAGCAGAGCGCAATTATGGATCCTCGCGACGTGAGATCCTAGCGTTTCTCTATTGCACTACCAAGTGGAAACAGTGGTTGTCTGGTCAACGCTTTCATTATTATACCGATAACAAAGGTATACTGTATCTACACTCTCAACCAAAAATCAATCGAATCTTTGAAAATTATTACGAGATGATCTACGAGTTTGACTTTGACATCACCTTCTGTGCCGGAGTACGCAACATCTTAGCTGATCACTTGTCGCGTTTGCTTTATCCAGACGACGCTGATCAAACGCTGGTGAGGGGTGAGCAAGTAATTGATACGCAAGTTGAGACGAAAGCAGCCTCCAAAACAGCAAAAGAAAACCGTGACACTTCGCCTCACGCAACCTCAGAAACAAATTCTGAAAACAGTAACACAATGGATAAAATTACCTCACAAATGGAAATGACAAAATTGAATAACGTTACTGACCGAATCATTGCTGCTAGTCGTATAGACAAATACACACAACCTCAAGATGATGAGGAAAAACAAAATATCATTTCGCAATGTCATCTTGCTGGACACTATGGAATCAATAGTGTCGAAAGAATGATAAAACAAGAATACGGCATGAACTGGAAACACTTGCGCGAAGATGTAACACAATACATCAAGAATTGTACAAAATGCGCTCGATTCAATCTAGCGAAACATGTTTTCCATCCTCCAAAAAGTGATGCGCCCAACAATACCTGAGACAAAGTCGCTATTGATCTAGGCACATTCGATGTTACAACTCCTAGAGGTAATAACTACCTATTAGTATGCGTTGACATCTTTAGTAGGTTTGTGTTTCTTAGAGCAATCAAATCCAAAACAGCCCTAGACGTTGCCAAGGAGTTAATACAGATATTCTCCATTATGGGATATCCTAAAGTACTTCAACATGACAGAGGACTAGAATTCTATAACGAATTAATCAAAAGTCTACGTCAACATATGGGCATTGAACCTGCTCTCTCATTACCTTATACTCCAGCCGGCAATTTGGAAACTCATGTAAAGACTGCTAAATCTATCATCCTTAAAATGTTGGACGGATATGAAGAATCATGGGACTTGTATGTCGAAGGTACCATGTATATAATGAATCAACATATATCAAGACTACACAATCATACTCCATTCCAAGTGATGTTCAATCGCCAAGCAAATGATCTCAAAGATTACACTAAAGCTCTATCGAAAATCAATATCTCTGACGATATGATAGACACAGATAAGTTGAAGAAAGAAATCGAAAGATTCAATAACTATACCATTCCTGAAATTAGGAATCAGATCATAAAGACTCAAGAAAAGGATAATGAGCAATTTAAAAGAAAGCATCGGATACTCAAAGATCCATTTCCCATAGGTGCTAAAGTCATGATCAAAAATATAGAAAATAAGCGTCGGAAAACAGATGCCAAGTATGAAGGTCCATTTTATGTACATGGTTATACAACCAATGGAAGCTACATCTTGACCGATCGCACAGGCTCCATTCTATCCAGAAACATCCCTACTTCGCAAATCAAATTAATCGCGAATGAAACGAACAAGTCTAATGAAAACAAAGACATTTATGAAGTTCAAGCCGTGATCAACCACAGGGAAGTAGAACCAAATGGTATCGAGTATTCAACTACTTGGGTAGGATATCCAGACGAGCAAACATGGCAAAAGCCTGAAGACTTTGACAGTCCAGAAACTATCAAAGAATACTGGAAGCGACGTAATGCAAACATGCCTACGAAATTAGGTCAAGTCAAAAGAATCAAAGGATCACGCAAGCGCAAGACTCCTTTCAAGGAATCAGACATGAACAAGAAATCCAGATCAAACTAGACATCTGAGAACTAAGCACAATCAGTACGGAGAACCTTTTTTACCCAGCTTCATCTTTTTTTCTCATGAAAGGTTTTTGATGAAATGGTTTTTTTAATGGGCAAATCCAACGTACATACATGCAAAGAACAAAGCATATACTTTATCAACTATACTATTCGCAAAACCAACCATACATTATTCAAGAGCAAATTTATCTGACTTCAAGAATCTAACACTCAATCAAGGTCCATCCAAATGCTACTCAAAATCTTAACTAAACGGTTTTTAAGGTGGTCCAGGGTGATGATGTATCGTAAGCTAGATGCATCATTAAATCAAGACATTTATTTAAGACACAATTCCACTTTGTGTCACCAAGCTCAATTTATATTCACAATCTCATTCTGCACTGAATAAAACCCTCTCTTTAATCTTGTTTAACTCATCTTGACTTAACAGATAAATTATTGATGATATTGCCCGTATTTATCCGTCCAATAGGGTAGCGGTATTTCCATCATTTTATTTTCTCGATTCATCTTCAACCAACGGGGGGCTTGGTTTTCCTTTTTCTTTTACTTTCCTTTTATTTCAAAAACATCGAAAGCTTGCATCATTTCACATATCGTAAGTAAACACTTCTATATCATAAAGTCAACCTATAGTACTCGCACTGTTATCTGTTGAAACCTGACAGGTGCAAAAATAATGCCGATTAGAATATTAAACGTACACGACTTGATATTATTTTTCAGAATAAACATGAATCTACCACCAAATATACTTCGTCGTTGATTACAATCTATATTATAAAGTAACTGCGTCTGGTACTTAAGCCGGCTTTATAGCGCCATAAGCTTGAAAGAATTCATTCAACCTGAGTGAGAAATCGATCACATTGTAATCAATTAGCGGATAGTGTTATTTATAGCCTTAGATAACTTATAAGTGTACTGTTTGCCAGCTTAAAATAAATAATAAAAAAATAATGAATCGATTTAAGGGGGTTTATTCCAATACAAAAGTAAAGTGAATCTAATCTATTCCTACTTCTGAATAATCTCTCTATTTATACTTTTCGAAAGCTAGGATGATTTATAATATCTAATTTGCTGTTGATCATATATTGTCATGATCCCTTCAATGTCGATATCCGGAATCTATGATAGTTCAAAGTACGCATCTAAGGTGTGGCGAGAATACTAACTTGGATAGCCTTTCGATGTCAGACTCGAAATTGGAAGCATAAAGAATAATTATTGTTATATTGAAATTGAAGGATTTGATTGGCTGATTTAAGAATATAGGTACTTCTAGTTATGTAGTTCACTACATGCTCCCCCACCAAAGTCAACGAAGTTGTACTTGATGGCTTAAAGAAGTCATTGTATGTGATTTAAAATTTGTGATATCTGCATAATTGATGTGCGCTTGAAAATTAAAATTTAAGATTGTAGAAATTCGAAAGGGTGTATTTAGGAGGAAACTGCGGACTTTTGAAAGCGATTAATTTTTTTGCTTTTCTTAGACCGTCTTGTCTTTCTCTCATATACGTCTTTCTTGTTCCCATCATTCTTTCTTTTATCTCCAGTGCCTCCCTTACGCTTCAATCCAGCTTAAGGGTCAGTGGTTTGTTTTGCCTCGTCAATTCGCTGCCAATATTCATTAATGGTAACAGGCGATGAGAATTGATCAGGGGCTAACTAAAGATTCCAACTATCGTCATAACCGACCCATTTCACCAAATACTCTTTCTTACCTCCTTCAAGGACTCGATGATCGATGACCTTTTCAACCTCATAAACTTCACCATCAATTTCAGATTCGTCTAGGGTTATAATTTTCAATTCTGAAGGTACATATTCACGATGCAAAAGCTCGTTCATTTCGTCCTTTAACACATAACTTCCGGCTTTAGTCTTGCGAACAACTGTGAATGGTCCTTCATAAAGAGGTGCCAGTTTGTTCTTTCGTCTATCCAGTCTGACCATGACGGTAGTGTCCATAGGGAATATCAATAAGGTAGTGTTTGTCATCAAACCTTTTACTGTATTCATCGGCTAACTTCTTGGCTCTTTCACCAATAGCTGGAAAAACAATGTCTTGCATGTATTCAACTCTTTCCATCAGTTTGTCTTCCGACATGAAAGGTTTTCTGCCACTTTTTTGAGGATTCTTTTCGGCATCTGCATCATGACGCTGCTACGTTTAGTTGTCTAGCAAACATCAACGAGAATGGAGTGCTCTTGGTCTTTTCTCTGACTTTCATATTGCACACAAGCTGTACCAAATAGAGTACATTATACCAGTCACGTTGGTCATTACCGCACATTGTTCTAAGTGTATTTTGAACTACCTTGACAGCGTTTTCGGCGACTCCGTTGCTTTGTGGATAGCGAGGTGTTATGAAGCGATGATCAATAGCCAAGCGTCTTTGTCACTAATTTCATAAGGGAATTCTTGTATTCTCCTCCATTATCGGATTGCATCACTAAACAGTTAGGTAGGCCATAGTCATGCGAATACTTTGATAGGTACATCTACTATGGTCGTACTCTGCTTATTAGGTACAGGTCGAGCGATAATATATTTGGTACACACGTCAACGATCACTACAATATAGCAGTTTTGTCTGTCAGTTATTGGGAATGGACCACAAGTGTCCGATTGCGATGTGCTGAGAATGGTTCAAATGCGACAATAGGACGAAGTGGATTGAATCCTTTTCTAACGATCTTGTGCTTAGCGCATTCTTTGCAGGATTGCAAGATGGTCTTAGCATCATTGTAGATTGAAGTCCAATGCAGGCCATGGTAAGTGTGTATGTGTTTTACTACAGCATCAATACCCCAATGACCAAGCTTGTGAGCTTCCCGAATAATATCTGCTCTGGCATGTTCAGGCGGACATACATAATCGGTAGTTTGCGACTTGTACTCATCACTGTCCAACGTTATGGCTAAAACGTTCAAGTTTTCATCTTTGAATAAATGCGTCGTTTTTGTGAAAATCGGTTCTTTGTCTTGTTTTGGATCAGATCAGCTCGTTTAGTTAAGATCAAGCGTTTCAATCTATTCAACTGCTTGTCATCCTCCCCCGCCAAAGCTTGGTCTTCGGGGATTGGTGGATAAAGACGGCTTAGTCTGTCAGGTAAGGTGTTGTCTAAACCCTTGACATGAGTGATGGTAAAATCAAAGTCGTTGATGATTTCGATACGTGACTGCAAAGATGGATTGAGATTAGTGGAAGTATGCAGGAACGTCAATGCCATGTGGTCAGTGCGAATCTCAAACATATGCTTGCTTCTACCCCAAAGAAGAGATCGGAATCGTTCCAAGCCAAAGCAGATTGCCTCAGTCTCTCGACGATTTGTAGACCAATTTCTTTCAGCAGGGCTTAGCGATCTGCTAATGAATGCAATGTACTGTGTTCTTCCCAGCTCATCTCTTTGAGAGAGAGCACAACCTATACCATATAAAGATGCATCACATTCCAGATAGATCTTCTTATTGAGGTCTACCTGATGCAGTACCAGTCCTGATTGAAGTATCTGCTTGATAGAGTTAAACTCTTCGGTATGTAACCCGGTCCAGTTATTCTTTACGTCTGAATCAGTGCGTAGCCTGTCGATCGGGGCAGCAACCTTACTGAGCATGGGACAATAGTCTCGTAAGTGCGAAATAATACCCATTAAGCTTCTAACCTGTGCAGCAGTCTGAGGGATCTTCCAATTGTCTATATTGGATAGTCTCGACAAATCTACCTTTCGAACGCCAGGTCCAACTACAAATCCCAACATGATCACACTGGTTTTAAACAGTTCAGTCTTCTCGAAGTTGATTCGTAGATTTACGGAATGTGAGCCTGTCAATCACCTTGTTGACTAATGCGACATGCTCCTCTATGGTATCAGAGAACAGGATGCAGTCATCGACGTATGTTTCAACGCCTTGAATATCACCTAGTAGTAGACGCATATTGTAGCAGAACAAGCTAGTGAGGAATGATAGCCCGAAAGGTGCTCTCTTCCAACAGTAAAATCGATGATTGTATGAGAAGCACTACGGCTCACAGGATGAAAATTTCAGACATAAATTTTGCAACCAGCGAGTAGAATTTTTTGCAGGTTTTTGATCAAAAAATCAAACTTTTACTTAGTAACTCTGCAAAATGTTGAAATACAGAGCATTTTTTTTGCAATACATTGCAAAATATCTGACATCGGTCCAATCAAAGTCAAGGACTTTTTTTATATGAGCCTTCCTGCTTTTACAGGTTCTGCTTAGTTTTTATATATAAGCGAATGGCTTTGAAAGGATTAAAGATCTTTAAGTGAGTATGTTTCTTGAAGAGAATGGCGTGCTTTCATTATTTCATATGGCGTCATTCGAATAATAGGTATGCTTATTGGATGAATAGGGTCAAATTGAATTCTTTTATTATTTACAAATGTAGATCCTCTTTTATGCTATATATGGGATTCTTCTTTATCTGTATTTTGATCCCAGCCTTTATTTGACCATCCAGGCGGTTGCCTTGAATTCTTCCGGTTCGAATGGTATGCTCAGCTTTCAGATAGGCCTATTGCTTGACATTTGAGAGGCATTCTTGTCAAAAAGATAGCATATCCATCTTGATTTTGCCTTTGGTTGAATTATTCATGCTGCACTTGAATTGATTTAATGTAGGACGCCAGCCACAATTTCGATTTCTTTTTTCTTTTGTTCATTTCTTTTATCTTGAAGCCTGAAGAGCAGATACCTTGCTTGCAGTAGTAGATCCAGTCAACAAAAGAGTCAGCAGCAACCGAGAAAATTGATTTGGAAATAGAACAAAAGATTGATAGACTAACACAAAAAAAAATAAAGATTAGAGCTTGTTCGATACAAAAGTATTGTTGATCATTGACGCGTCTTTTTACCAATGAGCTGTTCATTGTTCTTGGAGTTGCATGCTTGAGTACAGAGTTACCAACAGACGTGAAAGCAAGTAAAGCAGAGCCAAATAGAAGAGTGGTTTGACAACGAGAACAAATAACTTGACCTTCTAAAAAACTCATATCCGTTTGAGCAGTTAAATGAGTTTGCACAGTTACCAATCAGTATCAAAGGGCACATGCACAGCAGTAGTAACCAGCCGAGTAATGTTGCCTTAGATTGAACAACAATAGGATAAGGGGAGATAGCAAGTCAGGTAAGGAGGTACAGAAGAGGAATGGAAACAAGTGATTCATCAATTGGAGAGAAAATATACACCGAAAGAACAGTAAGTGATTTGACATTGCGAGGTAGAAGACAGTGTAGTTGACTGGCAATCTTTGATCATAGGATTCATTGATGAATAGACACGTAACATGATAGTAAAAGAGAGGCACTGTGGTCATGAAGAACTCTTGCTTGAGAACAAAGAAGATAAAGGAGAGAAATTCTATCCTGGAGAGAAGACGTGTCAGTTAAATGATAGCACAATGATTGAAGTATGGAATGCGAATTTGATGGATACCAAAGTAGAGGAGAGTGACATCGGCTTGCCAGTTGAATAGACTACATCTTAGGGATTAGGCGGATGGATGACTTTGGATACTGTTGGAACATCAACAAGAGAAACAACATTCAGCTTTGGATATCAAGAAGGAACACCGTTGATGACAATAGTCGAAGAACCAGTGGCTAAAAGTAGGTAGCTATTAATCCAAACGGATTAGATAGAGCAGGAATCAGAAGGATCTTGGCCTTAATCGAAGGGGAATTTATGGTTATTGCCGTAGATAAGAGTGATGATATGCAAATATTGCGGAAAGAATAGGTATAGCTACAGAGATGCGAGTATATATAGGAAGCTATGCTATCATTTAAATACTAGTATGAAAAGAAATAAAGTGTTGGTATCTATGCATCTCTCTTAATTTAAGATGAAGCTTACCTTTTGCTGTAAATTGGATATCAAAAAGAAGAAAAGAAATTATTGGGGAATGAGAAAAAACGTCCAGTATTTAGTATAATCTGAGCAGTGATGGGAAGAAAGATTGGAAAACCACCAATTAAAACATGATAAAAGATGACGGAATAGGCGAATGTCTTGGATTTGCATAATATATTACTATAATAGTGTGTATCTTTATCATATATGAGATGCGTTACAAAGGTGAAAGATCTCAGTATTAATAGTGTTAAGAGATAAATAAAAAGTACATCATGTGCATAATCAAAGGAAGCATAAAAGATATACTAAGTTGCACAAATGATTTACACTTAAAAGAGTACTTATACCCGAAAGAAATTTGGAAACTACTGATAATGGGGAGGCTTTCAATCAACAAGCATAAAAGTCAAACACGAAACTGATAGCAATAACTGTTGATGTAAGTCCATAGAATTGTTTGATAGAATGGATCAGAGAAAGTGGCTCAATGAGATGTTATATTACCCTATATTTACATATGAAGGAGAACTTTAGATTATTCTCTAGATGTTAGATTGATATAAGAGCATAAAGATCTGGTAAATCAAGCGAAGGTAGAGATATTATAATTAATTGTATCACAAAGGATTGAATACACATAATGACAGTGTGTTAACGAAGATTCTCTAATTCAACATGGCCTATCATGATAACCGTAGCTGATAAGTTTAATCATCATGCCTTATTCACCGTATCAAATAGTCTTACCAGACGAAATGGTTAATCGCTTTGACTTTGCATACATAGTTTGGACCCTTCTGGTGTTGCTCGAAAGAAAGAGAATGAACCAGATACTCTTAAACCAGAGGCTGCTTGATAAAATATGAGGAGTCTTGATAGCAGACGCATAAAGACAGCAAAATATTTGTAATAAACAACACCTGGAGACAAAAGTGATCTATTGCTCGATATCATTTATAACTAATGAAAAGTCATTAGTTGATGAAAGCATATGTGAGGCGGTTTAAGGAATAATACACGATGACCAAAGTTCTTACCTAAACTTCAGGTAGCTAGTTGGATAAAGCTATGGGTCAAGTTACTGTAAATCGTGAGCTTTCTCTTGGAGCAAAAGTGATGAGTCATATAGGAAAAGTAACCAGTCATGAGATGGTTGTAAGCGTTATGGTAGGAATAAAGACAAAGAAAGAAAATAATGGGTTCCACAAACCTTTGAACAAGTATACAATGACTGTTTTTTAAACGAATGACTACTCATTAAATGGTCACATATAAGAAGGTACACAAACGAAAGAGAAACTTGATTCCATTTCTTTTTTTTTGCCAACCACCCTACCCTATGTTTATTTGTCTATATACTTCTATTCTATCTCTTCAAACTATATCTTTACATGTCTCTACGTTGTCCAACTTTTCTACCACCTAACTTCTTGTAATAAAGAGCACCTTCCCAAATAACCTTGAACTGACGTTCATTGGTATTGAACCTGATAAAGCCAGCGGAAGTGATGATGTCGCTTACATCGCATACTACAATCTTATTATCTTGATGATTGGCAAAGCAGGTCACGATAGGAACCCCGTATTCATCCATATCACTATGCTCAACCAAAGAAAGGACTGCCAGGTGGAAAACCCTTCCGCCATGCTTGTGTACCAAGTAAGTAATGACCTCACCCACATACCATGATATTTGGCCAGAACTAAATTTAGTTTTAGTAACAGCTATCGATCAAAGAGGTGGATATTCTTACCGAGATGACTCTTTGGCTTCCATAATCACTAAATCATTAGCTCTCCTCACATTTGTTTGGTTCTCCCTATGCCATCTTGATTGTATGATCACATCGCCCACCCTAACTCTAGCTGCCAATCTAATACTGTTGTTGTCCAGACGGGCAATGCCATTAGCTAATCTACCGAAGTACCGCTTCAATGCTGCTTCGATGTTTTTCATGGGTACATTTGCAATCTTGACATG
>JAIWNI010000313.1:0-11870 GCA_025331435.1 Choanephora cucurbitarum
CATTGATTGGTTTAGCCCTTTTTAACAACAATCACAGTGTCGGATGCATTTACCTCACTATTCAAAACATCACCAAGTCAAGTGGGACGAGATGATAAGGAAAACATGATTCTTGTTGGTGTAATTCCTGGACCAAGTGAACCACCCACTACGGCAATCAACCATTACTTGGAGCCACTAGTTAATGACCTTCTATTGCTCTTAGAAGGAGTTGAAATGAAGATGGTTTTGCGTGATGGGTCTGTCAAAAATGAAACAGTCAAGGCATGTTTGGGTACCGTCAGTTCTGACTTACCAGCTACGAAGAAATTGGCCGGTAGCAAGTCTTTCAATAGTAGCCACGGTTGTCATCTTTGTAAAACTCTTTTTCCTCGAATTGACTGCCCAGGCAACAAGAGGGACTACTGTCAATGGGACTGTGACAACTGGGTCAAGAGAACAACCGTAGAGACCAGAGCTGACTCTGAGGCATGGTTAAAGGCTAAAACCGCTAAGGAGAGAGAACATCTTGAGAATCAAAACGGTGTACGCTATTCTGTTCTTTTTCGGTTACCTTATTTTACGTACGACTTAATCGCAATTGAACCCATGCATGCTCTCTATCTTGGTGTTTCCAAAACCGTCTTGCGTAAAATAGTTCCAACCAATGGATTCAAATCAATTCAAGAACATATGCAGCAATACTTTGACTTCAATCCATACGCTCCTGGAGGTCCAATGTCAAAAAACTTGACTAAAGATGATTTGGGTTACATTAAGGCCGTTGAACTCAAGGACTTCATGACTACCATGGCACCAAGCCTTCTTCGTCCTCTTTTGGAAACTGATACATACAACGAAGTAATGCTCTTGATCAAAGCTCTAAGACTACTCGACGGACATGCGATTAGAATCAGCGATATAGATGAAGTGCACCAAAATCTCCTTACATTTGCAAAATCTTATCAAGCTCGATACAAAAACCATTCTGTTCCTCCCAATTTCCATTTCATGCTACATCTTCGGGAGTGCATACGCAGATTTGGTCCAATCTCTTGTTTCTGGGGCTTCAACTTTGAGAGAAACAATCTCTATATAAAAAATATCAACACTAACCATAAGCAAGGCTTCGAAAAAACATACATGCGCCGAATGCAGTCGATTATTTTTGCTCACGATTCTGAAATCGTTCAACACTACACCAGCTCGTAAAGCGTTTATCTCTCTCTTTCTGCTCTTCTCGTTGTTACTTTTGCTTCGTCTGTTATACTTTTTCTCTCTTATCGCTAGTTGTTCTCTTTACATTTCAAATTAATAAAATAATATCATAGACATATTTCGTAAATCTATTAATTTTTTTGGTAGGGCTGTTCTCTTTAACATACTTTGCAACTGAATCTAATGCGGTCATATTCGTCTCGTCGTAGTTGTTTGATGCTCTATACAAGCTGCTCGTTTTCCAAATAGTGTGTTCATTTAATCAGCAACAGGTATATATGTTGTGGTTAAAAGTGTGAGAAAAGTAAAAGAAAAGGATACGGAAACAAAAAACCGTGTTACTGAAAAAATAAAAAGATTTCGTCATCAGAATTATAAGATTCAATTCAGAGTCGCATCTCTTTTATTTTTCTTTCTTTTACTTTTTTATAACTTTTTACAATGGACAAGCGCACTAGAGAACTCATCAAGAAGATCGCTCGTATGAACCATGGCTTTGAGGCCGAGAAGCATGACAAAAACGACAGTGAAGACACCATGCACGAGAACGTACCTATTTTAATCAATGAGCCATTTTCTCTATTGGACTTGATTAAGCTTTCAGAAATCAACGGTGACCCAAAGGGGTTTGAGCGGCTCTCTGCGAGTGGCTATGTTCATATTCCTTGGGCCAAGAGCGAGACTTCGCGCTTGAAAGACGATGAGCTTGAGTGTCTCAAGTTGTATTACGAGAGACAGTACGACACTCAGATTATTGTCAACAACAAGATCAAAAAGTTCAAGAAGATTCAAGTTTTGGGCTACACATACGAATCTCGTTTAGCAGGAAGACAGTCGGCAATCTACTTTAACGCTTACCGATGCAACGACGTAGAAGTGGATGACTTGGAAGGTGTGGACATGATACATCATGACGAACATTTGCGAGCAGGTGCAATCAGTTTTTTCTTTCAGCATACTGCCGAATTCGAGGAAGACGGAGAGACATTTCGTCTTAATCACTACTTTGCTTTCGTTGAATGGTACAAAAATCCTCGTACTGGAATAGAAGACCTTCAATCCCACACTGGTGAAACTATGCGTCCTTTCAGAAAAGAATTTGAAAAGATGGGGTCTTATTCAGTTCTTCCAGTACAGAAACTATATACACCCATTCATATCGAACGTCTTCCAATTCAAGGGATCATAGTTACGGCTGACTTTCCAAGACGATACATATAATAAAAACAGTATATTTATTACAAAAAAAAAGCAACAAGGGAACCTAGACATCAGCAAAGTCAACACCCCAAGCAGGTAGTTTTTGCAAGTCTTGCATGTTGACCTTTGGGCGATGATGGTAAGTTCTATCGCTTACTCGGGGAGCTTCATAGCGTGGATTCAAGAGCTTGTTGTTTTGATGTCTGATTTCATCTAATTGATCAAAAAATTGCTCACACTATCAAAGGATTTCATGTCAGCTATATAAGATATATCAAGGCAAGATGAATGACAATACTTACTTCAACGCTTCTGTAAATGGGAGCTTTTCTGATGAAGATAGGCTTGTCAAATTCGTCAAAACCATCCTCACGATCCGAGGTCATATCCGAAATTAGAAGAGCTCGATAGTCTTCATCAGGACGAGAAAGATCCAACAACTTTGACTTTTGGTTTTCGAATATATCCAATCGTCTGGCCAAGATCTAGATTAAAGAAGGTAAGTTTAAGGGTATTTTCGATTGCATTGACTAAAGGTATTACATGGTTTTTACGAGTGGCATATCGATTCTTCAAAGTTGCTGCGGTCAATTCTTCGTCTGTCAAATTGCTTTTGCTTTCTTTGACTTTTAAACCCTTGAAGCGTTGGGTAAGCTTGTTCTTGACGAAGGCTTGCATGTCTTCACGAAGCCAGACGTAGTTACGAGTCAGGATCAAGACTTCAGGTGTCCACAAAGAAATCATCGAACGATTGCTTTCACCTTCTTGCTGTTATTGGACTCCACGAATCAGAGTCTCACCAAGATTCCACCCATCTACACCCACATGTCTCTTTTCAATTCGCTTCACGATTTGCTATTGTTGGAGAAATTAGAAATTACCATCGGCAACAAGATGTACTTTACTTACTCTCAAAGACTCCAACTCAACCTCAGAACCGGGAAAGCCAAACAACTTGTTGCTCTCGCGTTGTCTCTTCAACTTGGCATCGAGCTCTTCATTTTTTCTTTTAAGAGCTACAATTTCAGCTCTATCCTCCTCTCGTTCTCTTGTCAATCGAGTAACTGCTGTCTCCAACTCGGTGAATCTGCGATCGGATACAGAACTACGTGCGGTAGGGATACGAGTGGCAGTTTGGACAGTGGGGATACCGTTGGTGGAAGAAGAGTTGTAGGACATTTTTAAGCTATCTATATGGAAGTAGTAGTAAAGAGATCAATCGATCAAAACTTGACAGCATGTATTTATACGATTTTTCCAAGTAAGTACAGAGAAAATTTAAACCGAGAGAGTACAAGGTACGTCTGTTGAGTCCAAATTGTTCAAAATCGAATTACAAATAAAATCCTTTTCCAATATTTTTTCCTTTTTCTTCTTCTCTTTACTTTTAACTGGTTCTTGGTAATGTACTTTCTTTTTTAGCTAAAGCATTCAATCTAAATATAATATTTTGGTCCAAAGGTAAAATAGGCAATAACAAGATGCACTTGCTTCTATTGGTGTTCAAGTAAAAGGTATGTCTTTTAACTCTTGTAGATGCTTTTACTAAGCAATATTCTTTAACTTTATAGATGCTCTTTGCGTGGTACTCTTATTATCCTGTGATATTTAGTTCTAATGTAAGCCAATTCTTTTTGTAATCATTTCATCAAAACTAACGTTTATATTTCTACTTTAGATGCTCACTCAGAAAGACCTCTTTGTGTGCCATCTGTATACTGCTTTTGCAACTTCAAAGGTAAGAAATTTTTTTAAATCTACTCATGAATATCAAGCACTAATTTGTATTTTATAAAACTTATAGTGTGAAGTAGTATCTTTATTTAGCTGCTCTTTTACTGAGACTCCTTTCTCCTAGCTTAATTCCTAGCTCAAGAAATAACCTGCAATGCGCTATCCATTCAAGTCTTTTCAGAAGCTGCAAGCAAGAGCAGTATTCTAGGTAGTAGCAAAGCAGGCTTCGAAAATGTGGCTGAATGTATGGGGGTATACAGGTAAGGAAGGGAAGGGATCCTGGTATTTTCCAGCCAAAAAAAGCACCAATGAAGCGGTGAATAGTAGTAGTATTTGGGCTATATATAGTACAATTTTTTATTAAATAAACCAATAATACAAGAGAATAAGCAAGCGTTTTATTGCACCATTTATAGTGCTATTTCCGATTGTGCAATGTCTAAAATAGAATGCCTAAAAAGGAAGGCAATATGTGCCAAATAAAGGATACATCTTTAAACCAAGGTCAAATCGTAAAGAAGTGTGTTTCAATAATTGTGTAAAATGTAACGCCAAGGAACCTATGAAATGCCTCTATCCAAATCCGAAGGATGTACAAAATCTAAAAAGGCAATTGAAATGAACAAAAATGATAATTTTTGACGAATGGAAATAAAGGGAAGGCCTGTGATTGACAATGCAAAGTAGTAATCAAAGGGTGAATACATGGTCTAATTGACAAAAAGACACTGCTTAGAAACTGGCCATCAAGGCCTGTATTTACCTGTTTTATGACAATTAGATGCTGTGATTGACAATTGTTCAAGCAGTAAAAAACTGTTATAAAATGTTCTATCAGCCCCCTTATGTGAATGTTCATATAACTTTCAGAGTAGGGCGTCTGAATGAAATTGTCAAATAAAGGGCGAATAAGGGGTATATTTACCCATTTTTTGAAACTTTTTTTTTGTAGTGGTGGTATTGAAGTCTATACCTTTGGGTATTGTTTATGTGCGTTGAGGTTGTTCTTTGTTCTGTTTGTTGTCTTGGAAGTGGTGATCTTTTGGTACAAGTCTGGTTTGTATTACTCGGTTCCTGAAGTGGTAATAGCTGGCAACAGTTGTAGCCAATGAAATTGCTTCCTTGCATTGCTGTCAAATCCTCAAGATGTTTACTATCCAAGTTGGTACCTGCATTGACCAAAGTGCAAGAGTATGTTGACCCTCATTTAGTCTCATTATGTTTTTGTTGTTCCCTGTTTCCCTTGACCTGATTGTATCTCTACTGTTATTATTATTTTCTTTTGTCGTGCTTTCTATTTTATTTTATTTTATTCTATTTTATTCTATTTCTATTTTGTTCTATCAATTTTGTCCTTTTTTTTTGTATTCCACTTTATTTTTTTTATATTCTGTATTACCATCTTGATTGCTTCCTTTTGAACTTCCTTATTTAGCTCAGCAAGCCATCGAGGATCGTTCATTTCTCGATTATTCTGCTTATTTTATTGATATCTGTATCCAGCTGTTGTATTGCTAAGCAAGTATATGCAAGTCAATCTGATCAACAATCTCTACCCGTATTACAAGATTCTGCAGTGCCATGTTGACAAGTTTCGTCAATATTGTAGAAAGTCGATTTGTTTGTTGTACCTGAATGTCCTGATTTAGAAAATGCTCTTGAAGATATCTAAACCATATCTTACAGAATCGCTGTTATACTTTGGTATTACTGTGATTGTACTCAATTACCTATATCTTTTTTTGTTTCTTATATATATATACTCGTAGTCATTTTTTTATATCAATCAAGAATAATTAATCTTTTCTTTTGGAAATTATATCTTAACCGATTTTTCTCTCTATTAAAGAATTATCTCTATTACTGTTACATACTACCTTTAAATTCTGTCTTTAAAGCGTACAAGTGCCTATTCTCTATATATTTCTTCCCCTATTATAATTGATAGTCTTTTACAGTCGCACGTCGGAAAATTGCACATGCGGGCCGGATTCTGACATATGAAGTTGTCAGAATATAGGCAGACACCGGGGGTCATTTACCAGCCAAATTTCAACTCTTTCAATTTTGCTCCAAATGCTCCCAAACTTTGCATGGAGCTTCTTTTACATATCAACATCACATTTCTCTAAAAAAACGGTATCTCTACTGCCAAAATTCATTGTTATAAGTGATACCATTTTACACTGTAATTTTGTATGCTAGGAAAATCTTTGAAAAAAAAATCACAAGTACTTTCGAAACCCGATAGGCATACAGGTTGGGGTGCACCTAAGAAATTGAGTGGGCCAAGTGAGTGCCTAAAGAAGGCTACACGCACTCTCCCAGTGCTAAATGTGAACATGTAACGAATTCGCCCTCTATCAATGTGGATGTATACCCATAGAGTGTTTGCATTTGAAGTGGTATCTTAAATACGGAAAAAAACAATATTCAAATCTAACAGTAAATGAAAAGTAGTCATATTAATATCTGTATATCTTTTGAAAGCAGTATTATCTCTTACATTTACCTCAAAAACACTGTAAAGTAAACATAGAGAAGTTCAAGTATGCTTCTAACTGTTATAGTAAACTAAAGGTGCTTTTATTTTCTTAGCGAGAAAAATTAACGCTAAAGCCTGTGCGTAAAGAAAAGAAAATAACTGTCAGATGTACTTGAAAGACGAATAACTAGTGTTCTTGTTGAAGCTGTGAAGTAGAATACTTGAGAAACTGAACGTACAAGTGGTGTAAGCAAACGAGATTACTAAAAAAAAGTTTCCCCTTTGCTACATCGTTGACCTAAAAGCAAGTTAAAAAAATATAAATGCACAGAATAAAAAAGAAGGTGATTGAGCGAAAGTATAAAGCAGTTTATTGCAAAGTATTAAAAAATAAAGAGTTTAGAGTAAAGTTCAAAGCAGTTGCAAATGACAAGGTGAAATGGCTGAATGTATTGCTTGCAAAGTATAGCATTTTGAAATAAAATAAAAAAGAAAAAATTTTAAAAGCACACTGAGTTGTATCAAAAAGGAAAAGAATACAAGAAGCTGTAAATTGAGAAGATTATTGGTGTTAAGCCGCTGGCAGGCTTTGACTGAAAAAAAAATACAATCTCAAGACGGGTTATGAAAGTGTTCTACTTTATTAGGCTGATTGCACTACAGACATACTTTCAAGAAAGTAAAAATAGCAACGCGATCGTAAAGTGCATTGTAATAAAAGTCAACCACCAATAAAAGCGTGTTATTTTCGAAAAGTTAAAAAAGTATTTCCTTTTTAGTAGCCATTCTTTGAAAAGTACCAAGGAACAAGTCCAGAAGCTCTAATTTGAAAGACCTATTCTATATTTACACTTCTCTTGACATCGGACTCCTCTGATTCGTCTCATTGAACAGAACAAATGAAATCCTCGTATTTTACTTCTTGCATGAATAAAATAAAAAAGACAACGTCATATAAAAGGCATTGGAAATCAAGCAAGTTCTTTTTCCATCATATCGATTTTATTATCTCCACAACCCTACTACTATGTCCTCTACCTCTTCCACAAAGCTTTACGAATGTCACTGTGACGAATGTGCTGTCTCTATCAAGCGCAAGTACGTTGCTTATTCCAAGATGCGTTACCACCGAAGCCGTAAGCTCTTCAATGGAATGAAATTCGATGAATGGAAGAAAACTTCAGGTATGATCCACCTTCATCCCTCTCTTTTTTCATTTTAGCTCTAATACTAACTTTCAATCAACCATCAAACAGAAGGATACGCTGTCCTCAAGAAAGCTCGTACCATTTGCCCTGACGAAGACTGACTCCAACAAAGGTAGTCAGCAATGATATATCACGTTCTATAAACAATCTTACCTAAACTTACTCCAAAACAAATCATATAGATGCCGTTGTTACTGCTGTTGAACAAGAGCAGTTCTCTATTGTTGACGAACAAGAACCTCTCTCGCCTAGTGATGCTATCAATGACTATGAAGTAGACTGTGGTGTTGATGACCATGATGCTTGCGACTTGGCCGACCAACTCTCATCTGAAACACTGGTTAACAATAGCCACTCTGATGCATTGGTTGAATCTAGTGCTTCGCAACAATTGACTTCTTTCTGTAAGTAAAAAAAAAAGAAATTGTAAACTATTAATAAGTGCTATTTATCTAATTCAAATACTTTGTTACTTAGCTGATAAAACCACTCGTTCCCTTTCTCCTTCTGCCGAAATCCTCTCGATGATGATCACCTATCTCAACAACAGAAACATCGCCAGAAAAGAAAACGAAGTGATCATGGAGTGTCTTAACTATGTCTTGAAGTTGAACAACGACTCCTTCCAGTTCCCTAAAAGCATGGCCACCTTCCTGAAGCGCAACGATTTGACAACTTACAGTCATGAAGGCATCCGCTACTATGCTGTCTGCTCGGATTGTCATAAGCTTTTGCCCGTAAAGGAAAACCCAAGCGAAGAAGATATGATGTGTCATGCCGATTTGACCAATGCCGCCTTTGTTCCCCAGAGACAAAGTCCTTTCTGTGAAGGGAAGATGTACGAATATCAACACAATGCAACAGAAAGCAAGCTCGTCCCTCAGAAGGAGTATGCCTATTGTTCCCTAATCACCATCTTGAAGAAATTTTTCTTGAGACAAGGCTTCGCTGAAAGAACAAAAGCATGGAAAGAAAGAAACGTTGTCCAAGGATACTTGACAGACTTCTACGATGCTACCAACTTTACCTCGTTCAAAGCATTACCAACAGACGCTCTGCCTTTCGTTTTCGGGTCCGATTACAACTTACTGCTCACCTTGAACATCGACTGGTTTGGCCCCTATAAGACCACATACAGTGTTGGTTGTGTGTACCTTACCATCCAAAATCTAGGCAAGACTGATGGTCGTGATCAAAAGGAGAATATGCTGTTCGTAGGCGCTATTCCTGGTCCCAAAGAGCCCCGCACAACTGCCATCAATCATTACTTAGAACCTTTGGTAGATGAGCTACTAGAATTGATGAAGGGTGTTGACATGAAGATGGTGATGAAAGACGGCTCTGTTCAAGTCAACAAGGTGAAGGCTTGTCTTGGCACGATCAGCTCTGATCTTCCTGCCACCAAGAAGCTAGCATGTGCCATGTCGTACAATAGTAAGGCTGGTTGCCACTTATGCAAGACCAGATTCGAATCATTGCCTGGTCCCAAGGCTCGTCTGGACTACTGCCATTGGGATTGCGATAGTTGGGTGAAGCGAAGTGATGAAGAAACCAGAGCAAGCTCTCGCGCTTGGAAAAAGGCTAAGACGGCAAAGGCAAGAGAAGACTTGGAGAAAGAAACCGGCGTTCGTTACTCTGTATTGTTTAGGTTGCCTTACTTCTCTTACAACTTAATCGCAGTTGAGCCTATGCATGCGTTGTACTTGGGTGTCGTCAAGAAGGCTCTACTCGACATGGTTCCGGACAAAGGTTTTGAGAAAATCCAACTCCAGCTGCAGAACAAGTTCGTCTATAACCATCATGCATCCGGTAAACCTATTGCTGGTAAGATCGCTAACACTGGATTTGCAAACATCAAGGCAGTCGAGCTAAAGGACTTTATGTCTACTATGGCACCCAATGTTCTCCGTCCTTTGTTTGCCGCTAATGATGTAACAAACGGCCCAGGTAAGTATAAAACCATGAAGCACCTTATTGCCGCTCTTCGTCTTTTGGATGGTCATGCTATGAAGATCAGTGATATCGAAGTGGCCCATAATCATCTACTTGAATTCGCTAAACGCTTTGAACGTCATTATGGAAAGCATTCAGTTGTACCAAACTTCCATTTCATGCTCCATCTTCGTGATTCCATCTACAAGTTTGGTCCTATCTCTTGCTTCTGGGGCTTCAATTTTGAACGCAACAACCTATATGTAAAAAAGATCAATACTAATCACAAACAAGGCATCGAAAAGACTTACATGCGCCAAATGCAGTCGAATATCTTTGCATATGATGCTGCTTCGGTTGCTCTTTACTATGAATCCTAAATCCGTTTTTATGTCACTTCTATCTCGTTTTCGTCTCTCCTTCTGTCTCTCTTTTTGTCTCTCCTTATGCCTCTTTTCATGCCTCTTCTTATGCCTCCTCTTATGCCTCCTCTTATGCCTCCTCTTATGCCATTCCTTCTTTGCCTCTTGCCTTTCCTTTTGTCTTTCCTTTTGTCTTTCCTTTTGTCTATCTTATGCCTTTTCTTCTCTGTCTTCGTCTCTCCTTCTTTGTCTCTTTTCTCTCCATTCGTTATTCTCTTATGCACTCTCTTTCAAGTATACTGTATAATATGTAAACACTTGCTTGTTGCAATAAAACTGATTAGTTGAAAGTAAAGCTCGCAGACGCGTTCGTTTTTATTTTTTAAGTATTGTTTCTTTCTTTCTTTCTAAATCAATTTATCTTTGTTTCCGACAAATTGTGAAAATACTGTTGTGCAGTTGAAGTGGCTGCTTCGTGTTGTCGAGGGTGAGATGCTTTTAGAGTTGAACGTAGAGGCGATGATAATAAAGTGTAAAAGAAAAAAAAGTTTTTTTGAACTTAGGGAATTTGAATTTATTTTGTGACCCACATCTGTGTTACTTATAATATAAAGGCGTCTGAATTATTTCTCCTGTTTTCTCCCCTTTTCTTTTTTTTTCTCTTTCTCTACTTTTTTTTATCTTCAAAAGCCACACTTCTCATTTAAAATGGATCAGTTGGCAAGAAACTTCTTAGACAACGTTGCACGTCTTGTTAGAGACGGCGAAACCGAAAACACAAGCGAGATTGCAGAGACAGTTGTTGCAAGTAGCGAGTCTGTTGCCATAGATATTACAGAACCTTTCTCACTAAATGCGCTGATTGACTTTTCAGAAATCAACGGTAATCCTAAAGGTTTTGAACGACTCTCTGAATCCGGTTATGTGGATATTCACTGGGCAAAAAGAGAAAGCAAAACGATGAGTAACGACGATCTGCAGTGTCTGAAAGCGTACTATGAAAGACAATATGCAGTACCTATCACTGTGCAGAACCACATAGAAAAGTTCAAGGAAATCAAAGTGCTCGGTTATGTGTACAAGTCCAAGTTACATGGTGAAAAAACAGCTGCTGCCTTCAACGCATATAGATGCAATGATGTCGAGACTGACGACTTGGAAGGTGTTGAAATGGATCACTGCCAAGAGCATCTTCGAGCAGGTTCAGTCAAATACTTTTTCAAACACACGGCTGAATTTGTTTCAGATTATAACATACATGAAGAATTAGACCATTACTTTGCCTTTGTCGAGTGGTTCAAAAACCCTCGCAAAGGTAAAGAGACACACGACATGCTCACCGATGATTTTATGCGACCCTTTAGAGATGAAGTAGAAAAGAAGGGATCGTATTCAATTATGCCTGTTCAGAAGTTCTACACGCCTATTCATATACAAAAGACATCTTTTACGAATATCATTGTCACTGCCGATTTCCCAAGACGCATTATATAATAAAAAAAACGACCTTTATTGTCAAAAAAAATTACATTTGTTCAGCTTCTAAACACCAAGAAGGCATCGACTCGAAAACCTTGGCATCGACACCAAGACGTTCAACGTATCTTCTTGGGCCGACATTGGTGGGGATGTACTGCGGGTTTTTGGCCTTGTTTTCGGCAGTTCTCAAATCATCGATCTCATCGAAGAAGGCCTCACACTATTGTAAGTATTAGTCATTTTTTCTCAAACATTCTTTCATGATAACTTACG
>JAIWNI010000314.1:0-11812 GCA_025331435.1 Choanephora cucurbitarum
GACTGGGTTCATCACTGATCCCAACCGTCAGTCCTACAAAACACCTAAAAAATGTTTTAATGCATTTGAAAATGTACTGAATTCCCACTCTTTGTCTGTGGAGGCCAATTGGCAAAGACTTCTTCTCGTTTCGGCCCCCGATAATCTTATCGAGTGGGTTAAAGACTATTTAGAGTCACATCCCAATACATCTTGGAGTGCAATCAAAAGTGCCATAGCAATCAAGTTTGGGACTAGTCCTGAAAGATTGCGACAATTGGCTACGGACAGACTTTATCGTCTTGAGTTTCGTAGATACGAGACAATGTCACAATACGTGGCACGATTCCGTGAGATTGCTCAAGAAGCGATGATTACTGAAGAAAGTATGTTGAAGCATTGCATCATGCAACCAGTTCCTCGAGAATACCACATAGAAGTATTGAGAACTATAAAGATCACAAACAATCCTAATGCTCAGTCATTGGATTTCACTATCCAAGCGTTGCTGGATGCTTATGACATCCTCAATGACCTTGACGTCAAAAAGAAGTTGCCTACTTCTCATAAAATAGTGCATTTAAAGAAGGCTCAGTTCTCCAAACCTTACTCTCTCTCTCGCCCGAGCAAATTTCGCTCTGAACCCTCCTCCTCCCACCAAAAGCCTCGTACCTATTGCAGTTATCATAACTCGCACGAGCACAACACTGCTGACTGCAGATCGAAAAAAAGACGGGATGAACGAAAGCTGCACTTCCAGCAGTTTAAGTCAAAAGGGAAAAGTCGTACATGCTTCACCTGCAAAGGCCCATGGAAGCCTGGTCATGTATGCAAAAGCATGAGTAAAGGTAAACCCTCAAAGACCTCCAACACCAAAGACCCTGTGCCAAGACCTCCTCAATCGGATGATGAAGGGGACGTCTTCATGGATGAAGGCTCCTCTGACAATGAAGATCACAATCTTCAATTCGCTGCCGCTGACTTTGACCCCAAGGGCAAAGGCAAAGCTGACTGTAAGTACACTGTCACCACAGATGACTACTTTGCACAATCACCAAAAGACCTGTTAGCTGATAAGTTTATATATCTTCCGTTGTCAATAGAGAATGTTAAAACTTGGGCATTGCTCGATTCAGGCTGCTCTTTTTCCTCTATCTCTCCTTCTTTGGCAAAATACTTGAATTTAGAAATAAGTAAAAGTAGAGGAAATATTAAACTTATCAATAGCAACACGGTTAAACGTCTAGGACATACGTCAGACAAATTAGAGGTCACATACAATTCCAAATCAATTCATTCACGGTTTGAAGTATTTAATCTGTTTAATAACATACATGTGTGCATTGGCATGGATTTGATATATCTTTTGGGTATTGAAATCTCCAATATCGCCATGGATTGGGAAAACAAGGTTGGTCCTGTCTTACCTCCTATTGATCCAAACCCATCTACACCCAACAATGATCCTTTTGGCACACAGACCGAGCGTAAGCAAATGATGGATCAAATCGAACCATTTATACAAGCCAACAGAGACATTCCTGTTGCAAATTACTGTAACATACCGGGAAGTGAAATCCGCCTTCCTCTCAAAAAAGTATTACTTCAGCTTATTGTAGACAATATGCAATCAAAGAATGTCATTTAGAAGCTGTTGAAAAACAAGTACAAGAATGGATTTCGGGCAATGTCATTGAACGCGCACCTCCAAACAATCCTTTCAATTCCAGTTTACTCACTGTGTTAAAACGATCCCCTGTCACAGGTGAATTAGATCCAAAAAAGGTACGTACTGTACTTGATTGTCGGCTTGTTAATCAAAGCCTTGATCCCGCACAAATGGATAAATTTCCATTACCCTTGATCAGCACTCTGCATCGTAAATTGAGCAAATTCTCGCTCTTCACTACCATCGATCTTAGTGCATGCTTTCACAGTTTTCGCATCCGTCGATGTGATAGACCTGTCACTTCGTTCACGGCTCCTAGCGGCCTACAATATCAATTCAAAAGAGCTCCGTTCGGCTTGCTCAACGTATCCTCCGTAGTACAACGAAGTATTACTAGTCTCTTTGCTGACTTGGACTATTGTGTTCACTATATTGACGACATCTACGTTGCTACCGATGATAGTATCGACAATCATGTTCGTTGTCTACAAACGGTCTTATCTCGACTCACTCGATCCAATCTTCGCATCAACCATGAAAAACTCAATCTCATGCAGAAATCAATCTTCGTTCTAGGATTTCGACTCTCTCATGATGCACTTACTCTGGACATGCGTAAGGTTACTAACGTATTATCTTGGCCTGCAACGGTTCAAAATTCGAAAGAGTTAAGTCATCGTCTCGGTGTGATTAATTACTTTCGTGAGCATGTACCTCGCATTTCCACCTTGATGGCTCCTCTGAACAAACTCAAAAATCATCCCAATATCAAGGAAGTATGGACTGCAGAGCATTCTAAAGCTATGCGTACATTGCAGCTCGTACTCGCTGATACTCCTGTACTCAGTTGTCCTAACCTCAAATATCCTCTGCATCTCGTGACTGATGCTAGTGTTTATGGTATTGGTGGTTGTTTGTATCAGGTAATCGATAACCAAATTCGTTACATCGGCTTTGTTGCACGCACTTTATCAAAAGCAGAGCGCAATTATGGATCCTCGCGACGTGAGATCCTAGCGTTTCTCTATTGCACTACCAAATGGAAACAGTGGTTGTCTGGTCAACGCTTTCATTATTATACCGATAACAAAGGTATACTGTATCTACACTCTCAACCAAAAATCAATCGAATCATTGAAAATTATTACGAGATGATCTACGAGTTTGACTTTGACATCACCTTCTGTGCCGGAGTACGCAACATCTTAGCTGATCACTTGTCGCGTTTGCTTTATCCAGACGACGCTGATCAAACGCTGGTGAGGGGTGAGCAAGTAATTGATACGCAAGTTGAGACGAAAGCAGCCTCCAAAACAGCAAAAGAAAACCGTGACATTTCGCCTCACGTAACCTCAGAAACAAATTCTGAAAACAGTAACACAATGGATAAAATTACCTCACAAATGGAAATGACAAAATTGAATAACGTTACTGACCAAATCATTGCTGCTAGTCGTATAGACAAATACACACAACCTCAAGATGTTGAGGAAAAACAAAATATCATTTCGCAATGTCATCTTGCTGGACACTATGGAATTAACAGTGTCGAAAGAATGATAAAACAAGAATATGGCATGAACTGGAAACACTTGCGCGAAGATGTAACACAATACATCAAGAATTGTACAAAATGCGCTCGATTCAATCTAGCAAAACATGTTTTCCACCCTCCAAAAAGTGATGCGCCCAACAATACCTGGGACAAAGTCGCTATTGATCTAGGCACATTCGATGTTACAACTCCTAGAGGTAATAACTACCTATTAGTGTGCGTTGACATCTTTAGTAGGTTTGTGATTCTTAGAGCAATCAAATCCAAAACAGCCCTAGACGTTGCCAAGGAGTTAATACAGATATTCTCCATTATGGGATATCCTAAAGTACTTCAACATGACAGAGGACTAGAATTCTATAACGAATTAATCAAAAGTCTACGTCAACATATGGGCATTGAATCTGCTCTTTCATTACCTTATACTCCAGCCGGCAATTTGGAAACTCATGTAAAGACTGCTAAATCTATCATCCTTAAAATGTTGGACGGATATGAAGAATCATGGGACTTGTATGTCGAAGGTACCATGTATCTAATGAATCAACATATATCAAGACTACACAATCATACTCCATTCCAAGTGATGTTCAATCGCCAAGCAAATGATCTCAAAGATTACACTAAAGCTCTATCGAAAATCAATATCTCTGACGATATGATAGACACAGATAAGTTGAAGAAAGAAATCGAAAGATTCAATAACTATACCATTCCTGAAATTAGGAATCAGATCATAAAGACTCAAGAAAAGGATAATGAGCAATTTAAAAGAAAGCATCGGATACTCAAAGATCCATTTCCCATAGGTGCTAAAGTCATGATCAAAAATATAGAAAATAAGCGTCGGAAAACAGATGCCAAGTATGAAGGTCCATTTTATGTACATGGTTATACAACCAATGGAAGCTACATCTTGACCGATCGCACAGGCTCCATTCTATCCAGAAACATCCCTACCTCGCAAATCAAATTAATCGCGAATGAAACGAACAAGTCTGATGAAAACAAAGACATTTATGAAGTTCAAGCCGTGATCAACCACAGGGAAGTAGAACCAAATGGTATCGAGTATTTAACTACTTGGGTAGGATATCCAGACGAGCAAACATGGCAAAAGCCTGAAGACTTTGACAGTCCAGAAACTATCAAAGAATACTGGAAGCGACGTAATGCAAACATGCCTACGAAATTAGGTCAAGTCAAAAGAATCAAAGGATCACGCAAGCGCAAGACTCCTTTCAAGGAATCAGACATCAACAAGAAATCCAGATCAAACTAGACATCTGAGAACTAAGCACAATCAGTACGGAGAACCTTTTTACCCAGCTTCATCTTTTTTTCTCATGAAAGGTTTTTGATGAAATGGTTTTTTTAATGGGCAAATCTAACGTACATACATGCAAAGAACAAAGCATATACTTTATCAACTAAACTATTTGCAAAACCAACCATACATTATTCAAGAGCGATTTATCTGACTTCAAGAATCTAACACTCAATCAAGGTCCATCCAAATGCTACTCAAAATCTTAACTAAACGGTTTTTAAGGTGGTCCAGGGTGATGATGTATCGTAAGCTAGATGCATCATTAAATCAAGACATTTATTTAAGACACAATTCCACTTTGTGTCACCAAGCTCAATTTATATTCACAATCTCATTCTGCACTGAATAAAACCCTCTCTTTAATCTTGTTTAACTCATCTTGACTTAACAGATAAATTATTCGCGTTTTTTTGCTAACATGGCAGCCAAAGCTTGTTGAGCCATTTCAACTTCGTTGATAGCTGCAGTGGGAGTGGTGATGGCAGGAGCGTTGGCCATCTCGACATCTTCATGATGTTGAGCACCTTGGTTGTTGTTGTTGTTGTTGTTGTTGTTCATTTTAGAGAGAAAAAAAATGAGAGAGAGAGAGAGAGTAGTATTCAAAAAGTAAAATGTTATGTAACGTGTATATTTTTTGATAGATGATGTATAATAAAGACTATTGAGTACTTTTTGAGACTGTTAGTAGCTTTATTAAAACTTCAGAGAGAGAAGAAGGATTTATAATACACGTCTAATTGCTACAGGGATAATAGTTGAGGATTCCTAATTAGGAGATTCGTAATACATTGGGTGAACACCTCTTGTGGAGGTTAAAGGGATATTTAAATATAAGATAATCAAGAGATTAGGACCGTTCTATAACAATTGCCACATATCACATCAACATACAGACGCATTTCTAGAGCATATCTTCATTCTCGGATAAACCGTCGAACTAGCCATCATGATTCTATTTATATTTGCAAGATGTCGTAGCAGTGACCCAAACATTCCCTCAATTCAATCTAGCTGATTGTATCATCCAGAAAAAGCCAATATCTTTCGGCTTTGTATCATATCAGTTGCCCTATCTTGCTATATGACACGGTCCCATACATTTGTGTATATACCCATCCAATATGCATTTTGGCATTTCCTTGCTGCGTCTGCTGATACTAGACAGCTTTTTCAAAATGGAATATTATTCGATCGTTTAGCTTTATCACTATGACAAACTGATTTGACTCTTTTTTTTTTCTCGTGTGTTCTTCCGATAAAAATGCTCGTGAATGCTCTACAACATTCATGTCCCTTTACCACAAAAAAAAAAGAAATCTGAATTGAAGTTGCTTTTTTGTTTTCCAATGTTTAGGTCGTTGATCTGCTCCAGTTTACATTTCTGAACTGATACACAAGCGAGAGGATAAGAAATGTTTAGTAAGCTTGCTAGAGCTCAAACTATGCTGTTGGCCTTCAAAGCACCGTTTCGAGACATCTTTACATAACAAGCTGGTGTAAAGAACGAACTGCACAAGTCCAAGCACTCTCAAGTGCTGTGTCTCGACTGAGCATGTGATTCATCGGTTTAGAGCATTGGCCTTACATGCAAAAGTGTGGAAAAACAGTAATCTCGGCAAAGAGACCAAAGAAAGAAAAATGAAATAAAGTTGTAAAAGAAGATAAAAGAGCAAAAGAAAGATAAATTTAAATCAACCTATTCCTCAGCTAAAGTTAAACCGAAAGCGAATTAAAATAAAATAATCTCTCAATTCTCATTGGATAAGAGACATTTTAAAGACTGGATTTACCTGCCCTTTCGATTTCTGAAAGGGGCCTCATGAAAATAATCAACCGAGCAACGCATTCTTCTTACTAACACTTACAGAAACTACAGTAACTGACATCGAAACAGACAGTGGCACCAGAGTGAGTCTATAAACCTCAGTAGAGCTCAAAGAGTACAGGAATCTTCTGTAAATGACATGTGTAGTGGTCCTAAAGAGGTTCTAAGCCGCTGCTTTAGTCATCGAAAATACTTTTTTCTTTATGGATGCAACAAAAAAAAAGGCTGCAAGACAACTTGAAGCAATGTAAGACGAGAGACAGAATCACATCCCATAAGAAAAAGAAGAAAGCGAGAGAGGCTAAAGAGACGTTGTAGCATTGTCAACAAATGAACGATGTATATATGTACTCTCTTGAAGCCATGCCTATCAAACAACAGCCATACACTCGTTTGTATCGTTCTTCACCCAGATCACTGCTTGCTTTTCCAGACTTTGATCTACACATTGAATACACAACTGCTCTGACTCTCATACACTTACAAGATGCAGTCGTAAATTAGCAAAAGATAAGCCAACGGTGATACAGGTGACGCTGACAGCGGTAAACTTAGTTTAAGTGTACGTTCTTGTTCTTTTATTATATTTTGGTCCTCACGCTGATGTCTATCGCATCAAAACATGTCGTCTTTTGTTTGAAGGGTATCTTTGTTTTGATGATTTTTTTGTTCTGCAGTTGCATCAGCCGTTACATGAGTTTAAAGGATTCTTTTAATGGTTAAGCAAGAGGTCAGGATTAATACAAAACCATAACAAACGCTCACACTCAAGACCTCCTATCTCTTTTGAAAGACTTATTAAGGTGAACAAGTTAGAATTTTATTATGTCTGATAAGAGCAATTGTTTGTGTTACTCCCTTCAAGCTTTTGTATCCATTTTAATCTAGCTACATGCCAAAGAGCTTCATCTGTGAACGCCTAAAAATAATAGACGTTATAGCCACACTCTGAAGTCTTGTCGTTTCTCATGCATTTAGCAGTTGGTGGGGGAAACGGTTGTAGTAGTAGAACTGCATGAATTTTAATGCTTCTCATCGTTCTCTCTAGCTACAAAGCAAGTTTACATATAGTAACTTTTATTGCGAAGCAAGCTTAAAAAATCACCTTTTTTGGACAAAACGTGTAACATGCTTTCCTTTTTTGAAAAATAATTCACGATAAAAAGATTTTTTTTCATTTTGAGGTCATAAAATTCAAGGCAATTTTTACATAAACTGCATTTGCGAGCGACTTTTTTATCGCGATAATTTTTGTTTTTTCAGAGAATATATGCTTTATATTAAGGATTGATTTACAAAAAACTCTGAATCTCTAGAGTTAATAGTTGATTAAATATGATTTTTTTCTTATTTAATTATCGTAAAGGAAAGTGACAAAATAAAATTTTTATTTTAGAGCGATATAGCCAAATTTAGAAAGAAGTGTGACAGTATGAGGTGATTTTCGACTTTTCTAGAGACTGTGCTTTTATAAGTTTAGCCTTACAGCTATTTATTTTTTCTTTATTTATTTCATAAATGGTAATGGTATTATAAAAGGCTGAATCTAGTGTGGGTTTCTATTACCTCTTTCCCTACGTATACATTTTATATCTCCACAACGTATCTATCGACTTTATATGAAAATAGCTACTGCCCTCTTTGAACTGATAAAATGCGGTTGTGTTGATTCTTTCATATCAATTTACTACTACTTTGTGTACTATAATGGTTTACTATTTAATTTTTAGTTGTTTATAGCGATAAAGTTTTAATGTTTCCTTTTTATTAAAATCGACATGTGCTTGTTCTAAATTTCAAGGCTTGAATGTCTTTTAATTGTTGTCATTCTAACTTTTGGGTCGGTAACGAAGATTGTATACTTTGATCTTAGTGATTAATATTAAGCTTGGTCCAAGTTCAGCTTTTTTTCTAATTTTTATCATCAGAATACTTTTGTATACTTTAAAGATTGAGTAAAATACTCTTTGCTTTATTATTATTGGGTGAAAATTCCGATTTTCTCTATGCAACTTTCTATAGTATGATCATTGAATAATATTAAACACACACACTAAATCTTTCAATAAATGTAAGCTTGAGACACAGTTTCAAAAATATTACACTTTTATCATGAGCCAGCTATTTCACTGCTAAAAAGTAAAAAATAAAAAAAGAGCAACAGTAATTAGAATAGTTATTACTGATACTATTTTTATTTACATTGCTATAGAATTTTTCTACCTACTGATTATTTTTTATATTAGATGTAAGCTGATTCAAGAAACTTGAACTTACGTTCCTGCTTAAAAAGCCCAAAATATCTTTTCATAAAATGAAGAAAGAATTCAGCTCAAGTGGCATCCGCCTATGAACTCTATGGGTAACTTGGATACAGATTTTATTTTTCAAGATGAAATATACTAAACACTAACTCAATTTTCGTAAATAGAAGCAACTCCTTGTTCTGATGGACTAACTACGTTTTTACTGATGTAAAATCGATTTTCAATTTGTTGAGCTGTTTTTTTTTACTAATATACATATAATTAAGCATAAATAACTGGCATGTATATTAAGGTATTTTTGAGAAAGAAAATAAGTTTATAATAATGTATAATTATTTTAGTTGTTGTCTACTAATTACTGTCAGGTGGTTGAAAGATAAACTGTTGAACAGGTGTTTCGCTTGAAGGCTCTTCTGTCACTTTTTTAGGTCTTCCTCTGCTTTTTTTAGGTTTCTCTACCACATTTTCAGGGACTTTTCTAGGTCTACCACGCTTTCTAACATCTTGGTTAGGTTGAATAACCAAAACGGACGAAACCTTTGGTCGCTTGTCCTGTGTATATATAAATGTAATGTATTAGCTAGACCGTAACTTTTATGATCATAAAAGAATTATTCTATTTTCTATTTTGCGTTGACCTTACCTTCTTTGATTTCTCTGAACTTGCTTTTGGAGGATTGATGTGTCTTTTTTGAGGCAGCATCGATATGTGGCTAGTATTGCCTTTTGGTTTATATTTAAAAGAGATAAGCAAAACTGTAAGAAAAAGCGCAAGTAATATAAAGGATCATTTACCTTGTATTTCTGTTTCTGATTCGTTATCAGATATGGTCATAAAGTTTGCTGTTCGTGAAAGATGAGTATCTATTGAGATTTCTGAAATCGATCGACCTAGAGTGGAAGCTTTTATTCCTTCCACTGTGGTAGATGATGTGGATGTGTTGGCTTGTTGTTTTGAAGCTGCAATAGATACTTCAGCCCTTTGTTTGCCTTTTCCGGTATAAGATTGGCCATTGTTTGAATTGTCGTTATATTGGTCAGAGCTAAAGTCATCATCGATAAAGCTCAAACCGCTTTGATCATAATCATCTTCGGTAACTGTAATTCAATTACAATTCTATTAATGATCCGTTTTGGTCAAAACCAGTAAATATTTTACTTACATTGAAAAGCCGTAGAAGATTCAGCCTCAAGAAAAGATGGTCTTATGGGCACCCGAGGTTGTTGACTGTTACTCGTTGAAGCTGCAGTTGGTCGTCTAGTTTGTCTAACCGTTCTTTCAGAGGAGTCACTGACTACAATTTGACAAGACACATAATTATAACATTTAGCACATCTTGAACATATAATTAAAAATAATGTAATATACCATATCCTCCAGCATTACTATGAGAGCCTGACTCGGCTTGTCTTCTTATGACCGTAGGTTGGGAAGTATTATTGCTACTGAACTGAGTTTCTGTGTAATCAAAGTCACTTGTAAATGGCAAACAATTATCGGCTGCATTCTGACTTATAGCGCTGGTACTAAAAGGATCTGAAAATCTTCTAGTATACCCATTGTCATTGATTTGATTAAGAAACAAAAGATCATCTTCATCTTCATTATCCACCTGTTGATTTGCATCATTTCCTTCTGGTGCGTCAACTATTTCTTCTTCATCAGCATGTTGGTTGTCTTCATTTTCTGGATGATCTAAATCATGCTCATCTACGGATAAAAATGCTGATTAGTAAAAAGACAGTTGTATTCTTTGGCGTAAAGTGGCCCTTTTTTTTTGCTACTTACTTTGACCACCATTAGGATTTTCTAAGCCAATAAAATCAACACCATTTTCGAAATTTTGACTTAAAGAGAGGTTTACAAAAAAATAACCTTCTTTGACACCTTCTCCAAGTAAAGTTGGACCAACTTCTGGATGAACCATGTCTTTGAGCTTTTCTGAAACCAAAGGTATACACGGAATAATTTGTAGTGCTAGTGGAGTGATATGAAATTTTTCCTCCACAGACCTTCCTAGAAAGCCTGTAATAGACGGAAGCTGCTTCATTGGACCGGTGACAATCATCATGATTGGTTCTCTCTTGTTTTTGATAAAGTCTAAAGTCCAGGCTTCGTCATAATCAAGCAAAGTTTTTTGAAATAATTCTTTATCAGTAATAGCTTTGACACCATAGCGACTATATGTATTTAGAGTAATGTTAGATAGCCCTTTCTAGTCTCTAAACAATATCCTGTGCCTTATGATCATCTCAAAAAAGAACAAGGCTCAACTATGAATTTCATAATTAAAGTTCTACCTACGCTGAACGAGGTTCATACAAAAGGAAATAAATCATTTGTTCAACATCAACCACCTCTACCGTGTGAGGAAAGAATACACCGACAAAAGTGGATACAACTGACTCCATCTATATATGTACTGAAAAATCGAATTTAATAATTCACTATCACGTGATGTGACTTGCATTTTTTGGCCTTGATTTAATTTAATTCATCCATCTAAAAGATCCATCTAAAGAATGTTTTATATATTCACCTCTCTCTCTTTCGAAGTAAAAAAAAAATGAATAATCAAACAACTATTGCTCCCAGAATCTGTTCAGGTTGTAGATCTGAATTCATTCACTCTAGATTTTCAACATGCGATACCTGTCGAGTAAGTTTTGACGCGTTAATGAGGCTTTGATATAACTGGCTTGACTTATATTATTATTTGTTTTAGGAACGTGGAAGAATTAGAGCTGCCAACAGAAGACAGAATGCTGATATTCCCAGACGTAGAGAACGATCCGTCCAGCTTCCTGCTGCGTTCATTTCTGAACTTGGACGTCTGCGACCTTTTGACCTTGGTCCAATGGACAAAGTCTGTACTCACTGCGGTGCTAAGCACTGGGAAGCTGAGTTGCCCACACAATGCACTTCCCAAAACAGATTTTGGATGAGCTGTTGTAAGGCAGGAGCTGTAAAGCTCGAAACCCTTCATTCACCTCCTAATTTCTTAAAGACTTTACTTGAAGAAATGAGTACACGAGGTCGTCTTTTTAGAGACAATATTAGAAGGTACAATGCAGCCTTTGCTTTCACTTCTTTAAGATGCGAAGTTAGCAATAGCAACCTTAGCAATATGCCTTTCCAGATTCATGGTCAGATGTATCATATGCAAGGTCCTCTTTGTCTGAAGGG